>VTFQ01000001.1:30025356-30432856 GCA_036281575.1 Ancherythroculter nigrocauda
GCTTTGAAGTCATTGTTAAAAATGAGGGAGCAAGGAGGGGGCATAGAAAAGAAATTGCACTTTTCTTTTTACCTTGTGAGTCATGTGGCTAGGCTTAAGATTGCAAACACTTGTTACACTTGGCCCAAAGTCAATCTGAATGTGTTGATTGGCTGTGGAGGCTGCTGAGAGACATTGAGGGGCAATGGTGTTGAAACACAACAGCTCTGTTACCTGAGAGAGAGAGAAATAGAAGATAACATAGGCGGAATCCTAAAATTCAGTGCATGCTGTATGAATTTTGTTGGGGAAAATCAATTGCCTTTGTATTTAGTTTTATAATTTTAGTTTGATATAAGACAACTGTTAACCATAGCCTTGTGAAAAAAAAGAAGTGCATTTACAGTAATAGTATTGAATGTACACTTGTAGTGTGTAATTTGAAATCTTAGTAATTAAAGTATATTAAAAAAAAACTGTACTTGCAGATAATATATTAAAATAAAAGGCAAATAAAAGTTAACTTTCATTAATTTTTAACACACTTAACTAGAGTTTTTTGTACCTTACCTTTGTGAAAATGAAGTACACTTATACTTTTAAACAATACTTATTGGAGAAATAGAATATACTTAAGACCTGAATTTGATGTTTTCTGACACGTAATTTCAAGCTATTTACAATCAAATAAAAATGTATTATAGTTTAAATTTATATTAAATGCAATTAGTTGAACTCAAGAATGTTTTTTAATCATAGATGCTTCTCAGTACATTCAGCAGTACACTTTAACTATGTAACTATTTAACAACTGCTGAAAGTACAAGCATTTATGATAAATCAAAAATTTCTGTTGAAACTTCTATGTAATGTATATAAATATAGCCTATTTGTAATTTTACATTTGTAATGATGAAGTTGCAATTTAGTACATTTAAACTATATTAACTTAAATGCAAAATTGAATAACACACTAAAGTTAAAATCATAATCAAGTACTTTACATGTGCTTTAGTATATTAGTCAACACATCAAAATAAGTGTACTTCTTTAAAGCATGACAAAAGATTATTAAAACATAATAATCTAAAATGTACTTTGAATTAAAGGGTTAGTTCACCCAAAAATGAAAATTCTGTCATTAATTTCTCACCCTCATGTCGTTCCACACCTGTAAGACCTTCGTTAATCTTCGGAACACAAATTAAGATATTTTAGTTGAAATCCGATGACTCCATGAGGCCTGCATAGGGAGCAATGACATTTCCTCTCTCAGGATCCATACAGGTACTAAAAACGTATTTAAATCGGTTCATGTGAGTACAGTGGTTCAATATTAATATTATAAAGTGACGAGAATATTTTTGGTGCGTCAAAAAAAACTAAATAACGACTTATTTAGTGATGGCCGATTTCAAAACACTGCTTCAGGAAGCATCGGAGCATAAATGAATCAGTGTATCGAATCATGATTCAGATCGCTTGTCAAACTGCCAACGGCTGAAATCACATGACTTTGGCGCTCCGAACAGCTGATTCGATACACTGATTCATTATGCTCTGATGCTTCCTGAAGCAGTGTTTTGAAATCGGCCATCACTAAATAAGTCGTTATTTTGGCGCTCCAAAAATATTCTCGTCGCTTTATAATATTAATATTTAACCAGTGTACTCACATGAACTGATTTAAATATGTTTTTAGTACCTTTATGGACCCTGAGAGAGGAAATGTCATTGCTCCCTATGGAGGCCTCACTGAGCCATCAGATTTCAACTAAAATATCTCAATTTGTGTTCTGAAGATGAACGAAGGTCTTACGGGTGTAGAACGGCATGAGGGTGAGTAATAAATGACAGAATTTTCATTTTTGGGTGAACTAACCCTTTAACACTTTTAATTTGACATTATTACAAAGAAAAAATCTTTTATTACTTTTATGTGGGATTGCACAGAACATCAATTATAATTCCCCACAAAATAAGAGATCTATTAGTAATGCAGTAGTAGTGACCACAAAAGGTTTGAGTGTTTTGTATAAGTAGTAAAGTGACATTTACTTCAAAGTTGATTTAATTATATGCACAGCTTTGGCGAGTGCTTAGGCTACGATTATTATACTATATATTGTTTTCTATGGCTTCATGGTTTGGCCTGGCATTTTAAAATGAGCGGAGTTTCAGGCATCTCTGTGTCGACTGCTTCTACATGCAAATCTTTATCTGTTGCTGCCGTAGAGGCGGCTCACATCCAAACAGCAGGGTTGACGGGAAAGGTCGTCTCATCTGCATAACTCCACGTTACTGTTAATGTGTTCTGTGATTGGATTGTGCCTTGTGGCCAGTCAAGTGATGAAATTTCTTATTTCATGCCCTCCTAAATGAATTCTTCTCTAAGGGCTCTAGTGTGTTGGGATTGTAGCTCCTTCTTTGAATAGATAAGCAGGGAAGTGCCTGTGTGTGTGTGTGTGTGTGTGTGTGTGTGTAATGATATTATAGTATGGAAAAAAACATATATATCTCCTCCTTGTTATCTCTGATCTAACCAAAATTCAGCTTCGTTCACAATTTAACTTCCTTCACAAATTAAGATATTTTTGATGAAATCTGAGTTTTTTTTTTTTTTTATCTCCCATATAAAGCAATGTAATTATTTAAGGTCCAGAAAGATAGTATTAAAATAGTCAATGTGACTGCAGTGGTTCAACCTTAATGTTATGAAGTGATGAGAATACTTTTTTTTGTGCCAAAAAACAAAACAAAATAGCGACTTTATTCAACAATATCTTCTCTCCCCTGTCTTTCTGCTATGCTGTTTAACATTCAGCACTTCCAGGCTCCACGTCAGAACGCCTGCTCTTTATTGGCCGGCTCCTGCATCAGCATCACATGCATGCGTCGTGCTGCTCACGTGTTACAGAATCGGCCAATAATGTGTCTGCGTTCTGGCGTAGAACCTGGAAGCGCTGGACATAAACAGCGTAGGAGAATGACCCAGAAGAGAAGATATTGTTGAATAAAGTCGTTATTTTTGTTTTGTTTTTTTTTGGCGCACAAAAAGAATTCTCATTGCTTCATTACATTATGATTGAACCACTGTAGTCATGTTGACTATTTTAACAATGTTTTTACTACTTTTCTGGACCTTGAATGACGGTAATTACATTGATATCTATGGGACATAAAAAAACCTTGGATTTCATCAAAAATATCTTAATTTGTGTTCTGATGATGAACGAAGGTCTTACGGGTTTGGAACGTCATGAGGGTGAGTAATTAATGACAGAATTTTCATTTTTGGGTGAACTAATCCTTTAAAAGCCCAATGATACTCCTAAAGGTTAAACCAGAATGTTCACATCTGTACCTTTACAACACCCTTTTATTGATTAGCCATGATATAAGGCTGTCCCTGACAACACAGATTGTCATTTGTACTGTCTGTCTATAATATTGAGTTTGCCAATCAGTCAGATGACTTCACACAGGCTGCTTAGAGTCCTATTGACATTTGCATTTGCATTCCCTGTGATTGGTGACAAATTGGCTTTTCCTCTCTTGCCTGCCATGGCCTTTAAAGCAAGAGCCATTTTTTTCTCATAGTGCTTTCACACTTGGCTTGTTTCAGGGTCTGTACAAAAGTAATTTTAACATGCAATGACACATAGGACATGATTCACTTATTGTAGTTTTATGAAAACAGAATGTGTAGCATTATTACTATTTACTGTTTTAAACTGGCATGATTGTTGGGCATCAATGCCCTACATTTTTTTTTTTAAATCTTTTTTGATATTCCATTTTACTTGACTATTTGTCCCACAGATTTGAAATATACTTGCGGTGGTAGTTGGGTGGAAAATCCTCCTATTACGGCACAAAAATGGTCTACTACATGTGACAAACATGTGAATTTTAATTACATAGCCATTATTATGCATTATGCAAAATTACAGCATTTAAATGGTAGATTTCTCCTTGCTATGTCATATAGTGTCTCTCTCAGTAAACGGGATAAAGATTTTACTAGTAAAATTTATATAATGAATAAATGTCAAATAATGTTCTTAGTCTTTTCTTCCTGTGGGGGAGAGTACAATAATTTTCTATTAATTAAATGGAAATCAAATTAAATACAATTTATTGTGTAACCAAAATACCAATAATGCCCAGAAGAAAAAAAAAAAGAAAAAAAAAAAAAGCATGTGACTTTTAATTATAAACAAGCCTGTAATACACCGGGACTCTGATTTTGAAATATCTGTACTTTTGTGTGCAGATCCTTCAGATGAGAGACATAAAATATGCATGCTTGTTACAACCATCTAAAACATATATTATATAAAGACCATAAAGCAGACATTGTCATAATTCCTCAACTCGAGTTAATTAGCAATTGCTTGGCATAAATGTGTGCTATTCATTGATTAAGAATCACTGTAAAGCAGTCTGAAGCGCTGTTGCGCGAGCCTGTAGAATGTGCAACATCGCCACCTTGTGACTTTGCAACTTGCAGCGCTCTTTGTGAAATATTCACAGTGTCTCTGCAGCGCACGTGGGAATGTCAGCAGGAGTAAACAGCTCTCGCGCACAAAGAGTGATAAGGTACGAAACGCGTAAGGTGAGGGGAGATTTTCCACTAGTTAATCAATCGCGGATGGTTTCATTATCTCGGGCTGATACAAAAGTATAAGAATAAAAATAATAAAAGCAAAAATGTGTCTCCAAATATACTTGGGCGGCCGTTAATATACCTGGGCAGCCCATCAAAGTAAAGTCTATGTGTGGGAAGCTCTGCATTTGTATACGACTGCCTCCAGAGCATCATCACACTACAGGCCCCATCCACTGGTGTTAAGTTGCTTAATGGCTGACATTTGCCTACATTGGATGTGTGTCACGTCAAAAGCAAATAGAACTCATTATAATCACTAATACCGTCTACAGTGGAAACAGATGAGTTCAGACTCTGATATATTCCACGCTTGAGTCTGTCGACAACAGGACAAATGGAAGAGTGAATGAACGTTCTCTTTGATGTGTCCAGTTTGAACCGCTTGCTTGCATCTCTGTACAGACTTCAAAGGATCCCAACATGGAAATCTAGTGGACTAGTATCTGCCTATAAGCGCATATTACTAAAGCACTTTTTAAATAAAACTACGGAAGAGGATTAGGGCCAAGCATTAATAAAAAAATAAAACCATCTCGAGATTAAAGTTGTTAAATTTCGAGAGAAAAATCTTGTTAAATTTCGAGAAAAAAGTCTAAATAAAATGTTGAGAATAAACTCGTTAAATTACGAGAAAAAACTCGTTAAATTTCGAGAAAAAGGTCGAGATAAAATGTTGAGAATAAACTCATTAAATTATGAGAAAACAATCGTTAAATTTAAAAAAAAAAATCACAATAAAATGTTGAGAATAAGCTCTTTAAATTACGAGAAAAAAGTCAAGATAAAATGTTGAGAATAAAGTCATTAAATTACGAGAAAAAAGTTGTTAAATTACGAGAACAAATTTGTTAAATTATGAGAAAAATGTCGTTAAATTTCGAGAAAAAAGTTGAGATAAAATGTCGTAATTTTACAAGTTTTTTCTCGAAATTTAACAACATTTTTCTCATAATTTAACGAATTTGTTCTCGTAATTTAACGACTTTTTTCGTAATTTAATGACTTAATTCTCAACATTGTATCTCGACTTTTTTCTCGAAATTTAACGAGTTATTTTCTCGTAATTTAATTAGTTTATTCTCAACATTTTATCTCGACCTTTTTCTCGAAATTGAATGAGTTTTTTCTCGAAATTTAACAACTTTAATCTCGAGATGGTTTTATTATTTTTATTATTGCTTGGCCCTAATCCTCTTCCGTATAAAACAAAAACAAACAAACAATATACTACTGTTCTTCAACGTGGCGCTGGATATGAAAATGATAACTGCGTCAGGCTGAAACTAGCAAAAAACACTTGCATCCCAAACCGCATACTGTCTGAGTAGGTACTTCTTATGAATAATGAATTACTTGGTGACCATTAAAACTATTTTCTATATCGTATGAATGTATGTAGTATAAATGAAATCCAGGATCATGTTTTCATTGTCATGTGACCTACACGCATCAGTTGCATTGCTTCACTGCCTTCCCGTGGGAGAGGGATCACCTCATGGGATAGAAAAACGTCCAACAGATGCACACTTCAGAAGTAGCAGGTCATCTGGGTACTTTTTGTGAATACTGTCAAATTGGACATTCTACTCATTTCACATGCTGAGCTTAGCCATTAAAGTGATTGCTTCGTTTAATCAGCCTCGTTTCCATTTGACCATCTACTCACCCATAATTCCTCTGTTAGATCACACTGTGTTCATCCAACCTTGTACCTCTTATTTAAAGGAGTTAACCTGTGTGAAAATTACAAGAGGAAGAAAAGAAGATAGCATCTCTCAGTCAGAATGGAAAAGATTTTAGTTTAATCTCACAAGGCTGCCAGGCTACGACAAATCTGCCATGTTGTAAGATAATCAAAATAACCTTTGTGGCCACAGTTTTCTCTTTTATCCGCCAGTTTCGTGACTGATTTAATGTGATGTTTGCATTACATTATCCTTTCAGATCAGTGTGATTTAACTGTATTTTTTCTCTCCCTCAAATCTTAATAGTGAAGCAGAGTCAGGGAGAGTTTCAAACAAGCAATCACCCTCACATTTTCTTGAGAAATCGTAAAAAAGCCTGCATTATCTTGGATGGTGTCCAACTGTGTGTGATCAGGTGAAAGATCAGCCCTGTTATGAGCTTGCCTCTTGGTTTATCTGTGTTCCCGCTCTCTCTCCAGAGGAGGATAAATCAATTGCCGTTACAGAACAGTGGAAGATAGAGCTGGTATCACCATGATGCATTATGGGTATGCTCTGCAGTAAAAGCTGCAGCTGTATTTTAACAAAAAACATTATTCTCTCTAATTGAGATTCACTGGCTCCGGCTGGACATTAATAGAGGTTTCTGGGTCGGAGTGCATGTGAGCTTCTGTGTGTGTTGCACACGTCCTCTGCCTCTGAATATTCTCAACACCCTTTATCATAGTCATGGTATGACATTTGCTCGGCTACACCGCCCTGCCATGCTCTTTCGCCCAATGTGCCCCCTCTGCCGTGACCTGCATGCTTTGTTCTGAGAGCATCGACCTGAAACTGTTTCCTGGAGCTCCACTGCAGAGGTTCTGCCCCAACCTGAGGTTTGGGGCTGGCGGTGGGCGGCAGTGTCATAGTCCACAGCCACTGTGAAACTCTTGCTCTTCCACTAATGAGGGAACGTGCTGGAGCCTGCAGAAGTCTGAGCAATAACAATCCTGACCGCCCAACAGGAGGTCACACCGAGTCCACTTTTACTGCAGAAGCCAAACCCTGAAACAGACCTGAGATACAGTGAAAATCAGACAAAAATGTAGTACTATTAGAAGGTGTGTGCATTGACAATGGTGGTCAGGATAACACTGATTGTATTTAAGGCAAGACACTACTTGCTCTTTTCTATGCTCTGGTCAATTTTGAGATTTTGTGCTGTTTGGCTTTTTATAACGTGTTGCTTCAGAGCAGTGGAAAGAAAACATCTCTAAAATAAGCATTTGATCTATTTGTGTCTTACAATACATCTATAAACCTCCTTTTCAGCAGCACTTACATACACCAAACTTCTGAAGGTTTTTACAAAGAGGTTTGTTCATATATCATTTGCCTGATTTTATACTACATTTTATTCCTAAAAAAGGGTTTGTTAGCCTGGCTGTTGATCGTATTTTCTGATTTATGGTGTGATAAAAAGAGAAATCCAAAAACTCTTCTGTAAAAACCTCTGACTCTAACATGTCAACAAAAAGTAGCAAGAATTTTGAACCAATGTTCAGAGTTCTGGTCTTGAAATGTATGCAAATTAGTGCATATTGAATTAGAGAATGCCTCGTTAGCATATCTAAACACAACATTTAAGAAAATGTGTAGGGTAAGTGTACCCTTTAAGCCCACTTTCATCTCTGAAGTCAAACGTGCTCTGATGCCGGAAGTGATCTCTCGCGTGTATATGTCAATGAGTGCGAGACATCACTTCCGGCATCAGAGTGCATTCAGACCTCACACACCGGATGCTCAAGGCAGTTGGACATAGTGGTGTATTAGAGGTAAAAATTATATAAATACTGTTTCTCGCACAAACCGATCATTTCTTGTCTTAGGACATCAATGTGTCGTCACGAGCCGCAGAGTTTAATTTGGATTTGTCTGTGCATGTTTTTTTTTTACTCTTATAGATGGAGTTCCCATTGACATGCATTATACGACTGACAGACTGCAACGGTTGGAGTTAAAAATCATCATTTGTGTTCTACTGAAGGAACAAAGTCACCTACATCTTGGATGCCCTGGGGGTAAGCAGATAAACATCAAATTTTCATTTTTGGGTGAACTATCCCTTTAAGTATGTGAACTACAAACACTACAAATAAATACATCAGTTGTTTTGTAGAGCAAATTATTTTCATAAATTAACTTTTTTAAAGATGGGCTTAAATGGTACAGTGTCACAAAACTCATGCAAACACAAGCTAACTTTGAATGAAAAAATCGTAACTTATTTCAATGTGGGCACAATGAAAATTACTATGATACTTAGTCCACAGTATATTTAAGCTCCATGCAAGTTTTTGTAAACACATATTACATTTTTATAGGGGAATTTTTTTTTTTTTTCACTTACTGTGGAACCATTAAGCCCACCTTATGTGTTTCATTGAGGAATCCCACAAATAATTACAAACTTTGATCAATTTTCTGAGTGAAAGTGTTTACTTCTTCATGTATCTTACTACTTTAATTTACAACTATATTTAGATAGGCCTACAAATTACACACATTTATTCAATTGAGATGGAGCTCGTTGTGTCCTAAAGTTCCTTATGTATAACCGGGCATAACTCTGGAGCCAAGCTGAGTTAAGGCTTGAGACTCCGGGCATGGAGAGGTCCCAGAGGGACCCTACTTTCCCCACATTCCTGAGCCTCTGCACCATCCGGTTCCAAGATATCGCAACTTCCTGTCCAGATTTGACTTGGCATAACTCGGGACCCAATCTGAGTTGGGAGTATGGAGCCCCAACTCAGCTTTCTTCCTGAGATACGGTCACTTCCTGTGGAATTTTGACCAGACATAACTCTGGAACCAAACCGACAATCTCTTCTCTTCCCTGTCATCATCCATATGCAGGTGACACGGTAAGGCTTCCATGTTTACGTCCGAATGCCAGCTCAGTATTGGCCAGGGCTGCACACATGAGCAGCACGACGCATGCATGTGATGCTGACACAGGAGCCGGACAATAATGAGTCGGCGTTCTGACGTAGAACCTGGAAACGCTGGAAGTAAACAACGCATGAGAATGACACAGAAGAGAAGATTCTGTTAAATAAAGTCTTTATTTTTGTTTTGTTTTTGCACGTGAAAAGTATTCTCGTCGCTTCATAAAATTAAGCTTGAACCACTGCAGTCACATTGACTGTTTTAATGATGTCTTTACTACCTTTCTGGACCTTAAAAGTGTTGATCATATTGCTGTCTATGAACGAGTTATACACCTCTCTGATTTCATTAAAAATATCTTAATTTGTATTCTGAAGATGAGTAACTGATGACAGAATTTTAATTTTGGGGTGAACTAACCCTTTAACAAATAATTTTCTTATAAACCATGTCAATATCTATGAAAAAAAAACACCTAAACTAAGATTTGGTAGGCTTAACCCTTAAATGCATGACTGTTTCGCCAATCATTCTTACATATTTGGGTCTTTATCAATATCTAACACGGAAGGATCTCTACCTGTCGCGATAATATAAAACTCCTCTGATATTAGAGGAACAATTACAGAAGAATAAAATAAAGCATATTTTGTTACCTTTTGGAGCTTGAAAGGGCTCCATTTGAGCAGATGTTTTATGCCATCATCACTGTCCTCGTCAGAGCTCATTTCCCAGTAAATTCAGCAAATAATAGGCTAGTTTTATGTTTGAGTTCACGAATATGAGCCCATTCGCGATTTCAAACGTATTCTCAAAACTATATAATTTTCAACATCTTCAAAATCAATATTTTGATCGCTAACAGCTTCACCAGATCAATCCAGTAACAGTTACAGTCATATTTGATTGCGTTCAGTACTTGCTCTGCAGTAAATCGCTGAGCCATTTCATGTTTTTCTTATTATTTCGTTTTCTGTCTGAATGAGTCGTCACATCAACATTTTGTATTAGACATTGCCACCTTGTGGAATAAAGGTGAATTGCACTTTTCCCATCATCTAAGATTCAATTATTGTTGTGCAGAAAAAATATACGTACACTCATACACACCTCGGGTCGTTTGCGACCCTATACAATTTTTACAAAAAATGAATACAAAAATAGGCATTCTTTTATAATTTTATGATTTTTTTCTTGTTATATTCTTTATAATGAATTGATTGAGGAATACCAAGAAGGTTGATGTCTAACTTTAAAAAATGAACGAGGTGGAGGGTAGTGAATGACGTCCCGGGTCACTAAAGACCCGAGGTATGCATTTAAGGGTTAATAGGTGCCCTAATACAAATTTGTTTTGCAATTCTTAAAGTAATCAATCAACTGGAGAAGTATACCTATTAGAAGTATATCTATCTATTATTGTAGAATTGCCCTGTTTCATGATTGTAGGTTGTTTGAATGGTGGTTTTCAATGGATTGAACAAAGCAGTGAGACTTCAAATTCAGACAAAGAATGCGACATTATCTGCACTAGCTATTTTCAATGCTTAATTGTTGTATTATCCATCCTGTCAGCTACTGAATCCACTTTCCTTATTTCTTCTCAAGTTTAAAGACTTAAGTTACCATGCCTTGTTTTGATGGGGGGGTAATTCGGTTTTAACGTTCAGCAGCGGCGTGGGCATTCAACCACATGTGGCTTTACTCTCACTGTCGTGCAGCCACAGGTAGAACTCAATTACAGACCTTTAAAGTGGAGTCATTTCAAGCACCAACCACTGAGAAAATGGTCCCACTAAGGTCAGTGAAAGTAAAGCAGAAGCAATTAGTTTCTTCATTCAAGCTCTTTAGTACTTGAATGAAGTGTTGAGAGGAACCAAGGTCAAACTGAATGATTCTCTTTACTGTATCTGTGAGATATGTAAGATGTGTAAGTTGTTTTCGCTCTATGGATCGATAGATAACCCCTGACAGATCTAATCTGATTAGTCTTTTGTCTGAGAAATGGAGTTGAGACTCTATGGCTATATTCACAGTGCAGCAGAATACTGCTGTCTGTCCTCATATAAAAAATGTAACACCGACAGTCATCCTGACCAACCTGTCACAGCGAACACTGGCTCAATCAATGGTGTGAGTTTACCACTTTTTTCCCCATCTTCTTTTCTTTTTATCCAACTGGTGGTATCACTGATACCAATACTGATATCTCTATAATATCTTATATTTCTCTATAATATCTATATTATATAATATCTTTTTTGTGATTTCCAAGGATAAAATGCATAATTATAGCAACGTTATATACATTATATGCATCATTTATAACACTGCAACCCAGGCTCAGTGGAAAAACGTGCCTCTAATTACGTTTTTGCAAAACTCCAAAAAATGCATCTATATACAATTCACTGCAGTGTCACTGCTAGTGAACACCAACAACTTTTATTCATTTTCACACAAATTATGATTACAGGGGTAGAATATTAAATACTTATTTTCTGTGGTTTCTTGCACAATACTATGTTATGAGCTCAAAATTCTTACCATAGTGCATGATTTGTAAACAAATAGATTTTGATGTTTGCATCACATAAGCAGCTCAGTATCAATAGTGATATTGATACTGAAATATCTGAAACATTTCCAATACTCATTTTCCGCAGAATAGATACACGATACCAGCTGCACTTTCTCATTCTCTCATCTCTCCAACAGCAAGTTGACACACAAACCCGCCTCCCCTCACTCACTCTTTTTAGTTGCTTCGGGTAAATATTGTTGGTGTTACAGGGCTTGAATTTCGGCGTGGGATTGCGAGTATTGCACATAATTTTACTTATTACCACAGACTTTGCTCACATCCAAAGTGCGCGCACATAAAGTCACCTCTCAGTACTAAATTGAGTTACTTTTTTACTAATTATTGCTCTTAAACAGTCAAATACAAACAAAAAAATGTCAAAATGCCAGTCTTGGCTAGTATTCACGTAAGCACAGTCAGTTATGTTTAACCCCTTAATTACCAGTACAATCACAGGTATTACTCAAGGCTATTACAAGTTAGAGGACATCAACTTCACAGTATTTTAGACTGACTAATGTTTCTGTCTGCTGTTGTACTGTATGTGCTGGACAATTTGAGAATCTGACTTGATGGTCAATCCCAAATCAATAGTTGCAATCCCAAGCTATGACTAGGTTGACAATTTAAAAAAAAATAAAAATAAAAAATGAAACAATCTTAGGTTATATGACAGCTCTTTGACTGCATTATATGTTTGTATTTGACCCAACAGCTTTAATTTCTCAGTGCTGATGTGCAGTTTTACACTAGAGGGAGCTGTTCCTCTGTGCTTCCTTCTCTTCTGTGAGTCTTTACACCACAGGCAACCTCATTGCCCTTCACTTTGCAATGGCTGTTTAATCTCTTTGAGTACTTTATAAAGATATGAGAAAACATGCACTTATGTGGCCTCCTTAATATCTGCTTTGGTTCCCTAATGGCCCTGCAGTCACGCTGAATCAAGGTGACAGTGTGTTTGCATGCATTAATATGTGTGCGTATACACATAACAAGCTCACAGCATTTCTACTAGTATCCATTAACCCATTTTTGGCTAATATTTCTGCTGTTAAGGGTTTATTTCACCTCCAAATAAAAATTCTAGGATTATTTACTTTGTGTCATGTCATTCAAAACCTGTATGACTTTATTCTTTTGCACACAAAAGCGAAGAGAACTTTCTTTAGAATTTCTCCTTTTTAAGTTCCACGGAATAAACATTCAGATTAAAGCCATACAGGTTCAAAGCGACCTGAGGGTGAGAAAATGATAAGAGAAATATCAATTACAGCATTTAAGAAATGCTGTTCTCCTTAAAGAAATACAGCTACAAAAAAGAAAAATCTACCATTCATACAGAGAAATCGTGCTGATCAATGCTGGTTATATGAAGGTATTGCTGTCTATGTACGTGTCCTTGTTCATTATGCCCTATTCTGTGACTTTCAATCATCAGTTCAATCCTTGACGTTTCATGAAAACGTGGTCCCCATGGAGTTACATGCACATTACAGAATCTTCGCCTACACTCGACGGCATTGTTCCTCCTCACTTGTGTGATGTTCTTCCCTCAGTCTGTTTTGCTGATGCTTCTAACACCTTGAGTTTTCAAAGAACATGTTTGATGGTTTCTCAGGATTCTCAATGCGATTAGAGGGCAATTGATCAGTGCATGGTGCTAATTTGTTGAAAGCCTGTTTAGATGTTGACAGCACATGGCTTTGAAGTTTGTTATATAAGAATTAAAGATTATTTAAAGGCCTCATAAAATGAATGGGAATTTTGTTGATGTAAAAGTAATAGAACACTGCAGTCATGACATCTTTTTGTAGGCCAACTCGTAAAGGCTTTTGCACACTAAGTTCGAAATTCGCGTCCGAAATTTTCGCACGTTAAAAAATAGATACGACCTCATGTTATGTCAATCACGTTTACACACTGCCTCTGAAACTTTCGTCCGTCATAAAAAAAATTCAGATTAGGTTCGATTTTCTGTGTTTTTCGCCACCATGGCACGTCACATTTTGAGAGACGTTTTGACAATTCAGAGCCACCGTACAAGCGAACGCCAAAATCCCGAATGCCATCTGACAAGTTGATCCACGTCGTCTACAGCACAAAGCAGTAGCACTGTGCTAGTGCTAGTAGATTGTGCTAGAAGTAAAGCATCAAACTGAGCCACTGACATCCTGAAGTAAACTTTGAAATGCTCGGGATAATCACGCAGCTCCTTGATGAGGTGGATCTCCTTTCTCTCTATGCAATCTCGGGATTGGATGGACCCAATATTTAGAGGACAACTAAATCATGCTCACTGCTTGAAAACTCTATTTTGTTTTGTTTTGTTTTGCGAATTTTTCGCAACTGATTCATTAAAGGGGCTCTATGTAGGAATGACACCCAGTGGTAAAAATAGGTACTGCAGTCCAAATTCAAAATATTGTTTGCCCCGCCTCCTCGTTCAAAGACGCGGGTGGCCAGCTTGGGGACATGCAACAAGAGGGAGCGTAATTGACAATGAAAGCTGAGGAGACTTACACACTGTAAGCCGATGAGTTGATTTATCTGTGTTTTAATATGCTGTCGTTCATAGAGATTTTTAGATGGATGCAGAGGCTTTTTAGGTCAGGTAGTCAGTTTGTTTGCTGGTTTCCATGGCTGCAATACACTGTGTTTTCCGCCAACTGGCAACCTGTGATGTCGAAATACTATTGGATAAACTGGCAGCACACGGTTTCGCACAGACCAAAACAAAGACAGACATTCCGACACGGAACACACATTTCAAAATAGAATATCTGGCTGTAGCATTGTCTTTCTGAGAAACAAGTAGGTGAACTTTCCTGAATATCTGCAAACATATTGGGGTATTTTTATGCTTTATTAAAGTAAAAATCTTACATGTAGCCCCTTTAATACGCAAGGTCTCTGCACTGAAAAAAATGATTTTTTGATGCTGTTCACTTTATTTAAACAACTTATTTTGATTCAACACCATTGCATTAGGTTTCTGGTTCAAATTCAATTGCTTCATGTTAAATTAAGTTGAAACAATTACTTTTTGACTTAACTTGATGTTTTTATATTAAAATAACATGTTTCAATCAAGTAAACCCAACCAGGACTCAATCAAACAGGATTTTAACTTCCCATCATGCTTTGCAAAGGGGATGAACTAGGAGTGTAAATGCTGAAATAAAGTGTTATTTTAAGCAGTTTTTAGGAAGATGAGAAAATGGAAAGACTTTTTATTGTTTACTGTTCTATTATGTTGGTATTTAAAAGTTTCTGTTAATTAATAGTTTTAGGGTTACCATTGTGGTGAATTGTTGCACTTGTGCTTGGGTTGAGGAACCATTGCCACCAATGGACTTATGATCAATTTAGGCTTTACGATGTTTTTGGTTAAGGCAATTTAGGATGAATCCAGTATCACATCTAGATTTTTAACACAGAACATCACAAAATTAAACAAGAAGAATTAATTGTAAAAATCAATGTATATGAAAACAATTTATTTTTTATTTATTTATTTATTGCTTTTTATTTATTTTATTTTAAATGAACACAATTGATTCTAGTTAATTTAACATGGTTGATTCTATTGGATTTTACTTGTCTCAATCATATGGAACCACTGTCCATGATTGAATTGAGTAAATTGGACATAACTATTTTACATAGATTCTTCCTTAGTCAGTTGTTTTGTCACAACTCAAGGATTTTGCATAGAGTAAAAATAAACCTTTAATGTTAATAGAAACTAAGTTAGTTGTGTGGAACCACTGTCCATAATTGACATGAGTTAGTTTAAAGTGTCATTTTTTTGAGTGTGTGCGTGACAAATTTTTAGGATTGCGAATACGAAAAAAACACGAAATTTTACGAAAATTACAGACTCAGTGTGCAAAAGCCTTAAGTCATCATCATCCGTTCCCTTGACAAAAAAAACCAACAGAATTTGTCCCTTGTCTTTTAGATTATTGAAGATAATGAGCTTTGTGACCAACAAAAGGTAAATGATTCTTACACCGTGTCCTAACCAGAAGCGATGCGATAAGATTCCAGCGACAAACGATTTCTATCCACAACAGACGCGACGCGATTATGAGACTTGATGAAGTCAATCTAAAATCACAGCCAATCAGAAGAGCACGTGGACGGGCTCTCTTGGCAAGCTCCAACAGCACTCTCAAAGAAATGGATAAGTAGCCTACATAATCAAATTCATGAATATTACACCATTTTAACATTAAAAATACATACTGACTTACTGAAACAATCTTTGTCATAGAATACACTTGTCTGTTCACAATGAGTTGACAGAACGCTCTAGTTTCCTTTCATTTATTTTGAAGATCTGAGGTAAACTGTCAAAATGTCAATTGTTGCTTTCAGTACGGCTATAAAAGACACACAAAATGATATTCAAACTCACATTAGATGCTTTTAACATTAAATAAAGCACATAAACAGTACCTTAGATTATCATTGACATACTTCGTGTTGCTGTTCCAGCCGTAACGTCGCGGAGAAATAGAAACCGTTTCTAAAATAGAATCGTCGTGTGTCGCCGTCGCGGCTAGTTAGGACAAAAACTCAGATTAACATGGAAAAGATACCTTTTATCACGTTGTGTGTAGTTTGGACACGGCGTTACATGTTTTGATTATCATAATAATCTACACAACTTTTTATGAATTTTAAAGCCTATATACAAACATCAGAAGTAGCCTATTGACTAAATGTAGGCAATAAATGAACTCCCCGTGCAGGTCGCGTGATTTCAATGTCACCATCACTAAGATTCCAACAGCTCTTGCAGTCTTTATTTTAAAACATTTTGAGTTAGAATAGTTGGTGAACACAGTGAGGCTGTGAAAGCATTTTAGCAACCACCTTTTACAAGAAAAGTAAAAGCTTTAAAATAATAAGAGGGTGTTACTTATAAAGTATTTAATGCCATAGAATAAAACATGAAAATATCTTGAGCTTGTGTTCACCACAGACCTTTTTTCAGGCATTTCACCAAAAACTCATTGACTGCAGGACGATGGAACCGGAAGCTAAAATGCTAACTCTTTTCCAGGTTTTTACCTACAAACATGCAGTACACTGAAAATAATGACTTTGTGGTATGGTAAAATCTATTAAATTAATTTATGTAATTTATACATTGTAAAATCAAGATTAAGTTGGTACTATAATATCTTGAGTAAAATTTACACAATTTATTCATGTAATAACATAACTGAGAAGAAAAAGTAAATTGTATCTTATATTTACAAATACTATTTAACTATTTTATAGTCACAGCACATTCACCAAAAAAACTAAGTAAATTTTAATCTGAAAAAAGCAAAGTGTGTCGGTGCGCTTTTTTTTTTTTTTTTTTTTACAACAAGATCCGGCTTGCAGTGGCAGAGACGGTCCGTAGACATTGGTCTGCGAAGCATCAATGGAAACTTTACAAATCCTGACCGCTGTTGGAAGCTTCGCAACCACGTGCATTAGATACAGGGCATCCGTACTGTCTCATCGCGCTGCACCGCATATTGTTTACCTTGCTTTTTGACCCATCGCGATGCTCGTCGCATTGCTGTAATCTTGTCTTTATTTATTTAATTGTTTGGAAAGTCGTGTTTTTTGTTTGGTTTTGCTACTGAAATGGAAGCACTCACTTAAAACGAGGATGTTTGCTGCTTTTTTTAATAGGCCTATATTTAAATGAACATTTACTTAATTTTATTGTGTATAATCTACTGGGGGATTTATAGTTCCCAGAATGCTTTGCATCGGATTTAATTTGAAGAGAAAATGTTTAATTTGTTTATCTTCATGTGTTTTAAGCAAGATAAATAAGTAAAAGACTTGTTATTATTGTTTAATGTTCTATTAATGTGGGATTTAGAAAAGTTTTTGTCATGTTGGGAGTTTTGGGGGTTACCGTCGTGGTGACAAGTGGAGCCTGACGTTAGTTTGACGACAGGTTAGACCGGCATGTAAAACAATTACTGAATAAGTAATTGTAAGTAGTAATACTGTTAAAAGTTTTATTCTTACAACATTCTGCTTAGAATGTGTGAGTTTTGCTAAAGTTAGAGTAAAACCAAGGCAAGAATTATTGCAGTGTATATAATAATAGTGAGTAATATTAATTTATTAAACTAAGCAATTCAAAATGTGAAATGGATAGACATTATAAAATCTACTTAATTACTTCATAACAGTAAATGTTAAAGATTAATAAAATTTACTTTTTCACATTTTAAATTTAAATTTACTTAATTACTTTTAATAAATACAACATGCTAAGTTAAATATAATTAAGTAACATTTACTTAATGTCTTCACAAATGTTACATTTAGAGTTAAGTACATTTTACTTGATACTGGCAAGTAAATTGTACTTGATATCACAGCAGTAAAATTTACTTAGAAAAACTGAGTGCAAATTGTTACAATGATTTTATCAAGTAAATCCTACAAGTTGTTTTTATCAGTGTACTTCATCCCTGCAGCTCTATTGCTATTAGGTTAAGACTCATTGCTATTGCTGGTATAATAAGTATTTTGAGTGGTAAAACAAGGTTTTTGCTGGTGTAGTTACAGCATCTGCCAGCAGGGGCAAAAGTGGTGCTATCCAGCCAACTTTCTGGTGGAAGCAGTATTACCAAGTCCGTGGTTTCCTCGCAGAATTGGGCTACTTTTAGTCCACAGGTTGAAGCGAAACCTTCAAACCCCCCTGCAATTGTGCTGTTTTTTTTATGCAAACCTGACAGCCGCAACCCTGGGTGGAAGATGGTATTAGATTTTCATTCTTGGGGGCATTTTTTTTTTTTTTTTTTTTTTTTTTGACAAAAATTTGTGAAAGCATCAGATGATTAATCAGTATTTATGTTATTCAAGAAAGAAACTTTGTATCAATACCAGTGATGGAGCAAAGACAATATAATCTTTCTACAGACTGGAACTGATGCAGTTTGGGATGGTTTAAAATGGATAATGAGTAAGAGAGTGGCTGCAGTGTTGGATATCTACTCATTACTTGTGTGTCCATGGACCTTCACACCAATAACCTTGTAAGCAGCCCACCCTTGCCTGTAACAAGAGGAAAATCAAAGAATTTGTTGTTGTTTTTTAAGTCGTGTGTCAGCTTTTTCTTTCTGCTCTGGAACTAATGTTTTCTATATGAACACAAACCGACAAGCTTTGTTTAATGTCTTGTGCCTAAACAGCTGTATTTATTGCAATTCAGTTCTGCATAGTTCAGTGTTAAAAACAGATTAGAATGGATAACAAATCACAGAACATGGATGAGAAACAGACAGCTAGTGCAAGTTATAATAGACACCTAATATTAAATTATCTTCTTTTATTTGCCACATGAAGAAATAAGTTTGGAACGAAAAGAAGATGATGAGTAAGTAATGACTGAATGTAAATTTTTTTGGTGAATAATTCCTTTAACAACAACCATTTTTGTTAATTCATTTTAGTGAATTGGTTCATTTGGACAGTTTTGAGTCAGTCATATACTGTAATGTTACAAATAAGAAACAGAAAGTAACACTGAATCAAATGTGAAATTTTGAAGTATAAAGACTTTTTTTTTGTAAAATATTCTCCAATGATATTTGTTTTATTTAAAACTTTTTTTTTTTTACAGTCTACCTATCTAAATCCTGTCACTCAAATTGAGGTCCTCAATGATTTTTGTGACGTACACAAGCTGCTCTGAAAGCATAAATAAATGATATCGTCTAACAGGTAGAGTAAATATATTGACCACATAATTTATGAGTTCTATCTCTCTTGGTACCATATACCATAGGAAGACTGTGAATCGGAGCTCGGCTTCTGTAATGCGTTATAAGGAGACGTCTTCAGTGGAAAGCACTTTGGGTAAATAGACCCAGTTGAGGCTGAGCCCTAATTGGCAGTCAAGGGAGTGTGGGTGAGATTACCAATTATTACAGAGCACAAAGCATGAGCTATAAAAGCCCCTTCTGGAGTCTGGTGGAAAAGCCAAATTTGCACAGACGCTGAAACAAAAGACATACTGCAATGTAGCACAAATTATTAATGAATGTGAGGAGTGTGGGAATAGTTGAGAAGTACTTCAGCCTTTGAAACTATGATAGTCCAGTTTACTCATGCTGGTAGTACATTATATCAGTATGCATAATGAAAACTGAAACTTTATTTTGTAAACTAAATTTACCAATGCTTATTAATCAAAAAAAAAAAAATACATGTAATCCAGTTTCAGCTGTAATAGGATGGAACATGGTGTGGTGGGTGAAAGCTTTTAGATGTGTATTTGAATGTGTGTTACTGATCAAGCTATATTTAGGGTGTACATTTTCTGACAGTTTGTAATAAAGGGATAGAGGGAACCAACCCTCTACGGACACACTGAAGCTCGAGTCGCCATTGGTTTGTGAATTTTTTATTTCACTCACCAGACTTTTTGCATAGAATGCAAGAACAATGCAAATAAATAAATAAATCTACATAAATATATAAAATATAATGTTCAAACCCTATTAAAGTCAAGTAAACTGTCTGTAATAATAATTAAAAAAATCAAACTACAAGCAATAGCACAAATAAACAACAGAACAAAAATGCAAATGAAATAAACAGTAACAGTAGTTAGATACAGATTAGGTAGATATACAGAAATTAAATAAAGTAATCAAATGTAAAATAACACTGCATAGTCTTCACTGTATAAATTAGACGATATCCTTAACATAATAATATAGATGATATAATAATATAGTAATAATATAATAATATAATTATATAGATGAATATAATAATATAGACAAATATAATAATATTATAATAATATAATAAATATTATAATAATATAATAAAATATAATAAATATAATAATAATATTATGCTAAATCCACTTTTACAAGGTGTTTGGATATAAATGTGTGTTGGCAATGTGTATCCACCCACACCCACTTTTTTTTTTTTTTTTTTAAATCCCCATTAAACCAAAGCAGTCTCATTAAATAAGTCGTTTTGATTCTCTAAGTGATGTGACAACACATTCCTCAGGCCCAGCCCACGGCCACTGACTGACAGTCCTGTATTACCATAGTATCCACCCTCAGCGAGCTGTACGCTGTCCACCATTTTCTCCACGCTCGAGCAGCTGTAGCGACAACAATGTCTGATAAGTAATGTAAGAGTGAACATAACAGTCTTCATTTACTGACATCTGAGCCGCTGAACACAGTGGATAAGGTTGTTTTTTTTTTTTTAAGGGAATGCGCCACAGATTTAATATACACATTCGATTTCTGTAACGTTGCCTGCTACAGTATTTACGTTCATAGACATAACTGACTGTGTTTATGTGAACTGTGTGAAAGAGAAGTTACTCATGAGACTTGACGTCTGACAGCCAGCTGTCTTTGTGTGTGTGCTTCAGATAAGTGCGCTCAGAAAACGATCCATTAGAAGTTTAAACTGATAAAGCTTTAAAACGCGTGGAAAAATAAACTGTAATGATGAAAGAATAACTATGCTATCCGTGAGAGTGTTCGCGATATAGATGATAATCAAAACCAAGCAGATGTCTTGTTAATATTTGACAGAGAATCCGATTGAGGCAGGAACTGTGATCGTAGAGAGGGGGCGGGGCACAGCAGCTCATTTGCATTTAAAGTCACATGCACAAAAACAGCCCGTTCTTGACTGTAGTCAGAAATGGGTTTTTACAACAGATTTATAAATGATCTATAAGGTATTTTAAGCTAAAACTTCACAGACACATTCTGGGGACACCTGAGACTTAAATTACGTCTTGTAAAAATGGGCATAATAGGTCGCCTTTAAAACGCAGACAGCAGCAGGAATATTAGGCTTCTGTCGCTTTAAGATATAATGCACGGATCCAATACGCTGATACCGTGCATAGGCTATGCGTTTTATTTCTCGACTGTTTATGTTCACTATGGATACTTGCCAAGACAGGTATTTTGACATATATTGTTTTGAAATTGTCCATTCAAGCGCAACAAGACCTGAAAGAGAGCTCAATTCAGTATGCTACGGATGTGCAGTTTGAGCACACAAACTTTCTTACACAGCACGCACAAGTTATCTTTTGTGTCATCTTGTGCTTAAATAAAATGGCAAGGCTTAAAAACACGTGAAAATTATAAACTTTCATGACGACGCAGCACTGGTCTGATCGGGACAGTGACAATTCTGTCAAAGAGCCCTGCATGTGCTCTCTCTTTCTCTCAAGCCCTCTCTCATGCACAGCCTTACAAAGTATACTTTACTTGACTCGTACATCTACACAGGCATTTGACGCATGCACAGTTTTGAGCAATCTCTCGCCACGAGTTACAACCCATTAGGGCTGGGCGATATATCGCATGCGATTGTCACGCGCATTTTGTCAGTAAAGCCGGTTCCCTGATTGCCGCTAAATCGCCATCACCTGCTTTCAAATGGAGCGCCATTTAATAGACAGAGCCGTAGATCACTGATAAGCCATGCAATATCGCGTTCATATCGCAGATGTATCGCCTTCGATAATGAACGCGATATTGCGTGGCTTATCAGTGATCTACGGCTCTGTCTATTAAATGCCGCTCCATTTGAAAGCAGGTGATGGCGATTTAGCGGCAATCAGGGAACCGGCTTTACTGACGAAATGCGCGTGACAAAAGCATTCGATATATCGCCCAGCCCTACAACCCATATACAAATATTTGTATTCTTTAATGCTAGAGTTATACAAATGAGGGTACCTCTTCACACAGTCTGTCATCTATATTGGCCTCCATTGTCACTGTAGCTTGCATGTGTTCCGGTCTCTCCTGTTTATGCAGTTTTTCTTTGACTACCTTGTGAATCGGCACCCCCAGGGCACGGTTGCCACCTTGTGGATAAAGTAATTACTGCAAAAAAAATTTGCATGTGTGACCTGCGTACAATGTATGTGCGGTTACAAAAATCTGGTGGTGCGCGTATAGAACGCGCGTACTCTTCTGATGACAAAATTCGCATCACGCACACTGTATGATGACCCTCGTGTACGCTTAAAAAGTGAAGTATACTTTGGGCTTTACTGTGAGTGTGTGAGAGAAAGCAACAGAGGACGCTCTCAGCCAAGCGAAAGTAAAGTTCAGCAGGCAATGAAATTATTTATCTGTGCTAAACTTATTTTTTGCCTCTAAATCAATTACAGGCAACTGTAATCGTACAATTTACTAGCCATTGGCTTATTAAATACATTTTTTACGCCTCTCGTGAAATTTTACGTCACGTGAGGGGGAAAAAAAATTCATTTGGGGAAAAAACAACAATTTTTTTTTTTCTATTATTTCATATGTCAGGCTTAACAGATTTAATATAGGATTCAAAATGAACATGAAATGCTTTAAACAAAGCTGTGATTACCACATTCTAAAAGTATAATGAAATCAACCAATGGCAGGGAATGTGATAAACATTCCAATTCGGTCCAGATCTGCTGAACTCTGTGGAGATCTGCAGGCCCAGCTTCCCTGTGGTTCTGCTCCTAACTAAACACTGCATTGTCTGCATGTGTGCACAGAGCTATGCTGGAAGTCACACAATGGCTTTACAGTGAATATATCAACAGGATTTTCTGCAGGAGATAATAAATGGCAAAAAAAAAGATCACATTTTACCTCTGCTCATAATAGGCAGTGATATTCATCCTTTGTTGGATGCATCCGTAGATAACAGCACCTGAGAAAAATCTTCATATGAAGTCATTTTTCCTTCAATTAAATGATATACACCTTCAATTAAGTTGCAAGAACAAGCGTTGCAATATCAAAGCTTAATGCACACAGCTCACAGTAATTTCTGCATGACTGATGTGTGCTTTATATACTGTACCTCAGCTGTGTCTTATTATACAGCAGCATTAAAGCACCCTGCAGCTTTCAGGCACTGTGTTTGTCACATTCATCAACCACACGGTGAAATGTAGAGTACAATACTACATGATCCCTGCATGTGTTTATATATGTGTATGTGTATATGTATGTGTATGGGAGGGGTGGCTCTCCGTGTCAGATTGGCTTGTGGAAATGGATACAATGTTAGCTCTGGTAATTTTAGACGACACAGAGCAATCAATAGCAGTTGAGGTACAAAAAGGAAAATCAATGGCTTAATTTGTCTTTAGGCAGAAGGGGGGTTGAACAGTGACACCTTCTTTCTCACCAACACACTGGCTGTGGGCCGAGCCAATCTCTGTCAGCTTTAGACCCGTCATAATGAGAGGATCGATTAGACCAGAGCATTGGCAGGGGTTAAATTATAGGAGACATGGGTTAACACTGCTAATGTGCATCAACAGAGGTTTTTTTGATCTTTTATCAATGTTGATCCTTGATCTTTTACCAGTGACGTAATGTTGAGCTACCACTAGTCCTGTTCAAATTATTCACGCAGAAACCCACAATGTTTGTTATCTCCTAAAATGAGCCTTTTTGTAAGAGGAGACATGTTTCTCCCAGTGTTCAAATGAAGCTTACGCCACTGTGAAGAACACATTCATCACAGCGTAGGTAATACATTTTATTAGTGTTTTTAGATGACTTTATCCATTTGTTACCCAGACAAAGGGACTCTCACAGGGACTAAAAGCCACATAAATCTTTGTTAAAGGAATAGTTTACACAGAAATGAAAATTCTGTCTTCATTTACTCGACTTTATGTTGTTTCAAACCCATATGGTTTGCTTTCTTCTGTGAAACACAAATGAGTACATTTTGCAGAAAGTCTAAGCTGCTTTTTCCATACAGTGAAAATGAATTAGAACCGTCGAGCTTTAAAAAAAACACCATCAATTGTTTTAAACTAATATGGCCAATACGACATCTGCTTGATATTCCAAGTCTTCTTGCAGTGTAATTTTGGTATTATTTATATATAGTAATATATGATCGGCTGAGAGGTCTTTCCAGCCATGCGATATTGTACCAGTATCGCCACAGGAACCATTTCACTGTTTGAATCACTCCGCTTTCAGCATTACAGCGAGTGCCATGGTGGACAAACAAACCCACCATATTTTTGTACTACTGTTATTTAATTTTTCTTGTAAGAGTTTTTTAGGCGAGAATGTAGTTGTTTAGACCTCAGATATGCAATTTATATGTAAACGTATAGCGCCTATTTGAACATTTGTTTGGACACTTTCAGCACTCATGTACCTGCAGAGAACAGCTTCATCTCAGCCAGTCCTCGGGCAATCTTTGGTCTTATTAATCTATTACTTCTTCCAGAGCTAATAGATTTGGCTTAAGGGCTATATTAAGTTTCTTAACTTTATATTTACATTGAAATTAAATCCTGTACTAACTTAGAGCACTGCTTTTGTACGTTTGACTGAACTGTTTGTTTGTTTATTTCCTATTTTACTTCTTATACTGTTATCATGGCTATTGTTGAATAATATTTAAATATTATTGTTCAGTAAATAATATTTTATATAAATAACATGCCATATTTTTTGGTATTGAGAAAGAGTCTATTAGTGATTTTCTTGTTCAGTGAAAGTTACATTAATACGCCATTAGTTGGCGGCAAAGACTTTCTTTATGTGTGAGTGGGTCAGTCGCAAAGACTTTTGTATTGAAATGTACTGAAACAAGGACACTGTTTTTACTTTAAACAGCATCTTACGAGACGCAACTGACAAATGCATTGACTAGCGCTATCATGGGAAATCCTCTTATATATTAAAAGGACAAAGATATCGCTTTCCTCAGCAAAGTGAAGTTTCAGCTCAAAATACCCCATAGATTTTTTTTTATTAATTTTTTTAACTTTTAATTTTGGGGCATCATTAACTATGCGCCGATTCAGGCTGCGCGGCCCCTTTAAATCGTGCGCTCCCTGCCCCCCCGAGCTCTCGACTATAAGTGCAGTTATACAGTGCATAAACAAAGTTCACACAGCTAATATAACCCTCAAATGGATCTTTACAAGATGTTCGTCATGCATGCTGCATGCATGGATCAGATCATGTGAGTATATTATTTATTTGGATGTTTACTTGATTCTGAATGAGTTTGAGGCTATATGCTCCATGGCTAACGACTAATGTTACACTGTTGGAGAGATTTATAAAGAATGAAGTTGTGTTTATGAATTATACAGACTGCAAGTGTTTAAAAATGAAAATAGCGACGGCTCTTGTCCCCGTGAATACAGTAAGAAATGATGGTAACTTTAACCACATTTAACAGTACATTAGCAACATGCTAACGAAACATTTAGAAAGACAATTTACAAATATCACTAAAAATATCATGATATCATGGATAATGTCAGTTATTAGTGCTCCATCTGCCATTTTTCGCTGTTGTTCTTGCTTGCTTACCTAGTCTGATGATTCAGCTGTGCACAGATCCAGACGTTAATACTGGCTGCCCTTGTGTAATGCCTTGAACATGAGCTGGCATATGCAAATATTGGGGGCGTACATATTAATGATCCCGACTGTTACGTAACAATCATTGTTATGTTGAGATTCGCCTGTTTTCCGGAGGTCTTTTAAACAAATGAGATTTACACAAGGAGGAGGAAACAATGGTGTTTGAGACTCACTGTATGTCTTTTCCATGTACTGAACTCTTGTTATTCAACTATGCCAAGCTAAATTCAATTTTTGATTCTAGGGCACCTTTAATAGTTTTAGTTAACTCTTTCCCCTGCAAGCATTTAAAAAAAAAAAAAAAAAAAAAAAAAGTTACCAGTCAGCACCAGCTTTTTTTGATCATTTTCACACAAATTTCCCCAGAATATTTTGTTCCATAAATATGTGAATATACAATATATCAAAAGAAAGAACAGAGCTTCATTTTATTCTAGCTTCATGCATTCTTTTTTTTTTTTTTTAAATCAACATTTAAATGTGAGTAAGTTACAAAAAAACCCCAACATTTTGAACAAAAAGCTGAGAAAATTGTGGGTTTTTTTCAAAGACTACATCTGGAAAAAATGTAGACTGAGTAGATCAAGTCCATAAACACCACCAAAACTTCACAGTCCTATACCTCTTTGTGGTTCGACATTTCATTTGGTAACATTAGGCAGTTTTGATTTATATGCTGTTTAATGTTTGATAATGGTGTTAGCTTACATGTGCATATCACTTGTTTCTGCTTCTTTGCCTGTTTTGAGTTAGGGGTTCTGTACTCCTTCAGAAGATGCATAATAGCGCCCCCTACCATATAACATTGAAAACATGGATTGCTGGAAAACTCTGTCAATGGTGGGGAAAGAGTTAACAACACTGGATATACAATAGCATTATGTGACAAACAGAAATTTAAGTCTGAATTTTATTACCTGAACATCTTGCCCTCTGCTCTAGCTCTCAAATCTAATGATGTCAAATTTAATTTGGTTCTCACCTCTCTCATGTCTGACTGTCACTGATGTCATGACTATAAGATAATTTTCTTTTTGGTTTAACTGCTCATTTAAGACTAATATTAAATAATAAACAGGTAAAATCCAGGTTTGATCCATGGCTTATGCCTAACATAAAATACTTTGTATTCCTGCCCAGTAGAAATGTAACACAGTCAATTACTTGAGCAGTGGGAGGGAATGTGGAAAGTAGCCCAGAGTTGGTGAAGAAAACATAATGGGCAAATAAACTGTTGTTAATTACTTAGGAAGAGTTAGCACCAGGTGGCTAATGACTGAAGTCAATTCCGGGAACCTGTGCTGGATCATGGGATTATATGCTTGCTGAGATATGTCATGATCTGAGGAGGTGCCTCATATCAGACAGTGGTCTTTATAGCCTTCATTCAGACTGATCACAAGCTCCTTGTTTTATCACACTAGATTAGTTTCCTGCTGACGACAAAAAAAAAATCATAATTTTCTGATAGTGAAATAGAGGGAAGGGACAGATATCAGATCTTCATATGCTGTAGATGATTTATAGGAGTTTTATCATGATTCTGGTGTTATTATATGTCCTAATTCTTGTTAGGTTTTGAAAGTACTCTAATAAGTACAGCGATTTAAAAAAAATATATATTGAAAACGATGAAGTGTAAAGAAGAAAAAAAAACCTTTTGGAGTCATCCAATTTGATCTTTTTTTGATAATAGTTTTTCTAAACTACATGTCTAAGAACTTTGCAAATGCATTTTAAGCTTGAAATTATTTTAATCTTTATCTTGAACATTCACATTTGCCATTGGCCCATTAACCGACTGTCAAATTAAAATTTGACAAATTAAAATTAGACGGACATATTTGACCATTGCTTTCGCATCTCGCAACAGACAGCCACAAGCCAAAAGCCTTATGTCTTTTAAATTCAAATTTAATTTGAATATTAGTAATATTTAAGTATAAAATTCTAGCCATTCAGCCCTATAATTAACATTACAAACATCAACATCTGAATCCCATGCCCATTTTTGTAAGGTTGATTGTGATCTGTCATGATTCGCTCTGAGCTTTGAAGACGCAAGATGAACTATCCAGCTATTCAATTATTTACTCAACTCAAGCGGAATGAAAAAGTTGACTCAAAAGTTCTCACAGTGAAGCAACAAATACTTGATGGATTAAAATTGTACAGTCGAGCAGATAGGAAAACCAGCCATCTAGAATGGCAACAGTTTTGATTAGTTTGTGCCTCTCTCTGGCTCCGTGAAATACACTTGATTTGGACAGCCTCTGAAGCGAATCTCTGGAGAGTCTCGTGGGTGCCGTGACTGGGCTGCTGCGGTGGTGCCAGACATCACAGCTACCGCCAAAACCTGCCGAATGCGTCCTCTGGGAGCAGGGCAAGAGGGTTCTCGCGCTGCTGATGTAGGGCTTGTGTTCTGCGAAGGATGACTTCATTTTCTCTTAATCTGCACACGGTCCCCCTGAGCTGTTGAGTCGCACAGAAAAGCAACTGCCATTGGATTTCCTTATTCGGCTCAAAGCTGCCATGCTCTCCTGAACAACACAATTGTAATGCGATTTGGGGGTTCATTTCAGGTGATTAGAGCTATAAAATACAGTAGCTTTACCTAGCAGTGCTGTGTAATGTGCACACACCTGCAGATTTGATAGGCGCTATTAAATCACAGAGGTGTCTGAATTCCTCCGGCATTTCCACCAAGTACCGTGTTCACCGACATACATGTCTGTGTGCGTATTTGGGAGGTCCTCAGGTAACCTCTGTGTAAAATAGCAGATGGGTAGTGATTCTGCAATGTGAGAGGTCTTTGATGAGGCTCTGCAGTGCATGAGGCAGACACATTCAACCGGCA
Source organism: Ancherythroculter nigrocauda (assembly GCA_036281575.1). NCBI lineage: Eukaryota > Metazoa > Chordata > Actinopteri > Cypriniformes > Xenocyprididae > Ancherythroculter > Ancherythroculter nigrocauda. The sequence continues at coordinate 30,054,506 of VTFQ01000001.1, forward strand.
GAGCCAGACTGCTGGGGCCCGGTGGGCCGTTGAGGTGCACACACCTGAAAGATAAATGACTGGAACGAATCTGCTTCCCGTCTAGTTCTGCTCCCCCTCTCCATCCTCACTCAGAGGCTAGAATGTTTCAGCAGCTGCTGTATGGCTGATAACCACATAGTGTTGTAAGGTACTGCTTTTTGAATATTCCCTCAGCAATGTCGGATTCAAGACGTAGTACACTACACGTATGGCAGCAGAAGAACAATTTGCATGTAAATAGAACATGTTTCTGGATTAACATCCCTCAAACTTTTGTAAACAATGTAATTCCTTTTTCAACTTTATTTAGTGTGTAATGTTGCTGTTTGAGCATGAAAAAGGTCTGCAAATTTACAAAGCACTCTACAAAGTCACTCTAAAGGGAGTTATTTTCTATACATACTGATATTTACTTGTTGAGAGTTGGGTTAGGTAAGGGGTTATGGTAAGGGCCGTGACATTTTCCCAAACAAGCTCGAAGCAGTTGACCAATCACAACACACTGGTCCAGCCGACCAATGAGAGCACATTGTGCTTTTCAGAAGGAGGGGCTTCATAGAGACAGGAACTAAACAGGGGTGTGTTTTCCATACAACGACGCAACTCGCTGCCTCATTACCATAGTACGATGCATCATTGAACAAATCAACTAGCTAGTCATGACTGTTTCCCGAAACCGTATTGTCTCAAACCTGTTGGTGAATGACGTCACGCAGATGGTGAAGTAATAACTTCTTTAAATTAATCCGTTTGAGATCAAATTAAAGTTTTTTTGCTATAAGAAAATATATAGACATGGCATCTGAGAACTAATTCTCATTTTTCTCATTTTGCTTTATTTCCAGATTCAATCATAGGCTCGTTCTTACGTACTAGAGCATGTACGCACATGCGCACTCTTCAAAAATGGTTCTTAAAATCTCTTGACAAACTAAAATATGTAAATGACATTTGTATATTTTCGAAATTAAAGATATAAATTGTACTTAATGTCAGCTTGCTTATTTTGCTCAAGATAACGATTTATTAAGTCAACATGTCATAAAAACAAGAAACTATGGTTCTAACCACAGCTCGAGAGCTGCCGTTCCAGCCACTCAAGTTTGCAATGCAGTTTGCGAATGTTCATTTGAACTATGGTTTCGGGAAACACCAAATCGTTGAACTATGTTAGTAACGACTGAACTTGCGATGTTAGTTGGCTAACGGTGCTTTTGGAAAAAATGCACCCCAGAGTGTTTCTTACAGACTGTGAAGAGAGGCGCTGCAATAATGTGAAATATGGGGCAAATAATGTTTTTTGACCATTCAAGCATGAAAACCTATTCAAATAGACAACAAAAACAAAATTAAGACTTTGAAAAGGGCATGATATGGCCTCTTCAAGACTTGACTTGAACAACATTTTTTATTAACAAATTGCACAAACCAAACCCCTTCACGAACGCCAATCCTAAACTTTGGTGCTACCTCCTAATTTCAGGAGACTGTCCTCTTCCAAAAAATGACCCTATAGGTCAGGGATGGACAACTCCGGTCCTGGAGGGCCAGTGTCCTGCAGAGTTTAGCTCCAAACCTAATCAAACACACCTGAACCAGCTAATCAAGGTCTTTAGGATTAGTAGAAAGTTATAGGCAAGTGAGTTTTTATCAGGGATGTAGATAAACTCTGCAGGACACTGGCCCTCCAGGACCGGAGTTGCCCATCCCTGCTATAGGTCATTTTTTCAAGCACCTTATTACGACCTATATTTACATCTTAAAGTCATGCGCCCTCTAGCTGGTGTATAAATAACGATAGTGTCGTGTTACATCTGTCATCATGAAATGATGTACGACCGTCGTTACCAATCAAAATGCGTGTTCATTTAAATGCAATGTGTGGACATTTTACATGGTCCCTTACCCACTATTTGTCCTATATCCATTTAGCAAAACTCATTTTTTTTTATTAACGACTACACCTATACCTACCACAACCTTAAACCTACCCTTAGTGATTTACAGTGCATATACACTTTATGAGCACATGCGTTCCCTGGGATCGAACCCACGATCACGTGATCGCATATTGTTGTATATTGCAATGCTCTACCAACTGAGCCACGCGAAACCTGAAATATGATGCAGATAAAAGGGAACAATGCATTAAAATGAAAGTGTCCTGTTGTCGATAGATGCGCAACTTTAGTAAACGCTTCTATGGGTTGTATTTCAGGGAAGTGACAAACGACCTATATGGGCGTATTGGTTGGAGGACATGTTGAATTTCAATCCTAGGTTTGAAAGTGATTTCTGTGTGCTGTGCTTCATTTATCACTGCACTATTGAAAATTTTGCTAACGTGATCTTAACTTTTACTTCTAACCATGACCCTTAGCCTCCATTCTGAGTGTAGGTTTCTGAACTCAGGATCCAAACAACAAATTAGGGTACCACTGGTAGAATGCACAGTTTTCCCCTATAAGAATGAGGGAGTTTGCATTAAGAAGTCTGGATAGAGATCAGGGTATAAGGGCTAGCGAGAGGAGTTTCCAAACCTGTTCCTGGAGGGCCACTGTCCTGCAAAGTTTAGCTCAAACCTCAATTAAAACACCTGAAATAGGGTAATCAACATATTACTAGGCATACTAGAAACTTCCTGGCAGGTTTGTTGAGGCTAGTTTGAGCTAAACTCTGCTGGGCAGTGACCACCCCTAGGTTAGAGGTTGGGGTTTGAGGTTAGAAGGCTGATTTTAGGGATAGTGGTTAGAGGTTGGGGTTTGAGGTTAGTAATGTGGTAAGGGCCAACACACTTTCATGGCAATTTGTAACTATTTTATGTTTTGGTGGCAAATTCATATCCATCTGTTCCAGTCCTTCATCCTGAAGGTGTGGTCACATTTGCAGTTCTTCAGTGAATTTTCACATTCGAAATCAAGTTGTTTCAGTATGAATTAGGAATTTCACACGAGGGCAAAATATTTCCATTTTGCATTGCGGTTCAAGTTGGTCACGCAAACTTACTATGTTGACCAACAAAAATGCATTTTAAACTGGAAATACATTTTCTTTCTTTTTTTTATCTTGAACACTCATGTTTGTCCCTGTCCCATTTGCCAACAATGCAAACATCAACAAGTAAATCCCATGCCCATTTTTGTGAGGTTGATTGTGATCTGTCATTATTCACTCAGAAGTTTGTGAAGACGTGAGAAGAACTATCCAACTACTCAATTATTATTTCAACTGAGGTGGAATGAAAAAGCTACATAATAGCAGATAGGAAAACCAGCCATCTACAATCCTAAAGGTGTGCTCACATGAACTGATGTTCAGTGAATTTTCAACGTTTCAATAGTTTTTCATTTGCAAATTTGCCATGTTGACCAACAGAAAGCTACTTGATTTGAACCCACTGAGGGTTAGGTTTGGGGGAGGGGTTAGGTATGGACCTTCATGCTTAGTTTTTTTCCCCGAAGAATCATATATTTTCATACAAATCAAATGGTACAAATTCCTGTAAATTCACCACCAATTTGCCAAAACATCAAACCGTTACAGTATGTTTTCTCATGAGAGTGGGTTTTAAGGGTTAGAATCCAGATTAATTGAAGGGGTAAATGGTCAGCGGCAGGATTCAGAATGCGGTTAAAGGGATAGTTCACCCAAAAATGAAAATTTGATGTTTATCTGCTTACCCCCAGTGCATCCAAGATGTAGGTGACATTTTTTCTTCAGTCGATCACAAATGATGATTTTTAACTGCAACCGCTGCCCTCTGTCATTCAAATAATAGCAGTGATTGGGAACTTCATCTATAAGAGTGAATAAACCTTGCTTAGACAAATCCAAATGAAACCCTGCGGCTCGTGACGACACATTAATGTCCTAAGACACGAAACGATCGGTTTATGTGAGAAACCGAACAGTATTTATATCATTTTTTACCTCTAATACACCACTATGTCCAACTCCGTTCAGCTTCCTGCTAGTGAGGTCAAAAAACGCGTTCTGGTGACGGAAGTGATGTCTCGCCCATATACTTCAATGAGCGCGAGACATCACTTCCGTTGTCAGAGCGCAATCAGACATCACTCACCGGAAGCTGAACAGAGTTGGACATAGTGGTGTATTAGAGGTAAAAAATGATATAAATACTGTTCGGTTTCTCACATAAACCGATCGTTTCGTGTCTTAGGACATTAATGTGTCGTCACGAGCCGCAGGGTTTCATTTGGATTTGTCTAAGCAAGGTTTATTCACTCTTATAGATGCAGTTCCCAATCACTGCTATTATTTGAATGACAGAGGGCAGCGGTTGCAGTTAAAAATCATCATTTGTGATCGACTGAAGAAAAAATGTCACCTACATCTTGGATGCACTGGGGGTAAGCAGATAAACATCAAATTTTCATTTTTGGGTGAACTATCCCTTTAAAGAACAGCGATTGGGGTTAAAATGTCATACTGAAAGTTAAGATTAAGAATAGGAGGTACAGCTCAGGGTTCATTGAAGGGGTGCCAATCAAAGCATGTCCTACTTATGCAAATTGCACTGAGCTATAGATTTAGCAATAGGCTATTGTGGCTTTTTGCTGTACAATTAACAACAAGCAAAATAACCTTTGCATACAGTGTTGTGCTTGAATGAAATCAATGCTATCTGTCGATGTGCAACATGGATGGAGGTGTTAATAGATTGTTGTAAATAATGATCATACTAAAGATAATTGATTAATGTGCTAGCATGTATACTCAGATGTGCCACATGCAGGAGGCTATAGTATTAATAGGGTGCGTTGAGGCATAACGAATCATTAGCTCTGAGCGGATGTCATCCTATTTTGCTCTTGAGGGTTTTTGTCTTTGTGACTCCGTTAGCGGCCTGAATAACTACAGTGCCCGCCAGATAAATCAGGATGAGCAGACTCAAAGGAGGGCAATATTAACATGCTGTCATGTCCTTGTGCTTAATGGAGTCGTAAATACAAAGACACTACTGAAGCTCTGTCCATGTGTTAAAGCCTTGGGGACCAGGTCTCTCTAGCACTGACATATGTCTCGCACAGAGTGGGACACATTTCACTTCAGGTCGTGTGACTTAGCGATCAAATGTCTGCCACTGCCGACTTCATATACAAGGCCTTACACAGCTCTGCTGATGGATGTATAGGAGTGTGAAGTCTTTTAGCAATGGGTAGACAGTTGGGAGGTCAGTGGTTAGGGGCAAAACAGTTTTGACAGCAGAAGAACAGTCTGTACACTGTCAACAGCCCATCACTGTTATTTATAGCCTGGTAATTACAGCACTTTTATTGGCTGAAGTCATTTAGTATCGGCTAAGAGCTGTGGCCAGCATTTACAGCATCAACAGTAATTACCACGCAACACCCTTGTTGACAGTAGCGCAGCCAGGCAAAAAGGCTGTATTTATATCCATCATTGCCATTATGTTGACACTGATACTGAACTGCAAGAAATATGAAGTGTTTAAAGACAGATCAAAGTTACTTTCTTAATAAATTCTCTCTTACTGAAGAATCATCAGTGCATGTTATTCTAAAGGAAATGAGCATAACCAAGGTCATATAGTTGGGGGTTGTGTGTGCGTACGTGTGTATGTAGGTAGGTATGTATGTATGTGTATAAATGAAGTGTTTGGTTCCAAAATGCTCTAAATCCATTTTGATTAATTTGAGTAAAAATGTGTTTTCTTTACCAAGAAAGCGGCAAGCGGCATGAAAACCACTATTTTCTGTTTCAAACTTTCACATAGCATCTTTTGGTTATAAAAACATAAATTCAAATCTAGATTTTGATTTTCAAAGGTTTATTATAAAAACTGATTATTTTCCCCCTAAAATGCAATAAATCCATGACACTTTTTTTTTTTTCTTTTCAAAGTGCAATTAATCTATCAATATAAAAGTTATTTTTCATATTGAAAATACACAACAAAGTAAGTTGATTCACATATATGACAGCCTCTGAACTTTGTCAATACTAATCTTATATACAGGCATTTGACTAAAAATACATTGTCATCGCTCCCAAAATGAATTCAACGAGTCATCTTGTTAATGTTATAAATTAATTATGTTTGTCATTACCGATTAAAGAGTTACGGAACAGGATTAGGGCCAAACAATAATAAAAAAAAATAAAACCATCTTGAGATTAAAGTTGTTAAATTTCGAGAAAAAACTCGTTAAATTTCGAGAAAAAAGTCAAGATAAAATGTTAAGAATAAACTCGTTAAATTACGAGAAAAAACTTGCTAAATTTCGAGAAAAAAGTTGAGATAAAATGTTGAGAATAAACTCGATAAATTACAAGAAAAAAACGTGTTAAATTTCGAGAAAAAAGTTGAGATAAAATGTCGAGAATAAAGTCATTAAATTATGTGAAAAAAGTTGTTAAATTACGAGAACAAATTAGTTAAATTATGAGAAAAATGTTGTAAAATTTCGAGAAAAAAGTCGAGATAAAATGTTGAGAATAAAGTCATTAAATTATGAGAAAAATGTCATTAAATTACAAGAACAAATTCGTTAAATTACGAATTTGTTCTCATAATTTAATTACTTTTTTCTCGTAATTTATTGACTTTATTCTCATAATTTAATGACTTTATTCTCAACATTTTATCTCGACTTTTTTCTCAAAATTTAACGAGTTTATTCTCAACATTTTATTTCAACTTTTTTCTCGATATTTAACAAGTTTTTTCTCGAAATTTAACAACTTTAATCTCGAGATGGTTTTATTTTTTTATTATTGCTTAGGGCGAAGCCATTACTGCTTCGCCCTAATCCTCTTCCGTAAAGAGTATCTGGTGCAACCGCACGGTTAAAATAAACACATTTGTCGAGTACATTGGTATTAAAAACGGCTTTTAAAAACTGTTCTTGATTCAGTTTTGGGGACCGTGACATAAGTTTGATGCTGTTGTGGAACAAGCAACAGCCGGCATTTTTCCTCCTCCCGACTCCAGTGCCTCATCTTCTTAATCTCCTCACGTAAATTATTACACTTCGATGACTTACGTTTCTTATCCACCGCAGAAACCACCACAGGTTCATCAATGCCATCAAAATTATTCATTTTTTCTGTTTTTGTTGATCACAAAGTAGATAAGGAAAACTAGGATGCCGCGTGTATTCAGAGCGCCGCCATTACTGTTTACAATGTGTGGAATGGTGCACTGTGATTGGTTGAGCAGATATATCGCATTCTGCAGAGAAGGGAGACTGGCGTTTGTCGTGTTTTGGAAAGAAAGGGAGAGAACATTACAGAATAACACGACGGAAATCGCATTTTGTGCAAAATTAATAAATGACTTTTCAATACCGACCAGATACAATACTGATTTTGGCGGAAACTCAATTTAAAAAAAGAAAAAATGGCGTTTATCGTGTTTTGGAACCAAACTCTTCAAATATACACTACCATTCAAAAATTTGGAATAAGTACGATTTTTGGTAACACTTTACAATTCAGGTCCTCTAATTAATGCTTAACTTATGCACAGATAGTCATGAGTTAATGTATGACTCATGATGAACTAAATCAGTCATTAAGGATAACTGCATCCGCAACAAATAAAGAGTCTATCTGATTAATAGATTAAAGGCCAGATTTACTAAAAAGGGCAAATTAGCATGAGAGCGCAATTCCAAAAAAAATGCCGATGGGAGTGGAAAGCTGTGCGCGTGATCTACTAAAGACATGCAAATTAAAGAACATAGACGCAGCCGGATCATTTCCATAATGACCAATGCAATCTAGCATCTGGTTAAAGACAGGCTTTTTTTGGGCGGTAATTAATGGCACAAACACCAGTAAATTGACGAGCGCAAATCTTAGTAAATCACCTTGCATGATTCATTTAAATGCTCTCTTCCCATAAATTTTGCATCTGAAAGGGAAACTCCTACAAATGCATATGCAATAAGTTCAGCTGCAAAAATAACCATGTCCACGCCTCTTCAGCACCTGACATTATTTTTTTAATGCCAAAAGAGGGTTTGCGCTGGTGCAAGCTGTTAGTAAATCTGGCCCTAAGTAATATATGAATTGCTGTCAATTAAATGTGTCATGTATTAATTCCTTAACAATTACCACATTGCCACATGGGTCAAAGCCATGTACAGTATTTCCAATTGTCTGCTTTATATAATCATTTGCTAATGATTTGCAAAGATATCATTATGTTATGACTTTACTTGTTGAGGCACATGACAATGACAATATGTCATTATGGTTGACATTCCTACTAAAATTTGAGGTCTGTGGGGCAGATGCACATAGTGAAACCAATTACAGAGGTTTATTTTTCATGTTATATCAATTGTACAGTTATACAGTTTCATTTTTTGCATCTTGAAATAAATAATTCTGTTCTGTATCACTCTGTGTTGTTTGTTTCTTTTTTTCTGTTTAGAAGATAACTGACTGCAGTTATTATAAAGTGTTACTCAGAGATGGGCAGTATTTTAATTAAATGTATTTAAAATACATATTTAATTACTTTTGAGTATTTTGTAATTTATATTTTCCTTAAAGAAAAAATTCAAATGTAATTTGTACTAAATACTAAAAATACATTCACATATGTTATTTTATTCTCGCATTTTATTCTTTGATGTGCATATGAAGAACTGTGTCAGTGCTTTTAGAATTATTTGAACATTTATTCAAACAGTAGTTTGTTTACAGGTGCAATTATTCTTGAAACGTTGCATCAGCATTCATTGGTTAATTGTCTAGGATAATTAGTTACGGTAACTTTTTGACAATAATTGACTGATTGAGAAAGTGTCCCTCAAATGTTCTTCGTCACCTTCGTCTCTAAATGCACTTCAGATTGTCTTGAAGCAGCTCATTTCTCTCTAACAGGCTCCTCGACTGAATGTTAATGCTGCACTTAGAGTAACGGGCTTTAAATTCATTGCCCACAGACACAAATTTTATTCTCCCATACAATAAATGTAGGGTAGGTCATTTTCAGAGAGGCTAGCAATAGCAAGCTAGCTTTGAAAGCATAAGATCCACCCTACCTTCAGCGCATCTCCAAAGCCTTGCCTCCTCCAAAACACATGAACGCGCACAGCAGGGAGCAAAAGTGCCACGAGAGATGCCGTTAAATTACCTCATGTCTCAAAGCACATAACATTACAATAATAATGAACATAAACAGCTCTGACCTGTACCACCTGACTGCTGCAGATTCATTTTGGCGTTGGTAGTGTTGCCATTAAAACGCATAAATTCAAGTCATGGACCGCTCCTAGTATAACGTCACGGGTTGTCATCTCTTAACTCCCTCGGGTCGGCGGTCACGCTGGCGTGACCACCGCGTTTTTTTCCTAACCAGTGTGAAAGAGACTCAAAATACTCCATCAATGTTGCACATACAATTAAGAGCTATACACCATTTTAATCTGTGGAATATCTTCTTTTATTTGTGTACACTCAGAGTAAAAACAAAATGTTGTGCTTTTTGCAAAATAAAGAAAACTAACATGATGCATGATCTCTCTTCTCCCTCTGAATGAAGTCCAATCTGATAGTTTTCAGAAAATGAAGTGTAACTTAGTGAATGCTAATCACAAATCACAGCTCATTATCCGCTAATGCGGCCACGCCCACGGAGCCAGCGCTATTCAGACACAAATTCAGAGGCAATACATGTATACATCGTCTCAATCGTGTATTTATTGTATTGAAAAGTGTTTATCTGGATGTTAAAGCCATGGTTAGCGACCTCTAGAAGACATGCCGTTAGTTCCTGGTTCCTTTTCTTCTCTATATGAATTTGTGGACTAAAGGTGCACAGAGTGCCCTCCGGCTGCAAGTATGAATTGAAAACACAGTATCTAGCACTCATAGTGATGACAATAAATATTGAATAAATATTACTCCTCAGTATAGAATATTGACATAAACATATAAGAATCCATCAATATTTCTCCAAATGTGCATGCTTTTAAGCTAAAAGCCTATATGAAATGCCATAGAGGTAACATAACTGTTCAGACACTTTGCATCACAGAAATGCATTATATTTTAATAATAGAATACCATTATTTTAAATTGTAATAATATTTCACAGTATTGCTGTTTTTTTCTGTATGTTTGATTTACACCATGATTAGCTTTGAGACATGATCAACAGAGGGGTTTTTCACAGCTTACCTGTCTGAAAGAGCTCATTATTTATGCAGGTCATTAGAGCTCTTTATGTGATTCTTTTGTCTTCTCAGGTGAGAATCACCCATTATTCGTGATGATTCACGCCTCCACGCATATTGTGTTTCTTGACCAAAGATGTTTTAGAAAATTTAAATCCCTCTATTGTTTTATATGAACAAGCAGGCAACATAATTTTTACCTCATTTTGAAGCAAAAACTCTAGTCTACAACCTCAAATACCCAGAAGTCTTGTGAACACAGATTTAATATATATTTTTTGGCTTCATTTCAGTGACTTAAGTTTTTTGTTTTTTCAATAACCACACATAAACGTTATTCCTTCAAAAATACAAACATGTACATACATGTTCCTCACATATTATGGTAGCCTAGTTTGTGCTGAATACAGTGTAATGACACTTTTTCCATTAATATGTTTATGAACAACTGAAAAAAGCACAAATGTCAGGGCATGTCAAAACTTCTCCAGGGCTCCAAAAGTCCTCAGACCCCAGAGGGTTAATTACGGTAGTTATGGCGTGAGTGCAGCATAAGCTCATTGTTTTGGTTCAGGAGGAACTGTAACGTTTGATGGAGGGCGTGTCTGAAGCTTGGTGCTGACACAACCATCATAGGGACAACAGCCAATCACATTACTTTCCTGTGTTGCATGAATGCAATTGGCTAACGTCTGCATTAGGGTATTTGCATAAGGCGATCTGATTGGCTGACATTTGCGTTGGGGCTTGAAAAGTTGAGAAATTTTTAACTTCTGCCACAAGCAATGCGAGTGAAGCGACCCACAATTCAGATTGGCAACGCATGACGTCACCCATTCAAAGTAAATGAGAAGTGTTAACGGCGATGCCCCATGTGAATGCATCATAAAAGGCGGCTGCTGTTTCGGTTGCGGAGCTTGTGACCGACGTCTGTCTTACTTTGCATAGGTAAAAAGCAGTTAAAGAAGCTGCTTTTGTGCTGTCAAACTGCTTTAATGTGAAGTATCTAGTAAAATATACTATCAGATATTATTCACTGAATGTCTTTATAGGACAGAAGATTAACACATATGGCTAGAACTTGTGAATTGACCTGCTAGCTGAAGCATGACGTGCGCTGTCTAGTGATGCGCGGATTGCAGTTATATCCACGGGCGCTGCAGATAATCTACGGAGTGGTTCAATCTTAATATTATAAAGCGACGAGAATAATTTTTGTGCACTAAAAAAAAACAAAATAATGACTTTTCAACAATTTCTAGTGATGGGCGAATCTTTTGTTTCGAATCAGTGGTTCAGAGCACCAAAGTCACGTGATTTAAGTAAACAAGGCTTCGTTACACCGTAAGTGTTTCGAAATTTCAATAGTTCATGTGACTTTGGCAGTTTGATACGTAATCCGAACCACTGATTCGAAACAAAAGATTCATAAAGCTTTGAAGTTTCATGAAGCAATATTTTGAAATCGGCCATCACTAGATATTGTTGAAAAGTCTTTTTTTTTCTTTTTTTTTTTGTATTCTCATCACTTTTTAATATTAAGGTTGAACCACTGTACTCACATTAACTGTTTTCTGAGCATCTGAAAGTGTTAATTATCTTGCTGTCAATGGAGGCCTCACTGAGCCATTGGATTTTATCAAAAATATCTTAATTTGTGTTCTGAAGATGATTGAAGGCCATATGGATGTAAGGCCTTCATTCACTCTACATTTAATTGTTATAGTGAGAATTCAAATGATTGCATGTAAAGTTTGTTTGTATTCTTTGTATTTTCAAATTACAAATTACTTGTATTTTAATTAAATACATTTGATGAGTAAGTATTTGTAATTTGTAAGTAATTACTTTTTGATGTGTTTGTGCCCATCTCTGGTGTTACCCATACATGTTCTAGCATGAGATAAATCTGATTCAATGTGTGTGTGTGTGTGGTGTGTGTTTTTTTTTTTGTTTTTTTTTGGCACAGTAACTCCCAAAAGTAGCTGTCAAAGTAGTTCCCATTATTTGTGCCGGCTCATAAGGGCTGCCAGGTGTTGGCCCACCACCCTTAAGCAGACAGATGGAGGGTGAATTTATCGGGGAGAAAGATGACTCTAAGAACCTGTCTCACCTTTCTGTCTCGCTCGCTCTCCCTCCACCTGCTCAGCCAGCGTGAATGAACTGTTGCCAATGTCAGCGGATGTACGCCTAAACCATCGCCCAATGAGAAGGGTCAAATCAGACAGATGATTCATCAGCATCCTTCAGATATAATTCACACTTCCCCCAGAGAAGATAAGGTTTACCCAGAGTTCAAAATAAACTTTTTGCCACTAGCCATACGTATCTTCCAGTCATGCATCTGTATTTTACAAAATAGATTTTCTTCCTTATCAGTCTTTTCATTGCATATTTATTTAACGACAGAAGACTGAATTGACTGCAAATGGTGAGGGGGTCAAACACTTATTTTTACATTTTGAAAACCATTCAATGTTTTATTCCCTCACAACATCCAGTTTTTCTGTCATTTTCACTTTTGCTGAATTTTCAGCTAAAAGAAACACTGTTTCACAGGGCATCAAACTATTAGCATCTAATTAACATGGTCAAAGATATGTGATTAACAACAGCTAATGTCACATCCTGACCACGGCATGTGAAGCACAACATTCTGCTTTTGAAAGGGCACTGACTCACACACAGGCCGACCTCAGAGGTGTATGCTGGGATTGTAAGATGTTTGTCATGCTTGTCGCTACTGAGGAACCATTTTAATGAAGACGAGCCCTGCATTCATGAGTGTTAATTTCAGGTGAGGCTCGAAATGAAGCTGACTTTGTGACACATAGTCTTTACCGATAATTTGAGTGTTGCTTTGATAAAGAATTGTGCCAGTTAAGGCCCTGATATACTCATGCGAGGTTCGCTTGGGTGTAAAAAAAGGTTACCTTTGCAGCGATATACTGATGCCATTCGTGCTGCTGAGAGTGACATTTAGATTATGTTAACACATAAACACACAACAAAAATGACAGAGGTGAGAAAACAGAAGTTAAGAAAGCATCTGATCATAGCGACGTGGATATGTTTGAACCAGCTCCGCAATTCCGGTAAAGTCTCGTCACGTTTATTTATATACCACTTTACACAATAGATTGTTTAAAAGCAAACGGAGACAGTATAAAACATGAAAAACAGTGTCAGTGTTTCAATTAAAATTGCAACTACATTTTCGACATCTGACCTTGATGGACTGAACAGATGAAAATGAACCAGAGAAGGTTTCCACTTCAAAGAAGGTGGAAGCCACACCCACCTATTACTTCATCATGTCATGAGGCTCTGCATGCTTCACTGGAAGCATCATGAGCCCTATTTGCATTAGAGTAACCTGGGCTGCATTTCTCAGAAGCATTGCGAGCTAAGTTGATCATAGAGACCATTGGTATCAATGGTTCAACAATCCACTTAGGCTTATGATGCTTTTGAGAAACACAGCCCTGGATGTTTATTGTACATTGTTTTTCGATCAATTAACTGAAATTCCACACTGAAATTACTTAAATACATAAGAGGTATAACATTTTGACCACCTTCCTAATATTGTGTTCGTCCCTATTTTGCTGCAAAAACAGCCCTGACCCGTCAAGACATTGACTCCACTAGACCCCTGAAGGTGTGCTGTGGTGTCTGGCACCAAGATGTTAGCAGCAGATCCTTTAAGTCCTGTAAGCTGTGAGGTGGAGCCTCCATGGATCGAACTTGTTTGTTCAGCACATCCCACAGATGCTTGATTGGATTGAGATCTGGGGAATTTGGAGGTCAAGTCACCTCAAACTCGTTGTTGTGCTCCTCAAACCATCCCTGAACCATTTTTGCATTGTGGCAGGATGCATTATCCTGCTGAAAGAGGCCACAGCCACCAGGGAATACCGTTTCCATTAAAGGGTGTACATGGTCTGCAACAATTAAGTAATTGGTACGTGTCAAAGTAACAACCACATGGATGGCAGGACGCAAGGTTTCCCAGTAGAACATTGTCCAAAGCATCAAACTGCCTCTACCAGCTTCCCTTCCTCCCATATTGCATCCTGGTGCATGTGTTCCCCAGGTAAGCGACGCACACGCACCCGCCCATCCACGTGATGTAAAAGAAAACATGATTCATCAGACCAGGCCACCTTCTTCCATTGCTCTGTGGTCCAGTTCTGATGCTCACGTGCCCACTACTGTTGGCGCTTTCGGCAGTGGACAGGGGTCAGCATGGGCACCCTGACTGATCTGCAGCTATGCAGCCCCATACGCAACAAACTGTGAAGCACTGTGTATTCTGACACCTTTCTATCAGAACCAGCATTAACTTCTTGAGCAGTTTAAGCTACAGTAGCTCGTCTGTTGGATCGAACCACACGGACCAGCCTTCGCTCCCCACAGGCATCAGTGAGTCTGGGCCGCCCATGACCCTGTCGCTGGTTCACCACTGTTCCTTTTTGGACCACTTTTGATTGATACTGACCACTGCAGACCGGGAACACCCCACAAGAGCTGCAGTTTTGGAGATGCTCTGACCCAGTCGTCTAGCCATCACAATTTGGACTTGTCAAACTCACTCAAATTCTTAAGCTTGCCCATTTTTCCTGTTTCTATCACATCAACTTTGAGGACAAAATGTTCACTTGCTGCCTAATATATATCCCACCCACTAACAGGAGCCGTGATGAAGAGATAATCAGTGGTATTCACTTCACCTGTCAGTGTATACTATTCATTGATTTCATTGATTGTATTTCAAATAAATGTATCTTGTTTTAAGAATATTTCTATATTTTTACTGGAAAAAAAAAAACAAAGAAAAAAAAAAACTCTAAGTCATTAAGAAGTAAATTGATTGCAATGCAAACATTGCAGATACCAAAATAAACAAAATAGATCACTCTTAGAAAGTACCAGTCACCCTTTAGGGTCATATGCCTGTGGAATAATCTAATAATACAGGCACTTACCTGAGCTTCATTGAAGTTATGAAAATTAACACAATCCCCCTAATGGCACGCAAGTGTGAAACTCAGGTGATTAGAAGGCATGATACCTCTGGGCAAGAATTTATCGTTGTGAAAATGTGTTCATTTTTTGATTAATCTACTTTGGAGAACCCCCCAGAATAAGTAAATTATGGAGAAGCTGTGTGAAAAGAAGGAAAAACAGAGGAACAAACTCAAATAACCCTCTCTCTGTGTCTCTCCAGATATCCACACATGTAACCCTTGCCTAAGGGCTAAGCAGCACTTAGACCGCTGTGATCATTTGTCATTCTAAGCAGCACCTCACTCTCTCATGCTGTGGAAACCACACAGAGCACTCTCAAAAATATTTAGAAATATATGTGAATTGTATATAAAATTTCCATCCAAACAGAAACAGGTAAGATTTCTGAAATGTTACTAATAAACCAATGTGTTCTAATACACAATAACCAGGTTTATATATGTATAATCAATAAATCCAGTTTGCTTCAGTCTCAACTGAATATTCATTGTTTCACAGGTAGCAATATTTTCATACTCTTTAGCTGAATAAATGTAATTGTTTTCATTTAACAGATGTATGCTAATTCTAAGCATTGAAATAAAGTATTTTGAAAATATGATTAGTCAAACAGATGCAAATAGTTAATAATAAACTATGCCATGACTTTTTTGAGTGCAGAAATCTTACCTTGTTCATTTATGTATGACTGACAAATATGGATCACATTAAGTTTATCAGTTCATGTTAAAACTGTGTAATCCAAATGGATACAAAATTTTTTCTGTAATTTAAATACATAATGTCTTGCCTGTATTTTGGTTTCATTTCATATTTGACTTTCAGTTTTGGTCCCGCCAGCCATTAGTTATGGACACTCATTTACATTCACACCTGTTAGTCTTTGAGTTTATCATCATTTTGTATTTAAGTTCCTTATTTCATTCAGTTCCTTTTCTAGTATTGTTCATGTGTCATGATTACATGCTGTTTCGATTGCCTTCTTTCCTATAGACTACTTGAGTTTGGTTGACTAAATAAATAATTTTATTTTGAACCTTTTGCATCGTGACCATCTTCATCTTACAAGAGACTTTTTGTCACTTTTCAAAATGCATTCAAATGACATTTCAGAGCTCCAGCAGTGGCTGAATAGGACTTTTTATTTTGGACTTTTCCTCCTCCTTTTTCTTTTGTGATATTTGCTACTTTCTACTATAAAGTGGCTCTCCACTGTGTTCATGCTTTTACCCTTGCATGTCTGACTTCAACGGACTGAAATGAAAAAATAAACCGGGAACATTTCCAGGTCAAAGAAGGCGGAGCCTCAGAGCCACACCCATCTGTTACACAATTGCCACGGATCAGTGATAGTTCGAAAGTGTTTACCAGCCAGAACGAAGGTTTACAGAAAGTTCGCTTTGACCAGTTGTTTCAAACTCCTGAAACTCCTTCAGAATGACATCACACCAGTTTGCTAATCGTTTTTGCTTGAAGTATATCGGGGCATTGACAGGCTGTGGTCATTATGCTTTTGTTTTATGGAAAATGTATCCTTTTTTTGTTTAGAATGACATGAAAGTGAAAAAATGCTTTTCATGTTGGTTTTACTGCAGCCAGTTCTGAAAGCAATTGGTCATGTCTGGATTAGCTGGTTCTGCTATGGCTTTGCTTCTGCATCAAGCAAATTTCTGTGTTGACTTTGACCATGTGGTCAAGGTGAGATCTTCCTCAGAATGGCTGACCTCCATCTCTCAAAGGCCTGTTGTGTCTTTGATGTGATTGGCCATGGTTCACCGCTGGACCTCTGCTCGAAGATCATAAATGCTTTGATTTGATTAATTCCTCACCTGGGACATCATTGTGGAGGACTTCTGGCAGTCTCCCCCAGAAATTTCAAACAGCTCTCAGGTAAATGATTAAGTGTTGAGTTCAAAAGCCAGACCTGCACTTGTCCCTCTGGAAACCTTTACTGTCATGAATATTTCATGAATATTCATTCTCTTCATCCACACCCCTTTCTTCTGCTTTGATGGGGGTGTATGCGATCGGGACAGCTTGCTGCTCATATGGATGCTGAAGAACAGCCGCTAAAGGTCAAATCCCAGCTGTCTTAAAGTTGAGAAACACAGGATGATACCGGCTCTGAAGTACAAAGGCGTGTGATGTTTTTTAAGACTGTAATTTCTAGATGAAAGCAGACGAGCATACTGACTGTGCAGTTTTGAGTTTCTCTTTTGTTTGATCAATAGAATGCAGAGACAGAAAATGTCTTTGTTGCGTCTAATCTTTCACTGAATAGAATTTGTAAAGGAGAATGA
Source organism: Ancherythroculter nigrocauda (assembly GCA_036281575.1). NCBI lineage: Eukaryota > Metazoa > Chordata > Actinopteri > Cypriniformes > Xenocyprididae > Ancherythroculter > Ancherythroculter nigrocauda. The sequence continues at coordinate 30,072,033 of VTFQ01000001.1, forward strand.
AGGACGCTTTCTCGTGAATTGCAGATATTTAATGTCTGAAATATAATGAAAGAAAAAATCTGAGTTACTCAGCTTTTGCAGATCTATTTCAATTTTATTTAAAGAGGACAATCAAAGTTTATTTGAGACAAGAATCCCCCAGTGACCACGAGAAATCATTAAGATTAGAATTAGAAGATCAGAAGCGCTTGCAAGAATATTGCTCTCTGTTCCCCTGATGATACGACGACGGAGGAATAATCCATATAGCCTGAAGAAAGGATTAAATAAAAAGGGACAGTAACAATGTAGAACAAAGTTTATGCCACAGACTCATTTTCTTATTAATTACACCCACTGCAAGAAATGTAAGATATTACAGTTCTTATGGGCCAGTTTATTGAAAAATCCATTTCTCAGAGAGAGAGAGAGAACAAACCCTCTCCAGTCCACTGTAGCATGCCTTGCTTTTGTAAAGTGCAGCCCTGGTCGAACAACATCTTTTCAACAAATACTTAGGCAGTCATTCCCAGATGGATTTGTAAACATAGTAAAAAGTGTGTAGTAGAGCTTCATTGGTAACTGAAATAAATGAACAATCAAAGAGCAAATGAAGTGTAGAACTTAATGTGAGCCTGGTCACATGATGGTACACCCTTGTGAAAAGCAGTACATTTACGAATACTTTTAAAAAGAATACTTGTTACTAAAAATACACTTGTGAACTAATGTTTTCAGACACAACTGCATGTTAATTGTTCCCTTTTGGTTATAAGACTCTTATTTTGAAGTTTATCTTTTTCCACTGTTTCTCTTTTCACTATTCTTGCGGTTTAGTTCCTGTTTTCATGGTTACTGAGGCTGTGTCCGAAATCACCCCCATACCCTCATTTACTACTCCCATACCCTCATTCACTGAATGAAAAGGAGTGAGTGAATTTGGACACTGAGTGTGTCGGAAGGACTGCCGCTTTTGCATAGTTTGTGCTTGCTGTTTAATAATCATTTAAACTCAGCAAACTGGCAGCTCCAGTAGTGAAATGAAAAGATTTATCTTGAACTCTGTCATGGAAACTAGCATGTATAAAACTTACTTAAACAATTAAATAAACAACTAAAAAGGAATTTATACCTGTATGTTATTATGCTGTAGCGTCACATTTGACCAGCGGTTTGGAAAATGACTGAATAGATCATTCAACTGCAGGCGCCATCTTCTGGTCAGACGTGGGAATTCATTCGTCGCACCCATCACAATGCATTATTGGTATTCTCTAGCCGTTGAGAGTACATCGGTTGAACACTCATTAATGCAGTGCATTGTGCAATTGAATAAGTACACTCGATAATGTCAACAATGGTTTCGGATACCACTACTAACAGCTATCCCCTCAAATAGTGCCTTATTTAAGGGTATGGGGGGCGATTTCGGACACAACCGTAAGTTTCTAATTATGTTCTACTTGGTTTCCCTGGTTACTGATTATGTTCCACGCCTGTTTCTAGTTAGTTTTCATTTCTGTATGTTTATAGCCTTGTTTTGGAGTCTTCGGTTGCTTATTGTCTTAGTGTGCTGTTTACTAAGCAGTTGTGTTTAAGGTTTATTTTTGTATTCTTGGATTTTCTTCCTGTTATGATTAAAATCTGATCCACGGTTCTACTCCTCTTACCATGAACTGTGACAAATTTCAATTAAATGAAAATGTATTATAGTTTAAACTGTAGATTTTTTTTTTATATATATCTTTTTATATCTTTATATATATATAGTGTCGTCATCACTTCTATAGTCTTTGAAATATGGTAAAACTTACTGTTGAATGTACTGACAAGCATTGTACACTAAAATATACTTTAATGTAATTTTTGTATTAAAATTTGTCATGTATTTAAATATTTGTAATTACACATTTGTAATGATAAAATTGCAATTTAAAATATTAACTTTAAATGTAATATCAAACAACACATTGTACTGGTAAATACTTTACACATTTTAGTACTTAATTGCTTTTGTATGTTAGTCTACACATCAAAATAATTGTACTTCTTTAAAGCACCAAAGATGATAAAATATAATTAAAAATTTACTGTAAGGTAAAACATTTAATTTGACATTACACAGTGCACAGTAAATTGTACTAAAGTGTGTTAAATAGTCAAGGAAATTGTACTCTCTTTAAGTACATTTAGGGTGAATTTCAGGTTGATTCGGACACTTTTTCCAAGTCTTCTCAATGGTAAAAAGTGTCCCAATCACCCTGAATTCACCCCTAAGTGGCCTCTCATCTCCCTTTCAGGGAATCTGACAGGTATTAAATTTAAGATGATTTGTTCCTTTGAGGCCCCCTTCTTCATTCATTGATAACTGTTGCAATTTTTCTTATTTGTTTTAACAGACTATCTTCTAGACGACTGAATAAATCTTGTCTGTAATAACCTTGAATTACAACTTTAAAATGTGTATATACAATACCCTATATTAAGCATTTCAGACATCCTTTTTATCTGCACACACAAATCCAGAATCCAATATTAAGATGTCAACAGAAATCTTGACTGCAGGCTAAAAAAACTGGCAACCTTTAATGCTGACCTTTGCCTATGCATCCCACAACAGCCAGGCCAGAAAAGTCATTTTGATCCTTCTGCCTTAAAGTGAAGCTGGTTGCTAGGAAACAGTCTGTCCAGGTTGGAGGTGTAAAGAGCTGTTTGCACATTAGCATCTCTCAGCTCAAGGTCACTACCCTTCTATTTGACCAGAGGATCTGAGACCCACTCACAAACACAGTCGCCTGAATCTCTTGCCCATAAAACATGGTCAGTGATGCTTCTGATACAGAGATGTACTGATTTAGATTAAAATAATCCAGAGAAAGCATTCAGACACATCTTTAGGGCTTTTTTTATTTGTGTGTTGGTTGAACAAAGTGATCATCTCTTGGCATCAAATTCATTTTCTGCAAAGTGACTTTTGTTATTAATGTTAGTCATTTGAAGACTTTAACAATCAACAGTGGATGTTTACAATGACAATGCATTTCATTAAACAGTTTCTGTTTAGACAAATCTAGTTGTCAGGCATGACAATGAAACAGCCCTCATGCTTCTTTCTGTCCATGCAGTCCTCTGGCTACTTGCTTTGTTTTGAAAGGTGGAACCAAAGTATGGGCATTGGTTCATTTTCATCGGTGCTTACTGGGGTCTTGAGCCAGCAGGACACGGGTCAATAACCCACATAGTGAGCGTCTCAGCCATCTGCTGCCCAGTGTTTGAATGATCAAAGTTAGTGCTCCCAAAGCTTTATCGCAGAAATATAGCAAGTGGAAATTTCTGTCTGCAACTTAAATGCTGTTTTGAGCCAGAATCCAAGGAAACGTGTCCCTTGATAATTTTTGTGAAGATTTCTGTTTGTGTCAAATGAGTGTCATGTTATTCACCCTTAAACACTGTAAAGTAAAGTCTACTTGGAGTCACTTTGTGTCACTTTCTCTTCAGAGTGTACAGCATCCTCTAAATGACAAGTAATAAAAATAGTAAAACAGACATCGAAAAATAGACAAACATAATCCTTGATAAATTCTCAAGGGGACTTAAATATATCATGCCACATGTATACTCATGCCGTAGTGCCCTCTGACTCGGATGGTTGCATTCGTTTGCATTATATTTACCCATCTATCCACCCACAGTGGTCCTCTCAAGTGAACGATGAGGGAGGAGTTGGGAATTAGAAAGCAGGAACCAGTGGAAGGTGAGTTTCAAAAAGCTTGACTTTCAATTAAAGCATCACCAACCTGAACTTGTATGAATTTGACGATATTATTTGTACAAAAAAAAAAAAAAACATTTTTAGAAAAAGTAAGCATGAAGGTCTACCCCTATTTAGCAAGCAGCTATCCCTCTGCAGCTCTCGCATTGTCAGCCACTGAAGCTAAGCAGGGTTGAGCCTGGTCAGTACCTGGATGGGAGACAACTAGGTTGCTGCTGGAAGAGGTGTTAGTGAGGCCAGCAGGGGGTGCTCACCCTGTGGGCCCCAGTATAATGATGGGGACTCTATACTATCAAAAAGCCCCATCCTTCGGATTAGATGTTAAGGTCCTGAGTGACTCTCTGTGGTCATAAAAAAAATCCCAGGATGTTCTTCGAAAAGAGTAGGGGTGTAAACTTGGCGTCCTGGCCAAATTTGTCCATTGGCCTCTGTCCATCATCATGGCCTCCTAATCATCCCCAGATATACTGATTGGATTCATCACTCTGTCTCCACCAATAAGCTGGTGTGTGTTGGGCGTTCTTGTGCATTATGGCTGCCGTCGCATCATCCAGGTGGATGCTCCACATTGGGGGTGGTTGAGGAGATTTCCCCCTTCCTAAGTGTTGAGAAAAGTGCTATATAAATGCAATTAATTATCATTATTATCAGATTATATAAAAACATACAAATGATATTCATACCAATTAGCCACCAAATCAGCAAAATGCAAATCACAAATTACCATGCAATTGTGTTGGTATCACAATTTAAATCCCTTTTGGGTGTTTATGGGCTCTTCTGGTTCACCCAAACTCTGATGCATTATACATACTGTAAATTGGCATGAAACATCTTGTTTTCTCTTCCAGATCCCTGATGGGAGAGGCTGCATCTTAATGAAAGCGCTAGTTTGTTGTCTGCAGAGTGAATAAGATGAATGGATAAGATGAATGTGTTTCATTGGATGGATGAATGTGGTCTGTACGCTACTGCACGTCTGTAGGCTATCCGATTGCATTCCCATTCAAGCTGCTATTTACAGTTATATGGTGCAGTTATGGCATTTACCAGCAGGAGCTATCTGGTCTGTGCAGACCAGGCAAACCTTGATCATGGCAGAGACAGGAAACCCTGAATGGTGTATTGGCTGTAGGCATTGGGTAAGCAATTTTAATGCATAGGGATGTGAGTCAGAGTGAGTGCAATATAATTTCGAGTATTCTTGATGCCATAAGCTGAAAATGAACCCTTGACTCATGCAGGGAGGAAATGTTTAAAAAAAAAAATTCATAAATGAATCATCACGCACAATCGCACATGTTCTTTTCCATTAACCACCTCAGTGCTTCTACTGAGAAAGACACAAACAAATTCATTCACTCATTCTTAGTCTTAGCTGTCCGTCATGATGCTATTGATGATGCTATTTTGTATGCCAGTGCTACTGATGTTGATGCCACTTGAAGGCCAATTCTTGAGCCACCCATTCTGCCACCCATTCAGTTTGGAAATGAAAGCCGCGTTTCCACCGAAATTACCCGAAACAATTTGTCCCAGGAACTTTTTTCCCCAGAGACCTATTGCTGTCTGCGTTTCCATGGCGGTCTAAAGTACTTGAAGTTTAGGCACTTAGTCCAGTAACATAGGACTGCATGCGACTTTCCAGTTCCCACTGGATTTCGTCCAGATTATAAGATTAATAAAGCCTGAACCTCACTGCCGGTCCATCTGTGGTATTTTGTAAACTCCATTGTTGATTCGAATAGCAAACAACTCTTACTGCATGCACCGCAACAGACTTTTCAAAATGGTGGTTGAAATAAAATACTATATGGAGTCAACCAATCAAAATGCTGTGTGAACTCCACAAATCAGCATGTTCAGTGCCCAAATCCCAACCCCGGAAGTTCCTAAACTTTGAAAAAGTACTACCTTGTGAGCAGGAACTTTTTCAACCCAGTCTCATTAGAAAAACGTACCTGTGGGAACGTTTTCGCGAGTCGCAAAATACATACCAATACGTACATATCACTGCAATTTCGATGTGAAATGTCCACTGAGTGGCGCAAAAAGCGTGTTAATTTTTTTGCTGGAACAGACAAACGTGAATATGGTACGTTTTTATGACGTTGGTTTTTATACGAATCACCGCAGTTCTGATTTGACATTTGCACTCCATTGCATTTTAAAATAACGTACCACCAACACTACACCTAAACCTACCTAATAGTGTTAACAAAAGCAAATGTGACATTAAAAGCATATGTTTTAGTTTGTTTAGATCTCTCTTTGAGCTCTTTTACAGTGACTCGCCTTTCACGGGATTCGTACCCAAGGTTTCTTCTTTTTAAGTAAAACTCTGTACTAGCAAGCAAGCTTGTTATATCAGAAAAGCGAAACATATGGAGCTGGTTAAGCTATGCAAAGTCCAAAATATATTTGTTTACAAATCGTGCACTTTGGTAAAAAAGCGTTTTGAAGTCATAACATAATATTGTGCAAGGAGACTTTATTAATCCATAATCTGACCCTGTAATTGTAACTGTGTATGAAAACGATTAAAAGTGCTTGCCGTTTTACTGCCTCTAGTGTTCATTTTTGTTGGAAACTGCAGTGATTTGTACGTATTGGTACGTATTTTGCCGACTCGCGAAAACGTTCCCACAGGTACATCTTTCCTATGAGACCAGGTTGGACTTTTTGAGGGGAAAATATTTACCTAGAAATTTATTTATACCCTGCGATCGAAACACACTGAGTACCACCCCAAAGTCCCTAGTTCCTGGGGAAAGTTCCTGCGCAAGTATAATAAAACACAAGTGTTAAAGCAACCATGCCATTTTAGCTTGCCTCAACAAGTCTATAAATACTTTTATCACAAGACTCCTGTTTGACAGGACTTGTACCCAAGCGCTTCACAGCGCAATTGCAGTACTGTAAAAGGTGAGCCAACGAGCAGAAGCTTCTTACTATTCAGAAAAGCCACACACATGGAGCTGTTTTTGTGATGTAAATGTCAAAATGTATTAGTTTACAATTCATTATGTTAAAAGTGTTTTGAGCTCATAATATAGTATTGTGCAGGGAACCATGCAAAAGTCTTTATTAATTGATAATCTGCCCCTGTAATCATAATTTGTGTTAAACGGAATGATATCTATCTGCATTGTACTGCCACTATAGTGATAATTTCAACTGGAAACTGTAGTAAATTGTGTGTATAGGTACATTTTTGGAGTTTTGCAAAAATGTAGGTAGGGGCACAATATTATATTGTGCTGTATTACTATAACTAATGTAGTTTATGGTCAACCAGATAAGCCAGAAAGGAAATACAACACAGCTATGCTGATCACAGAAAAAAATCTGGCCTAAACCAGTATGCAAATTCATGTTGTTGTTGTTTTTTTTTTTTTTTTTACCTAATAAAAAGCAAACACAGACAATCTCTTGTTGAAAGACCTGGAGAAAGGGATGATTGTGAAGGTGTAAGGAGGAGACTGGACATCTGTGGCTGCATTTGTTTACATCCATAAGTGTGTGCTGATTGTGCCCGATCTGATTTACCTATGGGATGTGGTGCCACTGTCCCATCTGCTGCTTACATCTGGAGTGCACTTGGACACATCCCAAACATTGCCAGGCAAGTGCAGTGCCAGCTTGGGGAAGTAAAAACAGGAGGGGTTAAAGGAGGCAAGGAGTAGTTTAGCTACTGGACTGACCAGTCAAATGTCTGAAAATCACCTTGCAGGTTCTCAAAGTGCAATGAGTGAGAGATTTCTGCACTTCCAATAAATTCGACGAAGGTAATTAACAGAGACAAAGTGGTAGTTGGACACATGCGTGAGCGTGATGACGTTTCTTTTTGTCAGATGGTGCTGAAAGACTTACCTGTGAATGGAGCTAATTGACATGCTGCAGTGGTAAACAGACAGATGATTAGGCTGGAGCTGAGAGCCGGCTGATCCCCAACTGATAAATCTTGACAGCTGAACGTGAACCTGCTTCAATCCCTTTCTTCAGATGTGTTTGCTTGGGTGGAAACAGCACAAAGATGTGGTATTGTGAAGTTATTTCAAATGCTAGCTGAAGTGGGATTAGTGTAGGATTAAAGAACTAAATCAAAGTTGTTTTGCAGAAAGAAAGAAAAAATTGTACAGCAGTCAAAATGCTGTACAAGCATACTGAAAAAACAAACAAACAAAAAAAACAAGCCTACTGGAAAGATCAGAATAGCTGGTCAGCATTATGTTCCCAACAGGCTTACACCCGTAAGACCTTCGTTCATCTTTGGAAAACAAATTAAGATATTTTTGATTAAATCCGATGGCTCAGTGAGGCCTCCATAGACAGCAATGCCACTGAAAATCTATCCATATCGATCCATAAAGGTGCTAAAACATATTTTAAAACAGTTCATGTGAGTTCAGTGGTTCTACCTTAATATTATAAAGCGATGAGAATACTTTTTGTGCACCAAAAAAAAAAAAAGAAAACGACTTTTCACAATATCTTGTGATGGCCGATTTCAAAACATTGCTTCGGAGCTTTGAGATTCTTTTGTTTCGAATCAGTGATTCAGATCTCCTATCAAACGGCTAAACTGCTGAAATCACGTGACTTTGGTGCTCCGAACCACTGATTCGATTCGTAAAGCTCTGAAGCAGTGTTTTGAAAATCGTCCATCACGAGATATTGTTGAAAAGTCGTTATTTTGGTTTTTTTTGGCGCACAAAAAGTATTCTCTTCGCTTTATAATATTAAGGTAGAACCACTGAACTCACATAAACTGTTTTAAATATGTTTTTAGTACCTTTATGGATCTTGAGATTTTCAGTAACATTGCTGTCTATAGAGGCCTAACTGAGTAATCAGATTTCATCAAAAATATCTTAATTTGTGTTCTGAAGATGAACAAAGGTCTTACGGGTATAGAACGACATGAGGGTGAGTAATAAATTACATTATTTTCATTTTTGGGTGAACTAACCCTTTAACCACTAAAGGCAGCCACACACTACAGGGTAATTGGGTAAATTTTGGGCCCAATTTTCTCCTCCCAACAATCCAAGGTATAGTCCTGATTATCTTGATGGTTCTATAGATAATCAGATTTTCCTGTGGTGTGAGGTGTGTTAAGAGTGATGCGGCCCGATGGCCCGACATTCTTTCGAGCAGATTCAAATCGTAAATATCTAACACACTGAATATTTACGATCAGTAATACTGTGGTGTCGGGGGAAGCCCTATGACAGACGTGCACACACTCTGTAGATTGTCTTGTGGACCGAAACGATACCCAAATAGAAAGTGAGCAGACGGAAGCATAACATGGCTTAATTGAAAACCTTTTTCTTTTCCTTTTTTCCATGAATTTACTGTAAAAAGACCAAAATGGCCAAGACTTTCCTGGCCAACCAGCTTTTCCAGAAAGACCATACTGGTCAACCATCTTCTACAACATGAGTAGGCTGGTCCACTAGCAAAAACCAGCTTGGACCAACAGGGTAATTCAATGTTGGTCTTTCAGCTAGGATTTAAAAATGATATGCTACACTCTGTTTTCGTCCTTGACTGAGTCATTGTATCTTACATCTACAAAGCTAGTACAGTTCAAGTGTTTAAATCTTTTTCATTTCCTTCAAGAGAGGAATTCAGCTAGGAGGAAAGTAACATCAAAATCATTGTCCTAACACTGATCTCGGCACTCATCATCAAAGTGAGAGTTAGAGGCTGTTTCTAGGCACTGAAAACAGAACAACCTCTGAGGTGCATGATGAGCATCGATAAGTATGTTTCCCTCAGGAGAAGCTAGCATGCTCCCAGAATCCCCAGGGGAATAACTGTTACTGTATTTTTTACTGCTATACTTCCACATTTTTATGCTATCTTGTGGTGTAATACAAAAAAGCTCTTAGTTGATTGATATTTAGCAGTTTTAGTTAAAACAAAGTGAAAAAGAAGTGTGTTTAATTGTATATGCACTTATAGTGCACTTATAGTGTACTATAGTGTACTTAAAGTTTAAACTTACTTTGATAGTACATAACTCGGTAACACTTTATTTTATAGTATGTAGTTACATATTACTATGTGTACTATAGTATAGTAATAACAGTAAATTATGCATAATTACAACTAACCCTAAACCAAACCCTAACTGTAACTCTATAGTAAGTACATGTGGTTAATTAAAAGTACTCAGTACTTATTTGAGTAATTACAATGTAACTAAGGCACTGTAAAATAAAGTGTAACCCATAACTCACATGTAAATAATTATAATTTTAACTGTAATGTGTTTTTTCAATATTAAATTGAGAGTTAATATATTTTAAATGTACTAAATTACAACTTCATCACATTATAAATTTGCAAATATATAGTTAAATCTGTGAAATACAAGTTTCAACAGAAATGGCATTAAAGTTTAGTTTACCATCAGTGCTTGTCAGTACATTCAGCAGTAACTTTAACCATACTTCAAAGACAATAGAAGTAATACGTATAAAGATGTACTTAAATGTGTCAAAAAACACTCTTAAGTTCAACTATTGCATTTATTATAAATTTAAACTATAATGCATTTTAATTTACTTGCAAACAATTAAGTGTCTGAAAAAAATACATTTAGTTCACACTTAAGTATATTCTTTTAAACTATATTATTTTTGAAATGTCACAAGGGAACAGTCTGTGGTCACTTGTTAAGCTAATTAACATATTCTAAACATCTGGTAATCTAGCTACAGAAAGATACTGAACAACTTACCCAATTAGTGTTTCAATCACAGAAAGATATCATCAAAGCGCTTGTGAGCAAGATGTCACCTGACATTACATTCTGGTCTGGAGAGTCATTCAATGCACATATAATATTATTTAGCTAGAAAAAAAGACCATTAGACAAGAGATTTTCCCTAATATTGTTAAATATATGCACTATATTATATATTCATTGTACCTCTCTTTAAGTATACTGTGGCGAGCAGGGCGGGCGAGAGCCGCGAGGGAACGGTGCGAGGCCGGTGACGTGAGAGTTAACGAGCTCCACCTGTGAGGCGCACCGGGCTTGAGTCTCTCACGGAGGAGCTCCGGGAGCATAAAAGGAGGAGCGACGACAGTGAAGGACGAGAGAGGACCAGGCCGGCAGACATTGGCCAATGTAACACAGTTCGTAAGTATATGAAGAAGGAGGTGGGAACCGGCGAACGTTCAACAAAACTTTAATTCAAAATAAACAAATACAAAACGAAAGTAATGCCGGCAGACGTCCGCGAGGGTTGCCACACAAACATAATAAAACATAAAATAAAGTCCAGGCCTGGTCCTCTCTCGTCCTTCACTGTCGTCGCTCCTCCTTTTATGCTCCCGGAGCTCCTCCGTGACAGACTCAAGGCCGGTGCGCCTCACAGGTGGAGCTCGTTAACTCTCGCGTCACTGCTCGCCACATATACTTAAGTGGCTTTTACTTAATTATTTGATTTGAAATACACCAGAAGTACACATTCAATAATATCAAGCAAACTTCTTTTTCACGAAGGTACATCTTGCCAAACAACCCCCTTTATCTGTGACTATGCTTAAAATACAGCACATCCAATCATACCTTAGTTTAATTAGCTATTAGCTATCTTGATCCCAAATAATACATGTCCAGATGATTATAGAAATTACTGATGGAAGTCTTTCTGAAAGTCCACAGTCATCTGGAACAACCCAGGAGGCTTGTTTTGTCCAACTTTTAAATGTCACTTCAGAAAGTTTTACTCAATGTTCTGGACTGTCTAGAGTAGTTGAAGACTAATCGGACTAAGTTTAAAGGACTTGGACTTGTATTACTGTGGTACACTCAACAGCCCAAAGCGGCCTTGTAGATGAACGTTTACGCCAAGAGACATGATATCCTTGTCCCCATTTGGGCTAGTTATCCAGGGGCACTTAGCCTCTGTAGTTGTTGCTATCATCATGTGAGGGCACCTAAGGCATGGCTGGCTCTATATACATGCCCTCATTCTTTCATGGCTGCAATCCCCGAGAAGAAGCCAAATACAAGTCTTGAGGAGCTACTGAAAGAGAGAGAGAGATGGAAGGGGGAGCCATCTTGATTAATTGAGACAGAGCTGACTTACCGCAAGTCATTAAGTCGCCACTGGGCTGAGTGTGTGTCACTTCTCATTTTATTCACTGACAAAATCCACAGGCTGCCATCATATCTCTCCATCTCTCTAGTTTCATCTCTTTGTTTTTCCCTTCCTCACTTTAATCATACGCTTCCCTGCCCATCTCGTGAAGCTCTTTGTATTTGTCAGCTCTAATAGTTAGTGTGGATCTTCATTAAGAGTAGGAGCTGATTTTTTTTACTAGGGCCAGGATACATCATCACCTTTTCAATTTTGTGTCAGAGATTAGAGGGATACAGATGAGCTGTGCCAGGATTATGGCTGTCATATTTCAGACCCACCACAGGAATGATTCAGGCTGATATTTTCAAGCTGTGTGCTCCTACAAAGGTATGGATAAATTTAGCTGTGTTTCCACCCACCTATTTTTATGTGAATCAACACATTTAATAAATCCCTAAATGTGCAACAAAAAACTCATGTGACTTTACCAAAACAGATGATGTTATTGGATAACTGGACTAACCAGTAGACTAATCTCATTGCTCAGCATCTCAAATGTTGGTTTGTTTTTCTGAAATGCCTGAGCCAAAGTCACGATTCGTCTGCATGCTCTGAGGCACAAGTAATTTATGATGTAGGAATAAACAGCCACAGTGGCTTCCCTGATTGCAGCAACTTCCAGATAACAGCAACTTTCAACTTTTTATTACAGATATTTTGTGCTAATTTCCCAGGAAGTGACTACTTCATTCCCTTGCACACATGATTGGAAATGATGCTTTATTCGCAAATGTTTCTTTTTTTCTCCCGAAAAAGAGGATTAAATGCTTGACAGAGTGCAAAGCAATGGTATCACATTGTATTCATCTCTACAATATAATTCTATCATGTTAATAGAATATCATTTTAATATGCTAATTGAGCCCGATCACACGAAAATGCGTATCAATAGTACGAGTTTGTAATCTCGTAGAATATATACGCCAAAATGAGTTTTGGCGTGCTTAAGGTACGCAGTTTTTCACGTGCATATCATACGCACTTTATGGCGTATTATACGTACGAACCCCCCACCCCTCCACCCCCATCCTACCCAAGAGCGTATCATATACACGCCATAAAGTGCGTATCATATGCACGCGAAAAATCCGCGTACCATAAGCACGCCAAAACTCATTTTGGCATATATATTCTACGAGATTACAAACTCGTACTATTGATACGCATTCTCATGTGATCGTGTTGGCTAATTTGATGCTAAAAAAAAACAAACAAACAAACAAAACTTATTATCAGTGCTGAGAACGTCTCAGGTCACGCATGTAACCATGGTTCCCTGAGAAGGGGAACGAGACACTGCGTCCCCTAGAGGACACTTCAAAGTGCCTCTGAGGACACTATGGAGAATGCCTGTTCAAAAGAACAGCACTTATTTAAAATAGAAATATTTTGTAACATTATAAATGTCTTTACTTTCACTTTTGATCAATGTCCTTTCTGAATAAAATAATTAAGTTCTTTCAAAATTAATCTTACTGATTGAACACTCTTGAACAATAGTGTAGGTGATATTTCATAATAAGTAATCTAGGTCACACTTTAGATTAGGGTCCAATTCTCACTATTAACTATGACTTTTGCCTCAGTAAACTCCTAATTACTTATTATTAATAGTTAGTAAGGTTGTTTCTGATAGTGTTCAAGTTTAGGTATTGGGTAGGATTAAGGGGTGTAGAATATGGTCATGCAGAATAAGGCGTTAATATGTGCTTTATAAGTACTATTAAACAGCCAATATCCTAGTAATATGCATGCTAATAAGCAACTAGTTAATAGTGAGAATTACACCTTAGTGTCACCATAAACTAATGTAATGTATAAAATAACACACTTGACATGATCTTTTAAGCATTATATAATAATGTATGGTAATGTGTGTTACACTATATCTATATTAGTTATACTAATATACACTATATCTATATTACTATATTAGTTATAGTTAAAATGTTTCCCATATTACTTGCAATAAACTGAACATCATAAACATACTGTACTATTTTAAATACAATGGTTATGGTACTTGGTACAACGGGTAATTTAACTGGCATTTGTGAAGAGTGTCAAAATTTAGGACTGGTGCAGTGATAAGCTCACAAATATGTTCACATGTCAGAGTGAAGACCATTTACAGCGTTACCATGCAGGAGCATTCTGTAACTGAAAATTGGTTGTGAAACATTCCACCCTGACCGAAATTATGCTTTTGCTTGTTTTTCCACTGAGCCAGACTTGTCTGTCTTGTTTGTGTACAAGACAGTGCTCTGTGTACCAAAATATCCAGCACTTACTCAAAAAGTGCAGTAGTTTGAAAAAGTACTGGGTCAAATTTCAGCACACCCCATGTTAGCTTTTGGACTTAAGTACCAATACTCATTTTTAGTTGAACAAGTTCAAAAATAAATAACTAAATAAGATAATGGGTATACAGCATATGCCCTTGACTGAACTGATATTTACCCTCTCCATTTACCATGCTACATCCTCTTCAGCTACTGGATGTTTTTAAATCATAAAAAAAGGCTTTATCCTGTTAGGGAGCTCTTGACCTGCAAGTAAGGGCACAGTCTGTCTGTGCAGAGCACTTCCTCTAAAGATAAAGATAAAAAAAAAAAAAATCACTTTGGGCTTCCTTTCTCCGTGAATGAGTGTGTGTGTGTCTGTGTGTCCCTAAGGACGTGAAGGTGCTTGCATCCATCACCCTGCGTTAGCCCTGAGTGCACTTGACAGGTGACCTCAGCATCATGTTGGACAGACCAACATGGATTTCCAGACACTGAAAAGCCACGTAAAGTTTCTCTTTGCCCACAGATTTAATAGGATGATCACTGATGGGAATTAAATAATGTCTCTCTATTGTTCTCTCTGTGTGTCTATGTGTTGTGTTGATGGTGAATAGTGAGCACTAGTCAATTTATTCCATTCAGCAAGTCTTCAGTCATCAAATCAACAGTCAGATTCAGCCCGTCAGCCGGAAGGCCTGCCTGGTTTTATACGGTCAGCTCCAGATTATTTTATCTACAATCCTCCCCCTGCTCGGTTAATTTGTTTTTAAATGAGTTTGTGGCACGAGTCGTCCCTCCTGTTTCCTTTTTGGTGTCTGTTTTTCTGTCTCTCTGAGTTATTGAATATATGTTTGTCTCTCCTGTAGAAAAGACTATCACTGCTGGTGTGTCCCCACCACATTGCGCAAAAAAATATAAATTCACAATTGCGGGAAAATATGTTGTAATTATTTTTATTTTTATGTTTTTTAATTCTGTGGCGGTATCAAGCTTCCATATAATTTTCTCCAATCTATATTTTGCAAAATATAATTTCTTCTTTCTTTCTTTCTTTTGATTTCGGGGTGAAACATGACCTGGAAATGTTGAGAATTGGCAATAAAAAGCAAGCCATGTCAACATTGTGTGCAATTGACAAGCAAGACACTTCACCTCAGGTTCCTCCAGAGGGTTGTCCTGTATGTGTACTGTAGGTCATTGTGGATAAAAGCATCCACCTGTTCTTGTTGGGTGATCTGAAAAAGATCATCAGTTTGCTCAGTTTTTGCACTGGGAACCAGATTTTTATACTCGACATCAAGTAGTCGCAATACCAAAATGATTAACGTACAAAATTAAATTTTGATAGTTTCTTGTTCTCAGCAGCCAGTAATTGATCTCACAGAACATACTGTTTTCATCTCAAACTATGAATATTCTCCTTGCAAATGAGCCTGTATTGCTTCGTTTTCTCCTGGTGTAACTTTGTTCATAGTTTTTGAGGGTGAGGGCACATGTTATATGAACACATAACACATTTTTCCACTGCATTTCCATTGTTTTTTCATTTAAACGGACTAGACTAATGTTTTTGACTGCTGCATTCGCATCATGCATCTTTTACATCATCTCGTGCAGGAAACGGCATTCTAAAAACACAGAGCTCAAGTTAAAAGAAGTTTAACTTTTAAAAAATGTGTCTCGACACCTTGGGCCCTATTTTAACGATCTAATCACATGATCTGAAGCACATGGCGCAGGTGCATGGTCTAAAAGGGTTGTACCTTGTCTCTTAATGAGTCATGGGTGTGTTTTGGCGTAACATGCAATAAACCAATCGAGTCCCAACAATGCACCTAGCGCAGTATTGTAGCATGTTTACATAGAAAATAATGGTAAAGCAGTGCAGTGGAATGTAAAAACGAGTTTGTGAAATACTGTTTCTCCTGCTTTGTTGTTGCCAGAGTATCTGAGGTACGAGCTGTATGGGCACAGCCCTCTTCTCGAAAGGGGGGCGGGGAACAGCAGCTCAATTGCATTTAAAGCTTCCACCAAAAAAAAAAAAAAAAAAAAAGGCATTTTGGGCATGGTGTAATAAATGATCAGTGGGGTTGAGTTGTCAAAAGTACCAACTACGGTACCTATCAGTACTGAAATTTTAAAAATGTGACGCTTTGAAGTGCTGTTGAGGGGATTCATAAACACCTCTGATTGGCCATTGTGTTGACGCGCTCATCAGATATGTCTGTGATTGGCTACAATAATCAACGCATGGCTGCGTTTGAAAGTGCACAGAAGTGTTTGAATTTGAATGAGTTTTGAAAGCGGGAGTGTTTGAAAGCAGGCGTCTATCAGCTGACTGCATGAGCCCACCGGAGGCATGGAGGCTGAGCACGCCACGATACCAGCGCCAGAGCCAATGCCTGAGCCCAATATCGTCCCGGAGCCCGAGCCCAACGGAATGTCTGACCAGGTGTGTGAGCCAGCAACATTGTCCATCCCTGAGGGTGTCCTTGTAGAGTATGAGGGAATGGAGTGGAGACCTGCCCATACTCCAGATGTTATCCATTTTAATGCATAACAATTGCATAGAAACTATGGTATGTTAGCTTAAAGGGACAGTTCATCCAAAAAGGAAAATTTTGTCATCATTTACTCCCCTTAAGTTTTTCCAAACCTGCATGAGTTTTTTTCTTCTCTTCAACACAACAGAAGATATTTCAAAGAATGTTGGTAACCAGACAGTTGACGGTAGCCATTGATTTCCACAGTATCTTTTTTTTTTTTTTTCCTACATTGGAAGTCAAAGGCTAGCATCAACTCTATGGTTACCAACATTCTTCAAAATATGATCTTTTGTGTTCAACAGAAGAAAAATAACTCATACAGGTTTGAAACGACATGAGCGTGAACCATCCCTTTAATTATTCTACTTAAAGGGGTGGTTCAGTGTTTTTTTCTTAGGCTTGATTATGTTTTTGGGGCGAAGTTTAACATGTCTCAATGCTTCGTTTTTTTTGAAAACGCTGTATTTTTCATATATTTTAGCTTTATTCTACACCTCTGTTTCCACTGTCATATGAATGGCTTGTTTGACTTCCTGCTTCTATGAAGCCACTCCCTCCGAAATACGCAATGTGCTCAGATTGGTTAGCGGGCCCAGTGTAATCCAGAGCCATCGTGATTCACTGAAGCTTCCGGAAACGCCACGCACCTTACCATTTGTTACCGGTTACGTGGGCTTCGGTTATATTGTATGCTCAATTTGATTATATTGCTGTATCAAATTGTGTCCGAATCAGACCCAGATGAACAGCAATCGTGGCTTTTAAAGGACGTTTAAGAATGGTATTTCATTTAGTATTTGTGTCAAAGTGTTTAGATATTCTGTCACTGCTGTTTGTTAGCTTTCAATATAGAGTTTTATCCTGATTAAAGCTTTACTGTAGCCGAATACATGACTGAGTAGGCGCATTTTTGTAAAGGTAGCGTTTAATTTACGGCATGAACAACTGTTTGTTTATGAACATAGAAGTTTGTTGGTGTTTGTTGGAGAAGTATGCACTATAATACAGCTAACTGGCTAGCGAAGCAAAAACGAGTTGCTCTTTGTATATGTCCTTGATGCAACCAAAAAACAGCAACAGAACTATACGTTTAAAAGACATGTACAAACAATAAAACGTACTTACAGTTTGAAGCCAATAAACAGCAGCTTCTGCTTTTAAAGTGGGAACTGCTCCATCTTTCAGTAAAAGCCTAGCTTTGTGCAAATCCAGCATTGAACTCGTGTAGATTCTGGAAGCTGTCTTCAGCATCGCATCCAGTGTAGAAAATATCAAAGATTACAATGGGTTCTATATTATCTTTTGACGCGTTGCACCGCTCGTGTCCGGTGCACACAACTCTTCCGCTTTCATTATGCTGCACGACATGGCCTCGCCCACTATGTTGCGTGTTCCCGGGGGTGTGTTTTGCAGGGTTTATGATGTCACCAACCTGGGAAGAAGCTCGTTGTAGTCCAAACCAGTCGTTTTTGTAGGCAATAAACTTCCATAACTTTAAAAGACAATATCTCCGTTTGCATTGAACTTTCAGCTCTGTAACTTGGCAGATACTGTTTATGCTCAAGCAGCAACATTACACACTAACTAAAGTTAAAAAAGTGAATTTGCATTGAACCACCCCTTTAAGCTGGGCACACATTTAACGACTAGCTAAAACATTCTAAGACTGTGCTCAACATACAAGCGATTGTTTCCTGCGACTGAAGCCGATTTTAATACTTACACATGGAATTTGAACACTGACTGTAATCGCAGACTGAACGCAACTGGCTCTGACTGGACGCGTTTGAGCGTGATCAGTCATAAGTATCAATTCATTTGAAGTCCATACATTCATAATCGGCCTTTTACAATCGTTTAGTGTGTGCGTGGCTTTAGTGAATTCAGATTAGCTCTAACAGTGCAATTTTGTTTCAAGGTTTGACTGTGGAACCTGGCCTATCTTTAATTTTAAAGGTGCCCTAGAACTTTTTTTAAAAAGATGTAATATAAGTCTAAGGTGTCCCCTGAATGTGTCTCTGAAGTTTCAGCTCAAAATACCCCATAGATTTTTTTTAATTAATTTTTTAACTGCCTATTTTGGGGCATAATTAGAAATGAGCCGATTAAGGGTGTGTGGCCCTTTAAATCTGGTGCTCCACGCCCCAAGAGCTCGCGCTTGCCTTAAACAACATAAAAAAAGTTCAAACAGCTAATATAACCCTCAAAATGGATCTTTACAAAGTGTTCGTCATGCAGCATGTCTAATCGCATAAGTACAGTGTTTATTTTGATGTTTACATTGATTCTGAATGAGTTTGAGGCTATGCTCCGTGGCTAACGGCTAACGTTAATGCTACACTGTTGGAGAGATTTATAAAGAATGAAGTTGTGTTTATGAATTATACAGACTGCAAGTGTTTAATAATGAAAATAGCGACGGCTCTTGTCTCCATGAATACAGTAAGAAACGATGGTAACTTTAACCACATTTAACAGTACATTAGCAACATGCTAACAAAACATTTAGAAAGACAATTTACAAATATCACTAAAAATATCATGATATCATATCAGTTATTATTGCTCCATCTGCCATTTTTCGCTATTGTTCTTGCTTGCTTACCTAGTCTGTTGATTCAGCTGTGCAGATCCAGACGTTAATACTGGCTGCCCTTGTCTAATGCCTTTCATAATGTTGGGAACATGGGCTGGCATATGCAAATATTGGGGGCGTACACCCCGACTGTTACGTAACAGTCGGTATTATGTTGAGATTCGCCTGTTCTTCGGAGGTCTTTTAAACAAATGAGATTTATATAAGAAGGAGGAAACAATGGAGTTTGAGACTGTATGTCATTTCCATGTACTGAACTCTTGTTATTTAACTATGCCGAGGTAAATTCAATTTTTGAATCTAGGGCACCTTTAAACACACGTTCCATCTTTCAAATGAAAAAACCTCTGATTTTTGAGGACTCAACACAAAAAAAAATTGTCTGTTGTCTGTTCCACCAGACAATAAGTGAAACTGATTGTACTCAATCTACAGTACAGCAGAACACCTCAGTGAGTGAAGATGCTCACTGCAGAAGACATCTGCATCTCAACATTTCTGTCAACATTGTATTTATTGTATTGATCGCCATCATATTGTCTTTATGTTTCCCACTGTGATGTGCGTCACAGCCCGGCATGAGTCTTCAAAGAAGTCAGGATCTCATGATTCTCTTCCCGAGTCGAGTTCAGCCTCCTGATCCTCACTGTCAGATCCTGTATCATTATCTTCTCATTCATGTATTAAGTAATGTTTACTTATTTATTTCATACTTTTTTTCTAGATGAAAAATGAAAAAGAATCAGTCTTTTAAGTGCTGTCTAATGGAATGAAACAGTTAATTAAAAATGACATTAATTTGGATTTCTTTGTGGAGTGTTAGTTCCAAGCCATTGAAGACACTTCAGCTCCAGAAAGCTGCCGGCACTGCAGTCAGCACTAAGGACATTGTTCAACAAATGCTGAAAATATAATAGCTAATCAATTTAATTACTGTAGAAAAAAAACTCATACTTTCTAAAGCAGTGTTTCTCAAACTGGGGTACGTGAGGTAACAAAAGGGGGTACGCGAACAAAATGCGGAGTAGTTAATTTAACGCTACCATACCTTAAAATAATATTAAAACCGAGCATGTATTTCTAACTGGCAAAATGCCGTAAATCCATTACATTTAATCAAATTACCTCATGTTTTGCAGTCTAAAATGACTGTATCCACAGAAGCAGCATGCATATGATAGATTGCGTGCAGTCTGCCTTAAATCGCGCTAAATTACTGCCGTTCTCGACAATGCACCTTTGTAAAAGTGGGGATTTAGCACTTGCATGAAGAACAAATATAGACACAGATAGTGGATTTATATAAATTTAAGGCTCAAACTTTCTTCGATACAAAAACATACCTTGTGTGAGTTCTTGTATTTAATGTTGATAATGAGCAAGAATGCAATTGTACCCAAATATCCACATGACTGCAAAAGTGCATTATTATACAACAGGTCAAAAACAAAACGTACATTTTAAACACAGTACTGTCAGTATTTACTCTATTTTGCAACGAAAAAATATTTCTAACGAAAACCAGAGCAGAACTACAACACACGAATGCGGCTTTGAACGAATCGTGAGAGTCAATGATTCAGCGATTCATTCACAGCCACTTGCTTTGATACTGAATGAATGACTCAATGAATCACTCATAAAAACAGTGACTTGCTGCCACCTACTGGCAGTTTTAGTTTAATATTTAAAAGTATCACTTTGTTTTACCATCATTGCATATTTCTCTATTAAACATTTTTTATTTAAAATATTATTTATTTTATAAAGTTATTCATAAAAGTAAAAATATGCACTAACTGTTCAGAAACATCCAGATGCATTCTAAAAGTTGTAACTTCTTCCTGAGTCTCTCCATCAGTGTCCGACTCCAGTTTGAACAATGTAAGGCTGAACATCGTTACTGACAATCCTCATTTTGGCTGCGTGAGATTCTCCAGCTTTGTTGTTGTTGAGTAACCGAAGCGCAAGCTGTTAAAGCTCCGCCCTCTTCTTGAAAGTGGCTGGGAGCAGCAACTCATTTGCATTTAAAAACATTGTTTTAATAATCTTTTGTCATGCTTTAAAGACGTAAACTTATTTTTCATGTGTTGACTAACATACTAAAACATGTAAAGATGTTCTAAAACTTGTACTTTATAGTAGTATATACATTTTATGAAGTACTTTTTTTTTTGTAATTTTGTGTTATTCAATATTACATTTAAATGAATATATTTTAAAAGTAATAAATTGCAACTGCATTACAAATGTGTAATTACAAATATCTTTAAATATATTCAGCAGTACACATAACTATATTTCAAAGAAAACAGAAGTAATTCTGAAATTACATATAAAGATGTACTTAAATCCGACTTAAGATGGTCAAAAAAGCACTAATTTGTTTAATATAAATAAAAATGTAAACTATAATAAATTTTCATTTAATTGTAATGTACATGCATTTAAGTGTCATTATGTTCTGTTCACACTTAAGTATATTATTTTAAAGTACACTGAAAAAAACTGGTGTAAGAACAATTTTCACTCAGAAATTTAGTAAATTTCATAAATAATTACAAAGAAACGGCAAGTAACACATTGAATTGAATGTGAAATAGTATTTTGAAAACGGACTCCAATAATTGTATTTACGATTTTGAAAAATCATTTTTAATCTGTATATTACTGTATTTCCATAATAAGTACTTTTTAGTGTGCTATGTGTAAGTGTACTTCCACGAGAGTCATGCTACACGGTGAGTATTTAGGTTTTTGTTATTAACTATATACTTTTTGTGTGTATGAAAATCCAACATTTTATAAATCATCTGATATCCTTGAAGCTATGTGTGTGTGTGTGTGTTCTCTGAGAGGAACAGAGATGTGGTGCAGGGTAGTCAAGCTGAAGGAAACAGGAAATGACATGGAAACATTGCTCCTCAAAGCATTTAAGTGGCTAAATGCTACATGGCACTTGGACTTGCTTAGGCGTGAAGAATTTTATTTGTTCGTGTTTTATGTAGTGAGTTTGAGCAAGGGTTGTGTTACTTGTACACATGTGGGCACAGGTTGCGTTTGTAAACATGATGTCAGCAGGGCAGCGTATAGCTCCTCTGTGTTAAAGTCTCGGCTCAATGATCTAATAAAACCAATGCACTAAATTTTTAAAGGGTGATTTATCTCTCTATTTTTATGATGTATTGCAGGAGGATATGAATGCCTTTCCTATTTGTCTTTCTCAGCTACAGCTGTTTGCATGATCTGTATATATATATATTAAAGTACCATAATATATATACAGTATATATTTCAATCTTATATTCCACTGGTCACTATTATTTTACTGTCATTGTTACACATATTTCATGTACTTACTGTAGTAATAACTATAAATTATGCATACACTCTAAAAAATGCTGGGTTAAAAACAACCCAAGTTGGGTTGAAAATGGACAAACCCAGCGAATGGGTTGTTTTAACCCAGCGGTTGGGTTACATGTTTGCCCAACCTGCTGGGTAGTTTTATTTAAACCAGCTATTATTTAAAAATTGCTATATGGCTAGCTTAAAATGAACCCAAAATAGTTGGGAAATTAAAAACCAGATGCAATTAGAGACAACAATAATAGACAAAAGGTGAATGTTTATTAATAAGCTTTAATATTTTATTAATATAAATTTAATAGTTTAATAGTTTATTAATATAAATTTATTAATAAGCAATTTAATAACTGTTTATTGTTTAATAATTATTCATTGAACATTAATAAATGTTCATTTCCAACATACTTTGGGTTAATTTTAATTAAACAATACAGTAATTTTTAAACGATAGTTGAGTTAAATAAAACTACCCAGCAGGTTGGGCAAACATTTAACCCTACCGCTGGGTTAAAACAACCCAATTGCTGGGTTTGTCCATTTTTAACCCAACTTGGGTTGTTTTTAACCCAGCATTTTTTAGAGTGTAATTACATGCAATAAACCCTAAATCAAACCCACATCCTAATCCTAACCCTATAGTAAGTACATGTAGTCAAACTTTTGAAAGTGTTAAAACTGGACATGTTAAAATTTTAAACAAGGGCAAAACTATTATCAATAATAATAAAAAAAAGTTATTTGTAACCCATTATTTGGCATATGTCCCCTTGTGAGGACTTTTGTGTTACTTCCCTTTTCCTGTTGCCATATTTGTAGTCCTTGTAGTCCATTTAAACCCTCTGGTGCTCTTTGCATGTATAGGTAAAAAATGAGTTAATAATTTATTTATTTATTTTTTCAATTAAATTAATGTACTATATTTTAGTTTGATCATTTTTTTTTATTTGATATTTTGTATTTTTAGGGGATTTTATGGTACTAAATTATATTAACACTGTAGTTATAATCCATTTATTCCCTTTTTGAGCATAAACCTGAAAATGAAATTTCCAACTTAAAGTGTCATAAATTTTAAATGCTTTAGAGCACAGACTTAATTTTGAACTTTTCAACAATGACACTTGAGTTGTGTTCCAAATTTGAGCTTTCAGTAAGATTTTGTTTGGCCGCAGTACCAAAAGATTCCCATGGATGAAATTTGTCTCTCATTAATTTCCAGAGAGAAGCACTTTTTTTTAAGGACAATTTAACCTTTTCAAATCATGTCCATGATTTATTTATTTATTTATTTTTGGGTGTGTGTGTGTGTGTGTGTGTGTGTGTGTGTGTGTGTGTGTGTGTTTGTTTTACGGCTTATAAGGACAGATTTCAAGACATTTCACAGAGCTATGAGGACCCTCCTGTTTAGGAGGACAGTTGGCTGTCCTCATAAAAATAACCCATATAAAACCTTTTCTAAGCATGTTTTAATACCTAAAAAGTGGTTTTCTCAAAAGTCTTTGTATACCAAAAACCTGACATATGTTGTATATTTGTGTGTCCGCCACTGCCCCCTATCGGTTGTCGTGGTCCCTGCATGCAGCGACACACAAGCGCGGGAAATTATACACAACGCGGGACTTTATACACAACGCGCGAAATTAGACGCGAATTCAACACTGCGCATGCTCAGATTAGCATTACTCATTTTGATTGACTGGATGGGAGAGAGCTTCGACTATCAACAGGTGATTCAATTTCCCGGGAGTTCTGGAAGTGCACGTTCTGGAGAAAAGGTAAGAAATAAATTATAAAACGTTTTAATAGGTTCGAATGATAAGTATGGTTATGGTTATGGTTATGGTATTTAGCAGACGCTTTTTTTCCAAAGCGACATACAAATAACAACAATACAGAGTTAAACTTAGCAGTAAAACGGGCCATTCTACGAAATCAGGGGCTTTTCAACTCTGGCAAATTAAAAAATAAGTTTAATCGATTTGTTTTAAACATCCATGAAATGAAGACCGATTAAAAGTACAAGAAATTGTATTGTGCCATCTCAGGCTATGTATTTTTTTTTTATTTTATGACTACAAAACCTCATGTTTTGATATTTTTGTCATGCCTGCGCAGGTGAAAACATACTATAGTAATCTATAGTGTTTTAGAATCATACTATAGTAAATTGTAGTAAATTGTACTGTATATATATATATATTATAGTATTTACAATACTTTGTTAATGAATGCTACAGCATACAGTAGTATTAACAAAAGTGAATTGATAATCTGTTATGAATGCTGTAGTATACTTTAGTTTTTACTACAGTAAACTGTAGTGTATTGTAGTATAATATACCCTATAGTTGTAGAAGTTACTTAGTACAATATTGGGCAACGTAATTTGATTATATTACTATAGTTGTTAAATTACCACAGCAACTATAAACTTACCACAAGAAATTAATTCAAGTACTTTACCATAGTATGGTTCCAAAACACTATAGTATTTACTATAAATTACTAGAGTATGTTTTCACCTGGGTATTACAGACACATGCGTAACTATACAATAGTTTTAATTAGAAGTATGTTTATAGTTTTCACATATTTGAGCATATTAACAGGATTGACAACTGTAACAGAACTGACAAGACACATTCTTCAGTATACTCTGCACATATTTGTTTACATAATATTGTAAAGTTTTACTTTTTTAAATTGCACATTACATTTCTAAGAGATCTAAAGCCTGGTTTCACAGACAGGGCATCTTGAGACAAAACAATGACACTGATATATTTTATATTGATATATTTTAAGATATGTCAGTGCAAGTTACTTTCAGTTAAAACAGCTCAAACATGCATTTTAATCTGAGACTATCTTAAGACTTGTCTGTGAAACCGGAAGCTAATGTTTTAGGGTATTGAAATTAGACCCTTGTGTTCATCTGTCTGTGTATGTCCCCTCACAGAACTTAAAATATATTGATATACTGTTTACATGTTTGTTCTTAATTTCCTTAGCAAATTGTGTCATGCCACGGAGAACTACTCCCCTTCAGGATGCCATTAATCACATCCTTGAAGGAAGAGACAAGAATTCAATGTTAGAAATCAAATATATTAATCCAGTTAAAGGTGAGTGACTTTGACACACTGCAGGCTAGACTGATGGGTTACACTGCACTGGTTCTTGAATTGATATTATGACCAGTGGTTTTCAGTCTGACTATTAATTGTACAAATATCAATATAAATTAAAGTTGTTAATAGTATTTTAATAATATTTTAGTTAAAAGTGGGCCTGTCTGTTGCTGTATTCTACACTTGGACATGTATTCATTATTCTACATGTAGAATAGTGGATAGTCTGCTACCCCTGTGTCTAATAATGTTGTGTCCGCAGGTCGTGGTATCTTCACTTTAGCTGTTTTCAATCAAGGAGACTTCGTGGTGGAGTACAGAGGGGAGCTGATTGATGCAGCTGAAGCTGAACATAGACGTAAACTGTACCACAATGCATGTTCGATCTTCATGTTTGACTTCATATGGAAGCGGAAGACATGGTGGTAGGTTCAGAATGACTAATATGTTTAGATTTCTATAGTGAAAAGTCAGGATTTCTGAAGTAAAACTCATGTTCTTAAACTTATCAACTATGCATCGAACAAATTTACTTGCATTGGATGTTGGCATTAGTGTAGTTGCTTACAAATGAATGTACAATCTGTTTAGTGCATGATGTTTGTAAATTTGCAGTATTGATGGAGCACTTGAAGATGGGTCATTTGGGCGACTGGTAAACGATGAGCACAAGGCACCGAATTGCAGAATGAAGTTGATCGAAGCAGAAGGGAAGCCACATCTCTGCCTTTTTGCACTGAAGGAAATTACGGCAGGAACTGAAATCACTTATGACTATGGTGGGAAAGAATGGCCCTGGCGTAAAGAGGTGAGTCATTTTGATTTTTTTCCTATGAATTAGTGTCACAGTTTAAAGCCTATGCTTCTAGACATCTTGATAACAATGAAATCATCTCTGTCTTAAAAGCTTCTGTGTGTTAAGCTGTGTCAGTTTCATGATGCCACAGAGAATACACAATACCTATCGCTTGTTAGTGCCAACAATTATAACCAAAAAACAGAAGTCACTTCTTGGTGGTATTAAATCTGGTTTTCAGTCAATCGTGTCAGGTTAATCTTGAACTTGCATGACTCTCTCAGGTGATGCCAGCAAGCTTACCTGTATGTTTTGTCCTGTATGTTTTGTAGATTCCCCCTACTGTTACAAGCACTGCTGCCCAAGAGTCTATTAAAGACCGTTTTCAAGACCAAACCATGTCATCCACAGTCTCTATTGAAGGTCAGTGACTGTTTGACTTATGTTTTACATTAGTTATGGTGGGCAAATAAACGTATTGTGTCTATAAAGGATGTGAACCAGTGATGGTGTGGTGGCTTCTAGAGTGATGCACAACCCCACCCTCCCTGGCCTTCCTCATATTCTTTTCTGTGTTATACAGGGACCAGAGAGAGACCAGAAGTCCAGTCCTGCAATATAACATCAGGCAGTTCTGCTTGTGAGGTGAGGTTGAATACGGCTGTCTGTTTTACAACAATGGCACTTTAGTCAGTTCAACTGTACAATAACACAATTGTGCAGGTGATGTCCAAGTTCACATGTGCATTTTTCTGTTTAACTTGTTTAGACACAGCTCAGTGGTGCAAGCATCCCCTCTGGCCAACACTCCGTTGCAGAGCTTGGTGACCACGCCCATGACGTGGAACCCAATGTTTCCTCTACAGACTTATTCAGAGGTGAGTCCCTGCTTGAATAAGCAATGCCTGGTAAATACTGGGGTCTTGCAAAGCATTGTGCCTTCATGCCCTGTGTTCTCTTCAACAGACACTGAGTCGAGAGCAGAGTGTCAGTCATCCAGTCCCGCACCAGACAGCCCTGAGCATGAGGTTAGTTTGAATTCAGCTGTTTATCATGGCATGTATGAATGAGGGTGTCCGTCTTAGGTGAAATGAACACTATATCAGCTGATGCCTGTTCATCTTTGTATATTGCTGTTCTTTTTTTTTTTTTTAGGTGCATTGTGTCAGAGGTCAATGTGGCACTTCTCCAATCCCCTCTTTCGCAGAAGAAGTTGGTGTCCAGCAGCAGGAGGCGTCACCCCCTGTGTTCTCAACAGACCTTACCAGTGGTCAGTTAAAGTTTTGAGTAAACTTCTGGCAATGCATGGCATCCCTGAGGGTTTGCAGCATGAAAAACGTGGCAATATCAGGCCATTTATAGATGATTATTTTGTGTCTTGATGGATATTTTGAGTAGAATTTTTGTCTGTCAGGGATGTGAGTTGAGTATGTTATGCCTATATGTGGTTATATGACTTGAGGAAATCCAAGCACTGAATCTCCCTGTGTTCCCTTGTACAGAGACCGAATTGAGATCAGCGTGTCAATCATCTGGAGCCACACCAAACGACTCTGCTTGTGAGGTGAGTTTGAATTTACCTTAGTTTTGAAATTGACCAATGTTAGAAGTACTGTGATGTTCCATGGAACACAATTTCCAGTGTTTTAGTAAACGTCTTGCAGCTGTGGTGGAAATGTGCTCTATTCAGTATGGATGGTCTTTTCTAACCACGGTGTCCCCCCAACACTGGTGTTTTTCTGAGTGTGCCACACACTGGGACTTCAACAGTGGAAGACTCAGGGTTTGAGCATGGGTGTCATTACAGGTCCGAGGGACAGTGTCCTTGCATACCTTGAGTCTGTCTGTGTCACTCACACACGTGCACAGATGTTCAATTTGTACTTTTTTACCTGTACTTTAAACTAAATTAATTAATTTTCTTACAATTGTTTTTACATTTCTTGCTTTACTTAAATAGATAGTCCAGGGTTAATAAACCCTTCCCTTGCTGTTAGGGGTGGCAGTGCTGTGGCTAGGAAGAAGAATAATAATTGTTACAGCATTGGCCGAAGTTGTAGGCTAAAGCTATCTGAATGGGACAGGGAAACGACACTAAAATGGAGTTTCCTTCACCTATCGGTTTGCAGAAGAGAACTTGGATATTACCTATATGTTTATTGTAAAGTTGTACTAAGAGTTTAAAGCCACCATGTTCTAAATTTTTTGCAACTATGTAGGATGACAAAAGAAAAATTTAAATTATTTAAATACCAACACACACACACAAAAACATACTATTCTAACTATGGGGTAAATAATGACCAGAAAACATTTCATTAAAATAATAAAAAAGGTAAACAGTAAAAAACTGTATAGATATGCTATTGTCCAAGTAAAGGAGCTTATACCATAAACCACTGCAAATTTAATTTTCTAATGCTGTCAAAATAATAATTCACATAGCTCCTTTTTGAATTGATGATAAAGACTGACTTAACTTTTGCATTGAGCTAATTCAAATTCCAATGTGGAGAAAAAAAAAAATCATTCCTTTCTACCCCTGCTGTCATTTTACTGGAACAAAACTTCTCTACAGGTCCGGAGGAACTACATGATGTTTGAAGCACACCATTGCTATAAAAATGAAAATGCCAACGGGAATCTCTACCGATCAAAGGCTTCACGTAACACTAAAAGCTAAATGTCAGGGTAAATCAACCTATAGACCTGTTGTTTTGAGGTTACCGAATGCTGTCAATGGGAAGAACAAGAACATTTTTTCCAACACAGACTAAAAGCAAAACAGCAGGTAACACAATCTGATAGGGGAGGGGAAACTCCATTTTAGTGTCGTTTCCCTGTCCCATTCAGATAGCTTTAGCCTACAACTTCAGCCAATGCTGTACCAATTATTATTATTCTTCTTCCTAGCCACAGCACTGCCACCCCTAACAGCAAGGGAAGGGTTTATTAACCCTGGACTATCTATTTAAGTAAAGCAAGAAATGTAAAAACAGTTGTAAGAAAATTAATTAATTTAGTTTAAAGTACAGGTAAAAAAGTACAAATTGAACATCTGTGCACGTGTGTGAGTGACACAGACAGACTCAAGGTATGCAAGGACACTGTCCCTCGGACCTGTAATGACACCCATGCTCAAACCCTGAGTCTTCCACTGTTGAAGTCCCAGTGTGTGGCACACTCAGAAAAACACCAGTGTTGGGGGGACACCGTGGTTAGAAAAGACCATCCATACTGAATAGAGCACATTTCCACCACAGATGCACGATGTTTACTGTATCTGTTCAACTTTTTATAAACAGCAAAATAGTGCAAGCATCCCCTCTGGCCAACACTCCGTTGCAGAGCTTGGTGACCACGCCCATGACGTGGAACCCAATGTTTCCTCTACAGACTTATTCAGAGGTGAGTCCCTGCTTGAATAAGCAATGCCTGGTAAATACTGGGGTCTTGCAAAGCATTGTGCCTTCATGCCCTGTGTTCTCTTCAACAGACACTGAGTCGAGAGCAGAGTGTCAGTCATCCAGTCCCGCACCAGACAGCCCTGAGCATGAGGTTAGTTTGAATTCAGCTGTTTATCATGGCATGTATGAATGAGGGTGTCCGTCTTAGGTGAAATGAACACTATATCAGCTGATGCCTGTTCATCTTTGTATATTGCTGTTCTTTTTTTTTTTTTTAGGTGCATTGTGTCAGAGGTCAATGTGGCACTTCTCCAATCCCCTCTTTCGCAGAAGAAGTTGGTGTCCAGCAGCAGGAGGCGTCACCCCCTGTGTTCTCAACAGACCTTACCAGTGGTCAGTTAAAGTTTTGAGTAAACTTCTGGCAATGCATGGCATCCCTGAGGGTTTGCAGCATGAAAAACGTGGCAATATCAGGCCATTTATAGATGATTATTTTGTGTCTTGATGGATATTTTGAGTAGAATTTTTGTCTGTCAGGGATGTGAGTTGAGTATGTTATGCCTATATGTGGTTATATGACTTGAGGAAATCCAAGCACTGAATCTCCCTGTGTTCCCTTGTACAGAGACCGAATTGAGATCAGCGTGTCAATCATCTGGAGCCACACCAAACGACTCTGCTTGTGAGGTGAGTTTGAATTTACCTTAGTTTTGAAATTGACCAATGTTAGAAGTACTGTGATGTTCCATGGAACACAATTTCCAGTGTTTTAGTAAACGTCTTGCAGCTGTGGTGGAAATGTGCTCTATTCAGTATGGATGGTCTTTTCTAACCACGGTGTCCCCCCAACACTGGTGTTTTTCTGAGTGTGCCACACACTGGGACTTCAACAGTGGAAGACTCAGGGTTTGAGCATGGGTGTCATTACAGGTCCGAGGGACAGTGTCCTTGCATACCTTGAGTCTGTCTGTGTCACTCACACACGTGCACAGATCTTTACTTTTTTTTTTTTTCACAAAATTACTTTAGTTTCTTAGAATTGTTTTTACTTTTATTTACTTAAATAGACTAGGGTAATCAACCTATTTCCTTGCAGTTAGAGGTTATGTAGTGCTGTGGCTAGGAAGAAGAGAATAATTCCTTTCCCCTATCAGCTAGTTACCCGCTGTTTCACTAGTGGTCTGTATTGTAGAAAATTGTCTCATTCTTCTACCTACAGCACTCGCTGTCTTCAAACAACAGGGCTATAGGTTGATTTACCCTGGGCCTGGAATGTAACTTTTAGTGTTAAGCAAAGCCTTTGTTTGTTAGAGATCCCTGTTACAGATAATCGAAGTTAAGCAGGGTAAATCTAAATTTGGCTTTGGACACAGGTTCAGAAACTAGATGTGTTGTTTTTTAAATGCCAGATGAAGGTTTTCTTCATTATTTAGAGGAATTGTCTGCTTTGCCATCATCATAAGAGTTCCAAGTAGAAGCATATCTCTCTCTTGTGTGTGATGAGTGATGCCCCAACAGTTAGCCAACAGTTAGCCAAGCTTAACATAAGTCACAGGAATTGAATAGATATGCTTTGCTATTATATCTCTCTAGTAACTTTTCCCCCTTTTCATCTCTTCTGAAGGATTTGTAGAAATGGTTGTGTGAAAATAAAATAGCCAAATGTTGTTTTTTTTGTTGTTTTTTTTAATTCATGATATAATTTGTGTATGTAAATGTGTTTTTTATTTCATGTTTTAAATGTTTTTTTGTTTTGTTTGTTTTTTTCTACAGTGTACAATCCATAAGCTGGTTTTTGAATCGGTGAGAATTGACAAATGCTGGATATGCCATTCACCTTTGACATCTATCAGATGGCACGGTGTAAGATGCAAACGTAAGTGTGTTATTCATCTTATTTTAATTAATGCATTTCTCAGTATACCATAAGTAGTTTAATTTCATGCCATGGGTCAGTTCCAGGCTCACACCTATAAAGCATAAAAACATGTTGCTTGAATGTTTTCAGTTCAAACCATTGCGGTGGAAAACACTGTAGTGGCAGATACTATGACATACCACAGAAGTGAGTTTGCAAGCTGAGGCCTATGGCAGAGAACAGAGAGCATACTGCAAACTAATCGTCTTTTTGCAAAATTGCTAAGCATTTTTGGAATCAAAAAAGGCCATTGATGTGAAGTGATCATTTTTATTTTGGGGGGGTCAGTGAGTTGGAGAAGCCGCATCACAAATCTATCACGCAGGGTTTCCCTATCCCTGGAGACATTCGCCTTTGGATGTTGAACAAGTCCTTAATTCATTTGCTATTAGCATTTATATTTTTAGACTATCTATATTGTCCTATTGCTCTTTGTTGATTAGACTTAGCCCTAAGTTAGGCTACAACCTTAAATTGCAAATGTTTCACTCTTTCGTTCTGTTCGCTGCAGCTTGGTTAAAAGAGTCTTTCATGGACTTTATTCATTTGCAGTGTTAACCCAATTGCACAATGAGCGAAACACCACTGTTTAAAATTCGTCTGTACAACAATTCAACAAACTCATTTGTGACGTTATCATATTCTTGGTTTGAACCGCTACTGGAACATAGGGCAATGTTTGTGCTGCTTCGTCAGCATTTCTAAAGATTAGCTTGGCTGAAAAGCATAATGTACAAACGTTTCATTATGTCTAAGTGAGAATCAACAAATACAAAATACCCTCAAGTCCGTGGTGCGCTCAGGTCATTGCTGAAGTCACTCTGTAATTGCGCAGATGCTCACAAACTTCGAAGATGATGTTAAACCCTTCGAGCAAACATTGCATCAAACTTGGAAATTTCTTAGAATGTCTATGTTCTTAAAGTATCTGTCCAATAAGCATTCTCAAGTGTTTTTTTTTTTTTTTTTTCCTCTAACTTTATGCCTTCCAGTAAGTCACTGGGCCTATCTTTAGACGAGTTGATAATAGATCGAGTAGGCTTTTCGAGTTGACTTCGAATTTAGTTTGGCTAATTGTGATGATAATTTAATTTATGTAGGACAAACATTTCAACATTTCTATTCCACATTAGATCATTCTGCCAGAAGTCTTTGGGTCAAGGATGCATTCTGAAACATAGCCTATATGTCCTCACACCTTGCCTATTACACATAAAAAAATAAATAAAAAAAATGTCTGTTTTTACAATAACAATGTTTTATAATCAGAATCTCAAACCTCTTGATTGTTAGGATGATGCCATATCATATTTGTAATTTTAAATCTGTTTGTATCTGGAAATCCCATCAATTTACAGCAGTCATTTTTAAAAAAAAATCTGCTTTTCATTCTAAACTCACTATGCTTTTGTTTTCAGTTAACTTTATGCTTATGTTTATTGGCGTTAGTGAATTTAATGTGTGGGATCACTACATACTTTTTTAACTTTGACTTTGAATGAGTAATGTAAATGCTCTGCCACTCCAGTGAATTTTACCTCATTGGTTGAATGCTATGTACATTTGTCTAAATGGAAAATGTTAGCCATCACTCAAACTGTGCATTTGTACTGAACCGTTGCATTTCTTGTTTTTGTATATTTCATAA
Source organism: Ancherythroculter nigrocauda (assembly GCA_036281575.1). NCBI lineage: Eukaryota > Metazoa > Chordata > Actinopteri > Cypriniformes > Xenocyprididae > Ancherythroculter > Ancherythroculter nigrocauda. The sequence continues at coordinate 30,105,648 of VTFQ01000001.1, forward strand.
GTGTGAAGCTGTTTGCATTTAATAAGAAGATTAGTATGTAATTGGTCAGCATGGGAAACTGATCAATTGTTGCCTAACACTGTGGTTTGCTTAATTTTGTCTGAAGAATGCTGTGGTGTGTGGCATAAAATCTGCCTCCAGAAATCCTCAGAAGACTGGGATATATCAGATGTAAGTGTACATTGAAGTATTATATGCTTAATATCAATATGATGGCTCTTAGCAGTTTGTTTTTGACATCCATCCTTCCCATGTGTATTTCTGTTATTTAAAGTATGCTGTATTTAATTAATGTAATTAATTAATTTGATGTACTTTACAGGATGATGTCTCATCTGATGACGAGTACATCCCAGAGTCTGTATCAGATCCAGAAAGCTCAGGGACAGAGTTGAGTATTGAGTTGCCTACACCACCCAAAAAGTCCCATACCACTAATATGCCTGATTTAGGCATTACTGTTGCTGAACAAGAACAGACCATAGATATACATGACAACAGTAAGAATATCCTGATGGATCTAGAAACTACTGGTGATCTCCAAAGTGACCCAGAACCAGAAAGCTCAGAGTCATACCAGCAGAAAACAAAAGTTGCGAGTAACGAAAAGGGTACTGTGGATATTCTTGGCCAAAGTAAATCCCCAACCAAATCAGCAAAATTCCTTAAAAGCCAAGTCAATTATTGTTTTGTATGTGGAAAACCTCAAACAAAATTTGCACGTCATCTCGAGAGGCATGTAAATGAAAATGCTGAAATTGCTCAGGCACTCCAGTTCCCCAAATCATCAAAGGACAGAAAGGTTCTTCTTGAGAAATTCCGAAACCTTGGCAACTTCAAGCACAACTCAGTTGTTAAAACCACAGGATCAGGCTGTCTTAAAGTGAAAAGGAGTTCCAAACAGAGCAGCATCCCTGAGACGTATGATTACTGCTTGTACTGTAAGGGTATGTTATCCAGAAAAGAACTTTCTCGACATATGAAAAGATGTGCTCTAAGACCAGAGAATAATGTTGAAGAGGGACCTGAGTTGAGAGACAGAGTCTTTGGTATAGCATCTGCTCAATCCACAATGTCCCAGCCAATTTCAAGTGAACTTTGGTCAGTGCTGGGCAAAATGCACAAGGATGACGTGTCCACTGCAATAAGAAATGACCATTATCTCATGCAGTTTGCCCAGTCCCTCTTTAATAAGCATGGGAGTGACAGATCTAAGCATGAGTATATAAGACAGAAAGTAAGGGAACTTGGGAGATTACTTGTGACTTTGCGCCACACAACAAGAATCCATAACATGGAAGAGGCAATAAAACCAGGCAACTTCTTTATTCTTACTAGTGCTGTCAAGAGAGTTTCGGGTTTTGATAATGAAAACAACACGTTCAAAGCCCCAAGTTTGGCCCTGAAAATTGGGCATTCTCTCAGAAAGATAAGTGACCTCATCATGTGTCGTGCTCTCATGGAAGAGGACCAAGAGGTGATCGATTCCATCAGGAGGTTTCATACACTTCATGAAACAAAGTGGTCTGAATTAGTTTCCCATTCTGCCTTATCAAACCTGAGTGAGGCAAAATACAACAAGAGCACCAGGCTTCCACTGGCCAAAGACGTTCAGAAGCTACAGTTATATCTTGGTCAGCAAGTGGAATTGACTAAGGAGAAACTAGCCGATAACCCAACAGCAGGCACTTATGCAGCACTAGCAAAGGTGACCCTCTGCCAAGTCATTTTGTTTAATAGGAGGAGGGAAGGTGAAGTGGCACGGATGACTGTAAAAAATTTTGAAGATCGTGACATGTCCCAACTAAACGATGACATAAGCACTGGGCTTACAGAAGTTGAGAAGAGACTTTGCAAACAATTCGCCAGAGTGGAACTGAAGGGGAAAAAAGGACGAAAGGTTGCTGTGATCCTGACTCCTGATATGACTGCTAACCTGTCACTCCTCATTAGTAAGAGGAAAGAGTGTGGAGTAACTGAAAACAACAATTACCTCTTCGCTATTCCTTGTAGTGATGGTCACTACAGAGGGCAGTTTGGTCAATTTGCAGATGCTTGTGGAGCCGAAGATCCTCAAAACCTCAGATCAACTAACCTTCGCAAACAGATCGCCACAATAAGCCAAGTCATGAACTTGAAAGATAATGAACTGGACCAGCTAGCCGATTTTCTCGGCCATGACATTAGGGTGCATAGGGAGTACTATCGACTGCCCCAATCAACAATTCAGCTGGCTAAGATCTCAAAGCTGCTTATGGCTATGGAGAAGGGAAGTGTGAAGGATATTCAGGGAAAATCTCTGGATGAAATTGGTGGTATGCATCATTTACATGTTGTTAAATCTACTTGGTGTATGTGTATATGGTTGGTGTAATAACAAATGTGATAACATTTTTGCAATGTCATTTAATAGATGACACAGACGATATTGATACCGGATCACAGCAACTCCCTAATGTTTCCACATTGCAAGGTACTGTTGAAATTGGCTACTGAAATTGTTGTATTCTGTGTTGTGGATTTTGCAATTGTATTGGTGAAATCTTTAAAATAGGCTTTTTTTATACATTTAGATAACAGCCTACTGTTATTTCAAACATGTATGAACTTTTTATTGCATTGTTTTTTGTTGTTGTTGTTGTTGTTTTGTTTTTAGACAATGAAGAAATGTTGGCTTCTGTGACTTTAGGATCGCCTCACCTCTCCGAGACTGCAGCTGAAGGTATAATCTCAATAATGGACCCAAAGTTTGTCCAACATATCTCATGCAATGAGCTGGGATCTGTGGGTTCATTACAGTATATTAAAATGTTTTAGTCAGGAATTTTCCAGTAGTACGATAGTAAGAAACTTTGTTAGAAGCTTAACTTTTTATCATCTCTCTTCAATGTGACTAGGGATGGAACGGTATGAAAATTTCATATCACGATTATCAATATCATGGTTTTGTTAAAATGAGATGAAAATGTTCAAAAAGAACAGAGGCACACACTGAAAAGATTTCAACAAGTTTTATATTTCAAAATCAACAAACAACAAATAAATCAAGCAGCTCTATGCAGTGCCGCGTTAAGCCTTCGCGGGGCCCTGGGCTAACGAACGCAAAGGCCCCCCTCCCCCTCGACATCCATAATCGCGCGTCTTATGCGGATGAAGATTTTAATATGAATAAGATATCAATTTAAAACATGCAGACAAAAATGGTAAAAACATTTCTAGGATGGATTGACAACAACAATAGGCTCATATGCGCTCCTGCATCATTAGACTTTGCCTTGCTGATCTAAAAATGTAAAAAATAAAATTTAAATTTAAAAAAGGCTTTTTAACAAGTCCAAGTTTAAATTCGACCGATTCGACTCTGGCTTTGGAATTTCAGACTGGTCATATCATCATTTCAGATGTGATGTGTCTGAAGATTATTCTAGTTAATTATTCTGTCAGACTTTTTTTTAATGCACGTTTTATACCTAATAAATGTACTATTAGTTTCTTCTCTAAATGTTTCCATCACGTGTTATGTGCATTTTATTTCGTTAAAAAAATGTATCCACCCCAACGAGTGTACGAGTTACATTTATTCACTTGTGCAGTATCTTAAAATGTGCATATGTGGCCGTTTTTTTTCATAAAACCAATATGACTCGTTCAAAATTCTGTACTAACATTACCGCATGCATAAGTTTCAGAAACCCACCTTAAAAATGACGGTCAAATGCAATAGATCATCATTAAGACATTGTATGGACCCTTTCTTTGTCCATTTATTCAGCTCCTTAATGATTTTAGTAGTAACAACATAGATAAGCTTTAGCAAGTTAATGACAACATTATTTCTATTATGCTTCATTTTTATGAACATGCACACGGCTTCGGTCTCGTGCACAGACGCTTGTGCAAAAAGTATTTGGCTGCGGAAAGATGCGTTCGGCGTGTGCACTGCGCACTATCTAGTGGACTTTTGTTTTCAAGCACTCAATTCACTTTCGCATGGGCTGTTGTACAGTACACACACGGTCCGTGCCATCACAAAAATTGTTCTGCACGCGGACGGGGAGCGCGGACGCCTGCGAACCCTCCTGATGACGAAAATTACGCGATGCGAACGCCCGAAGTATACCTTGGTGTTAAGCCTGTAATAGCGGGCCACCAATCCACCCAGGCCCATATGCACGTGCATACCCAGACGCTACGCACACTGTCCTGGTTGTATTCTTGCGTGCGTGTCCGCTGCGCCTGTGACTCTTGATTCGGGTGTGACAACGATGCGTTTTAAAACGCAAAAGAGGATTGTCTCGCGGGCCCCCCAAGTGTTCGGGGCCCTGGGCTGCAGCCCATGTTGCCCATTAGGATAACGCGGCCCTGGCTCTATGCACTTTTCTTTTTTTGTTTTTAAGCAAGATTCTATTCAGTGGCATTTCCTTCCTTGGCAATAATGCATTATAACAGCGCACATCCACGTATCACAACGGACACGCTCTCTCATTTCATTAATCCCACTTGTGTCTCTGTTTTTGATTGTATTGAAAATGATATCAGACGTTACTATTAATACTACTATAATTATTACTATAACTTGTTGTGATCATCTTGTCTGGACAATTTTGTACACTGTACAAAATGGATTTATAAGCAGGTTAGATTTAAAACATTAATCTCAATTCAATATGTACCAGTAATTATTTATGTGGTAAAGAAAATCTGTAATTAGTGCACAATGAATACACATTATTATCCTTTAAATGTCACCCTAGTCTTGTCTGAACTTGTTAGTTCGTCTTTGACTCAAAGCCACTTTCTGCAAGCTTTTCTTTGTGGAAGATTCACGTTACTATTTCCCAGATGTAGTTTTAGTATTGAGGTCAAAGTCCACTTGCCTTGTGTTTGCAGATTTGAAATGTTTTGCCCCTATAGCAGCGACTTTCTTCGTGCATGTTCTGCAGACAGGGTGATTATACTCTATTAAGTTTCCCTCAGGACTTTTGTAAAAGCCAAAATATGACCACACCTCAGATTTGGTCCTTTTAGAGGGCTGAAATCTCCTGACGCTGTCACTGCCTTCTGCCATTTCTTCTCATTAAAAAAACAATGTTGCGTGTTGCATCTGCATCGGACTAATGCTGGCTGAATAGGATTTACTGCAAGTTTTCAAAATCGTGATAATCAAACACGGTTTTAATGATAATTACATTTTAAACGATACTACTAACCTTCAGTACCTTTTACCGTGGTTTATCGTGAAACCGGTAATCGTTCCATCCCTAATTGTGACGCATATGCTTTGTGGCTATTATTTTGATGTGTTCAGTAGTTTGCATGATCATTTTAAAACAACAGGGATGACTTGGCCTGTGTAAAATCTACATCATTTCCTAGTAAAATTATCACTCAAGGTATTGTTGCACATATTCACGCTCTCCTGACTTCATCCTGTTCAACAGCTTTGCCATGAGTATAGTTATTATAATAGAATTGGCTGTCTGCAGTTTTACATGTATCCCCTCCATGCCCATGGTGTTTGATTGGTAGACAGACAGGCTCTTTAAGCCTATACATTTATACTGTGCAATATTTATTTATTTATTTTTTTTTTAGATGACCAGGGGAACGCTGCCTGTGTATCCTCTAGTTCACCTCATCTCCCTGACTCCGTTACTCAAGGTATTTAAATGTGGTGCCATGTCCATCTCTAGGCACAATTGCTAATGTGCAGTCAACACTTACATTATGTTTGGTTAGACATATAAAGCATACAAAGAAGCTAGATGTATTTTGTGTAATGAAATGTCATGCTAATAAAACTTGATTTTTAGCAAATCTAAAGTCAATTTATTATCACACACATTTTGTCTACACAAGTTCCAGCTTGTTTGGCAATTTTGAACACCAACATCCCTACCTGCAAGTACATCTCACTGTATCTCTTTTTCTGTATCTATCTTTTTTAATCTTCTAATCTTTTTTTAATTGTTCAGGTTTCCGTGTTTCATCGAGGCGGTGTGTAAAGAGACCATGGTCTGAGGAGGAGATACAAGCCGTGATGAAACACATGAGGCCTTTTATTGAAAACTCTGTCACTGTCACCAATGAGCAGTGCCTGAAGTGCAAGGAAAAGGAACAACCTATCTTGGAGACAAGATCCATTCAAAACATTAGAGATTTTGTACGCAACAGAGGCTTGGCCTTTAAGAAGCGTTCAAATGCTAAACACTAAATTTTGGACAGCCCGAGCCTTTATCTTTGTAGGCATGTTTTAAAAGTTGGTGTCCTGTGTTCAGAAATGGTTTAGGTAACTTAAGCTTTATTTTGCTCACAGGCAGAGTTTTGTTTTATGTGGTTAGCCTGGGCCTTTTAATGTCAGGATTCGCTTTTATTTTCCTTTATTAATTTTTACAATGCTGTCCTTTGTTAAGGAATTGATTCTTGAGGTGACTAAATCAAATATAGTTCAGTGATTCAACAAATGTTGTGTTGTGTGTGTAAATGATGATAAACCTAGATTATTATTTTCAACAATTTAGCTTAAATGCATGAGCTAAGTTTTGTAGTCAAACATAATGAAATCAACTGGGTTAAATATACTTGGTGAGACCTAAGCAAGTTGCGATCCTATTCGCAATCTCCACAGAACAACAAAAGAGCAAGCATAAATCAAGCAGGTATCGTTAGTCAAGCTTGCATATATATATATATATATATATATATATATATATATATATATATATATATATATATATATATATATATATATATATCCTCATCTTCAGTATTATCAGCTGTTATCAGCTCATTTACCCTCCTCCATCCCCATCTCCTCCTCTTGTCCAGTCAGGATATGCTATTCTAATTCCCCTGGAATCAGTCTAAATTCTTGAATGAATTTATACATTTAATGCCAACATTAATGAAATCTGCAATACATTGTTGGTTCGGTTCTGTTTACTCTTAGGGGGTTTATTGCTGCTCTTATCCATGCTAGGCTGCATGGATGCACAGGGAGTTCTTGCCTAGAACAGAACTATATCGCCAATACAAACTATATGCTAATAGTCAATCAATAATCGTTGACGATAGTGGTCCTGACAGAATTTAAATAATGTGATTAGGTTGTCTGAGAGAATCCTTTTTAAATAGGTTTTAACACATACCCTCACTTTGTGTAATTTGTGACTAATTTTGAAGAAAAAAATTGTATTGAAGAAAAACTCCATAATACATACATGGGGTTGAGTTCGTCCCAGTGGATGCAAGCACTGTTTTTGTGTTATGCTCCTAGTTGTTTTAATGGCGCTTGGCCCACCTGTTAGTAGATCCCATCAGATAAGAGCCATGGTGTTAGAAGTATAGAATGGAGTGATTGTCCTCCTTATGTATATTATTTGAAAAGTATGTCCTGATGTGATGAGTTATTTACAGCTTATGTGCCAAATTGTAATGCACAACAGAGAAAACAAAAATGACCTCTTAATATATTCCATATTATTATAATGGTGTGCCTCAGTCACTTTGGTCTTATAATCCATGTGTCCTTTCAAAGCAGGTTACATTCTGTGTATGTGTGTGGTGACCTGGCCTTACAGACATTACAGACCTTGTGTCCTTGCAAAGCAGGTTATACTCAGTGTGTGTGTATGGAGAACTGGCCTTACAGACCTTACAGACCATGTGTCCTTTCAAAGCAGGTTACACTCGGTGTATGTGTATGGTGACATCACTGACCTTGTACACCACACTGTCCTTATAGGCCGTGTTACAGAAAAGTCTTTACAAACCACCAGAAAGTCTGAAAAATAGCCTTTTTTTATATCTCAGTTGTGCAAAGAAAATGTTTTAATTTTAAGTTGTGTATAGGTTCACTGATTTTTTTCATGATTTTTGATGTGTTTTTTGTAGCTCTAGCACCACTGGAACCTGGTGTCCCCAAAGCCCTATGCCCAGTCTGATTTATGAAAAATTTCAAAAAATGTCCCTCTAGCCCGATAAACGGGTATGTGTGTGTGTGTGTGTGTGTGTGTGTGTGTTTACATAGCAAGTGCCAAAACCTTTACCAAGTTCCGATGAAGTAAAAAATTCTAACTAACAAAACGTAAAATTTTTCAGACAAAAATGACGGAAGAGCACCAGAGGGTTAATTAGTCTGATTGTTCCCAGTTGTGTCTTGTTAGCTTTTTACATCTTTTGTGTATATCTAGCCTTTGTGTTTCTCTATTCTTGGTCAGGCATTGAATGTTTGTAGATGGTGCTTGTCCTTGTTCCCCGTGTTTAATAAAACCCTTGCATTTAGATCCGCATTTCTGCCTGGCATCTCTTCCATGCCTGCCTTTTATAGCATTATTCTTTTCCCAGTATCTCTTTATTATTATTAATAAAAAAAAACATATATTGTATTTTTGTAATAAAAAGAAAGATTAAACTGAAAATACCTGTAGTTACCCCCCTGACATGATCTTATAGATGACCTTTGACTTTACTCTTTGTGATGTCATGTAGATATAATCCTCCAAGACCAGTGTAATGTATCAACACCCCCAAACCCCAGAGAGAAAAACTTCAAATCAGTCTATCATTTACAGTCCAGCAGAATTACCATAACTTCCACCTTGAGAGAGACAGAGATTGAAGAGAATCCTCCACCCTGCCTCAGGGTGTGACAGGTTTTGTCCTCGTTTAAGGTGCTGTGACAGAGAGCACATTGAAAGTTCCCCGTCGCCCTCGTCCGCTTCTTTGCTTTGTCTGCATTTATCATCCTTTCAGAAGCTGACCTCATGTACAACCCGTGGGCAATTCCACTCAGCCATTGATCAGAGAAGTTCCCGCCGCCAGCACATGGCCACTTATAGTGGTTACCATCACTGTTTTTCCTTGTGATCTAATAAATCAGGCATTCAAAACATTCTTTAACCTATCCTGTAAAGTAAAGGTTTAGCAGATACTTTATCAAAACTGCTTATTTTAGGGACAATCCCCTGCAGTATCTAACTCAGTGGCACAAATTCCCCCCATGCACTTGAAGGTTCAATTACTGTATCAACCCATTTCTCTGCAACAGAAATCTAAAGCATGTATGAACCTCTGCTTTCAATTCAAAATTAGGTTTTGTAAGGCCCCGTTTACACTAGTGCGTTTTCGTTTTAAAACGCATAAGTTTTGCTACGGTTACACCTGTTGTTTACACTAAGCCGACGTTTTCGAAGGCGCCGTTTTAGTTTGAAAACGCTGGGGTTGCGTTTCAGTATAAACGGATCAAAACAGAGACTTTTGAAAACGATGGCGTGGCTGTCCACGTTCGCTCTGCGTATCCTTGACGACCGTGTAAACAATAACGTGGAGACTGAACTGCAATCTTTGCTGGCTTTGTTGTCATATTTGGCAGCCATTGTACAGTTAAACTTTGCATTTTTTTTTTTTAATACTGCAGCTGCCTATATGCGCAAGAGGCAACTGTTTACACTTGTACGCTCATGCCCAGTGTGCATGAACAGTCATGTGATGTGTTTTTGGCCGTGTAGTATAGATGGAGATCGTTTCTGAAACGCCAGCGTAGACATGGATCATTTTCATTTTAAAACACCGTTTTTTCAAACGAAAACGCATTAGTGTAAATGGGGCCTGAGAGTGTACTTGGCCAGCAATCAGAAATGATGGATGTTTTACATCTGATTCACTTTACACCAGGGCTTGTGGTTTGTTGCTGAGAGAGGACATAGCATTAGCATTATATGTAATGACAGGACGGGTTTCCACAGTTATTAACATCAGCATGTGTCGGAAACTAATTGTCCATTACCATATCTGAATTTCGGCTCCGGAGGCTTCCTTAGCACTTAATACACAGTGATACGAACAGTAACGATGGTGTCGATTTTACCGAATCAATTTGAGCATGAGTCCTCATCCTTTGGAAGTGCATCAAAGTGGATTTTCTTTCACAGAGCAGAAAACAGCATCTTGTCGTCATCTTGACAACACAAACTGAACTCTTCCAGTCTCCGCTACAATTAGAGTGTTTGACGGTCAAAGTACACCTTGATCAAAGGCAACCAATGAAGACAATAGGCTGGCATTATGCAAATGTGTTACAAACCATAGGTTCAGCAGGAAGTAAGACTAGAATTACTGACGACTCGTTTCAGGCAGTTCAGAATCGCTTCTTCCTTTTATAAGACAATAACTTTATTTATCTGCACTTTAATTTTTGAAACGTTGCAGACCTTTTACATTCACAAACAGCTATATTACACACTACATGAAAGGTCATATCTGAAAAAAGCTTGTAAAGCTTGAAAAACTTAATACTACTGCATGAGTGTTTTCGATAATGTTTTTCAAAACGGCTGAGGGAGTGATGGTATGAATAAATTTAACAGCATGGCATATGTAGTATGTCTGGATTACATTCATACTGCACACAGCCATACTATTAGAACATTTTTTTTAATGGTCGCAAAGTAAGTTCAAATTCAAATGTAGTACCCACTCAGATAGTACGCAATTTTAGACACACCAATACTTTATTCTTATGAAAATACCTGAGATGTTTATTGTCTTCATGTTTCATCAGTCAAAATGTCTCTATCTGCATTTTATTCAGTTACAGAGATCACTGAACGACTTTGTCCATATTAGGGATTTCCTGGACCGTCATAAGTTTTATGAATTCTATGAGTCTCACTTGTGGAATTTCTGCGCAAGGGCGCCCTCTGGCTATAGGTATGAATGAAACAGACATTACATTACGTGTGTACTCACAAATGCTCACAACACCCTATTTAGGGTAAAAATAGGAAAATTAATACTTTTCTCTAAAGAAATTTGAAGTAAACATATGCAAAACCAGTTTTTCTCCATTGTAGAGAAGTGTACAGGAGTTTTTCTTCACCCGGTGACAATTTTTTTTGATAATTTTATACTTTATAATAACACTTTAGATGTTTCTAATGATTTATAGGAAAAAGAAGTGGTATTTTCAAGTGCTCAACCAAAATGGATGGATGCTGTTTGGATTGTGATTAGTGATATTGGGCTATGTAAAGAAAATTGACTTAATGTTAAGCAAGAGTTTCCTGCAGTCTGTCATTTTTGGCACAAAAAAAACAAAAAACCTTTGTCTGAAAACATTTCTTGCTAAGGTTTGGATTTTTTATGCCCTATATGAAACATTAATTTCCTTTGTCAGTCACTTTAAGTGATGAACTGTGATTATATGAACATTATAAATGTCTTTACTGTCGCTTCAATTTAATGTCTTTTCTTAATAAAATTCAATGTATTTCTTTTTCAAAATGATATAAAGACATTTTTGGCAGTGTTCACTGATGAATTGTGCTCAATAAGATATTAGATAACATGCGGATTGGGACACAGCGTGCAAGCAGGTAAAGAAACAAAACATGAAGTAAAACTGCAAGCAACAAATTGCATGAAACAGTCTAGTGTAGTGTAGATATGGTCTTATATGCTTCATTGAGTTGTCTAAAAAGCCTGATGTGTCATTCACTAAAACAACACATGCTGTAAATAATGTAAGAATTATAACAACATCTGCCATCAGGATCCTCATAGATTTTGGTCGTGCCACTCATCTGAATGAATTGCCATCTGTCTCACTATGTCTATAATGCAGTCATACTTTACAATACTGTATAATGACCCTGCATACATAATGGGTTCATTATAATATCTACTCATTTAATCACATTCTCTTGTCTGTGATCATGAGACCATGCACAACACATTTACTTTCTGGGTTTACCATTCTAGTGACAGCCCATGGTCCCTGTAATTTTAACATATGGAACAGAGCTGCATAACTTCACTGTATTCATCAAGCTTAATGGGATCTGCTGTCATTTACTCACCCTTGTGTTGTACCAAACTTGTTTTTTCCATATAACGGAAGACAATGGTGACTGATCCATCAACATTCTTCAAAATATTGCAAATTCTTCTTTTGTGTTCCATGTAAACTATAACAGTACCTGTATATAGGTTTAAAACAACACAAGGGTAACTAATGATGGGGGCAGGGGGATTATTCATTTTTATGTAATTTACTCCTCAGACATAGATTAAACGCTTAACTGTAGGTGGCAGTATAGTTCTGGGTCTCCAGCCTTGTGGTCCTTCAGAGTAAGTACGGGACCTCAGGTGGGCTAGACAGGATCAAGATATCCCTGTAATTCCAGGAGATTAGATCACAGCTGGACCAGCAGAGGTATATCAGGACATGGGGCGTTTGGGGAGAACAGCACAAGAAAACTTATGTACACACCAGATCAGTGTGCAGAAGCACACATGCACACATTCACACGTTTCAAAATGATTAATTTCCGCTCATCGTACCAGATGTCATCTGATAGAGCTTGCCATTTTCAAGCCATTTCGCCTAAACTAGCACTTGACTCGATTATTGTAGTGAGCAGTTTGATTTGTGCAGTAGACTTAACCCAGCATCCTTAGTGTACTTCCCAGTGTTATGAGGAAGCATCAGGTGATCCGTTGGAGTGAAAATCAGTGTAGAACACTAAATTAGCTGTGATATGGTTTCTGTCCACCCCTTTGCATGTCTGTGATAGCATGTCCTGATTTTGCTGAGTTAGATGCGTTTTGTTGATCCTGGAACATGCTGTACTTGAAATCAGGTTCCAGATATGGGACCCCATGTTCTTCATAGTGAGAACTGTAGTTTGATAAACTACCAGTGGTCCCACTTTATATCACGTGTCTTTAACTACTATGTCCTAACATTTAAAGGGTTAGTTCACCCAAAAATGAAAATTCTGTCATTAATTACTCACCCTCATGTCGTTCCACACCTGTAAGACCTTCAGAACACAAATTAAGATATTTTTGATAAAATCTGATGGCTCAGTGAGGCCTCCATTGACAGCAAGATAATTAACACTTTCAGATGCCCAGAAAGCTACTAAAATCGTATCTAAAACTGTGACTACAGTGTCATTTGACAACAGTGGTTCAACAATAATGTTATGAAGCGACAAGAATACTTTTTGTGTACCAAAAAAAATATATATATAAAATAACGACTTTATTTAACAATATCTAGTGATTTCAGCGATTTCAAAACACTGCTTCATGAAGCTTTGAAGCTTTACGAATCTTTTGTTTCGAATCAGTGGTTCGGAGCGTGTATCAAACTGCCAAAGTCACGTGATTTCAGTAAATGAGGCTTTGTTACGTCATAAGTGTTTCGAAATTTCAATGGTTCACCACTGGGGGGCGTGACTTTGGCAGTTTGATACACGCTCCGAATTACTGATTCGAAAGAAAATCGGTATTTACCAAAAGAATCGGTATTTACGGTAACACTTACGGTAATGCCGTAGTTACACGTTACTATGTGTACTTACTATAGTAATAACAGTAAATTAATTATGCATAATTACAAGTAACTAACCCTAAACCAAACCCTAATCCTAAATGTAACTCTATAGTAAGTACATGTAGTTAATTAATAGTACTCAGTACTTATTTGAGTAAATACAATGTGTAACCAAATTTACATTTTTGGTTGAACTAACACTTTGACCATTCAATCTTGTTACGACTGCCATTTACAATTCGGTCAACTGCTCTACCGACAAGCAGACATGTGGTTGACTCATTTTAACCAGCAATTCTCCAAATCCCAATGACTGGTGGTAAGAGAGATCCAGACTGCCCACCTCTTGCTCTTCTTCCTGTCTGTCATAAAGGATGAGCCAGTGGATGTGTGATCACTCAGAATTTTCCTCATTTACATATGTACCCGCTCATTATATTCCTCTCCCCTTCAATTCCTTCCTCATTAGCCCCTCTTATATATCCTCACCACCCATGTAATTATAGCTCTAACTGACCACATTATTTGCTTCTCTAATGGATTTTTTTTTTCTTAGGTCGCAGGTCTAAGTGGAGAGTTGATTGTTCAGCTTGTTAAATTGATGGCTGTTGTTTAGTTGAAAGTTTGTCACAGGAAGTATGTGGTTGTATGGCAAAGCACTTACCTTTTAAAAGTTGAACGATCTCTGTTCTCCACCAGTCTCATCTAAAGCACAAGTTTAAATGGCTTAGGAAAAAAAATGCATAATTGAGAGGCTCTCCAATAATTCAGCAGCTGATTACTGAGTCCCACTGTAATTCACACTCTCAACTTCCTACTGAATTATTCAAAAAATAAAATTACTAAGCAGCTCCTCAGCTCAACACACTTCAGTGTTCAGTTGCAGTGCTATTAAATATGGTTTAAGAACAAAAATGTTTTCTTCTGCACAAATAATTCATCACCTTCCTGTCATAAGGTGAAAACATGCCAGAGTTAAGACACATTAAGAATTTAACTTTTTTCTGCATTCATTTCACTGTATAAAGGGAAGTATATCCAAAGCAAGAAACTTATACAAAGTGTTCAGGAGTATCCAGGAGTTTACTGGCTGGAAATGTCAAATTTGGTGATTGTTACATTATCGATTCAAACTGACAAAATTGGTCTGTATGTAATCACAACAATTATTGAGCACCGCGTTTTTAGAGCACAATACTCAAACTTTTTTTGTCAGCTGAAGCTTTTAAACATAAAATATTAACTTTAAGTACCCCCTGAGATTTTAAGGCAATATTTCAATAATTTATTGACACATTCACATGTTTACAGTTCTCTGATGTCTGATAATGGTCACATGAGATGCAAGTAAATAGATCAAATATTTTAGTATATTTTATTATTCGCCACAGTGCCAACTAGTGGTCAGGAGATATAAAAAATATAATTTTTTTGCCAATAACTTCAGAACGTTTTAGCCTATAATCACAAAACTGGTCTCTTTAGATTCGGTGCAGGATAACGAGTCGAACAGTATCCAATTATCCCAAATCAGCCATTTTAGGTGTCACGATTTAGAATTGATTCTAAAATGCAATATTTTATGAACGCATTGACATATTGTTACGAAACTCAGTATGTGTCTTTGGCATCATGCCCTGAAGGTACTTACAAAGTTTTGAGACAGCACCACCTTGTTGTCAAAAATTATAGAACATAGATACCAATTTTGCCATAGTTAGCCTAACTTCCTGTCTGCCATTTTGATTTTCTTTGGAATTTTACTTTTTCAAACTCTCCTTGACCGTTTGTCTGATTTTTACCAATTTCGACTCAAAATAGAAAATCATCTTCAGACCATGTTGACAAAAAAGTATGTATTTTATGCCGATAGACAAAATGGTTTGCGTTTAACTTTATCTGTGTCATTGTCACCTCACACTGACCACACCACACCAATTTGGTAACAGTGCCAGCTACTGGTAAAAATAGGTCACTTAAAAACACAAATGGTTTAAAATCACTTGAATGTTTAAACTGACAGGATCTAAAACGCGTTCAAATGATAAATGTTCATGGTATGATGGTCAAACTTTGCAATTAACCCGATAATCTCGTGGATTTTGAACTGTGGTGTCTGGTCCGTATGGACTAACAATCGCTTTTCTTGACATTGCACATCCTGTGATGTGACTATTTCGATGCTAATGCGATATATCGTGCAGCCCTAATATATATGAAGAGTTCAGATGCAAAAGCCACTAAACACCACTTCCATCAAAAATTAGATGATGATATTGAGCGAATGCTTTTGGCACATGGTATATGTTCATCAAATACTTTTGCTTCAAATATCCGCTAAATACCAGTGTCAGCCCATTCGGAAATACTGGTTCGTTGGCAGAAACTGCTAAACACCACTTCCCTTTGGAGGCAAAAGCCTCTAAGTCCATGGAAGAACCAATTGGAAGACGCAAATCAAATCATGTGTTTTCAAGATGAATGTTGGAGTTCATGAGGAGCTGGCTTTCAGTGGCCAAGCTGCAAGTTTCAATCATGTTTTGTCCATCATTACAGCGGCAATGACACGATTTTGCAAGTAGCAATAAGTAAACACAACAGTGTTCCTTTTGCTGCTGTAAAACTGACAGAAATGGATGTTTTAATGTTTTGTTGTCCAAAGATTGAGACTTAAAAAAATTGTTAAATACAAAAAACTGTTAAAGACTAAAGTAACATTTTTGAAAATAAGGCATTTCAATAACTGACTAACCTTTTCAATGCCATTAAAGTGAAATGACTAAACCTAAACATAGGAGCCTGGTAAAAAATGCTCATTTAAAAAAAAAAAAAAAAAGCAGACAGATGTAGCGTCTGGACCAATCAGGCATTCAGGCAAAATTATTCATTATATTTAAGGAATTACCCATAAACTCACTCTATCAAAGCTCTGTGAACCCATCCCCCTAAAACTGCAACTAGCATCCCAAACGTAGCTAAACTACAGGGAGAACTAGGTGTCCTGTTACAGATACTTGGACCTTTTACGATCAGGAAGAATTTAGCAGAGACCAGTGACTCATTCTTTCTGAGAAGGACAAATAAACTCCTTTAATCCTATGTATTCTCTATATAACCACTTGGGAAATGTATAAACATGTATCCAAGTTTCCAATCTCATGACTTTTCTTTCATGGGCTTTATTCTATGTATTAATTTTCTCTTTTGAGCTAGTTTGGTATTAAGATTCCAGAGCTGCAATGTATAGTTAACTGGAATCACATGGGTAGCATGTTTGATATCTACGGACTCCAACTTTCGATTCCTATTTGGTAATTTATGTATGTCCATACCTGTGCAACACTTCAGTATTACAAGAATCTTTAATAGTTATTATTCAAGAACTCAGCTTGTTAATCTTTCTTGGTCGTAAAGCCCTGACAGGAGGTGTGTTGTCACCCAGAAATACAACACCTTCATTGGCTACATCAACTTTAAGAGGTTGGACTTGGACCAGAGGTTAAAAGCTAGAGAACAATGCCACTCCCTCTCTTTCCTTGCTTCTGGGACCACAGAACAGACGTCTATTGGCTGGAGGCCTTTTCAGGCCAAGGCCTTTAGGCCTAAGCCTGCTGGCCTCTGCCTACCAACCAGCCATGTGCTCAACATCCAACATAGAAAAGACTGGCAACAACTTCAGACGAAATCCTCAAGACCTCTCCTCAACCTGTAGATCCGACGCTCCTCAGCATAAAGGCATCTTGCAAGTATCGTACATTTTAACACTAAACAGCGATTTAGTATTGATTTGTAAGACTTACCTTTGCTATTGCTAAAAGAAACTGATGATTCCTTTCCAGATTGTCTTTGACTTTTTCCTATAGCCCTCTGTACCTCTTCCGGTTCAACCATATCATTACTCATTCTTACCTACAGTACGTATGTGTGTGACCTTTGTTGTATGTTATGTGTTTGTTAGTTTAGTTATGTGTTTGTGAGTTAGTTAATAAAAATTGTGCACAATACATGTTTGGTTCTGACTCCGTCTGCTAATAAACTGCCTCTTAAGTGATTTAGATCCCGACTAGGTGCTCTGAGTAGTACGGTACAATAAGAATGTTATTTTTCCCTAACCTGGAAATGAACATTTCTTAGAATTAATAAACAATCAACACTGAGTGTCCACTGGACGAACGGGGTAATTGATTGTAATATTAATCTTAATGTAGCTACATCCAGTGAATCTGATTAACGGATTTACATATTCATAATTAATCATAATTCTGTAGCATTATACACTACCGTTCAAAAGTTTGGGGTCAGTAAGAATTTTTATTTTTATTTTTTTGAAAAGAAATTAAAGAAATGAATACTTTTATTCAGCAAGGATGCATTAAATCAATCAAAAGTGGCAGTAAAGACATTTATAATGTTACAAAAGATTAGATTCCAGATAAACACTGTTCTTTTGAACTTTCTATTCATCAAATAATCCTGAAAAAAAATATTGTACACAAATATTTTGTACAATTGTACACATTAAATGTTTCTTGAGCAGCAGATCAGCATATTAGAATGATTTATGAAGGATCATGTGACACTGAAGACTGGAGTAACGATGCTGAAAATTCAGCTTTGCCATCACAGGAATAAATTACTTTGTGAAATATATTCAAATAGAAAACAGTTATTTTAAATTGTAATAATATTTCACAATATTACTGTTTTTACTGTATTTTTAATTAAATAAATGTAGCCTTGGTGAGCAGACGAAACTTCTTTTAAAAACATTAAAAATCTTAGTGGTTCCAAACTTTTGGACATATATATATATATATATATATATATATTAGGGGTGTAACGGTACACAAAACTCACGGTTCGGTACGTACCTCGGTTTTGAAGTCACGGTTCGGTACAGTTTTCGGTACAGCAGGTGGAGAGAAAACTAAACATAAAATTGCTTTTTTTTAATTATTAAACAGAGGTTTACTGAACAAATTGTGTTTTTGTCTTTAAATATATTAAATTAAATTAAAACTAAAAGTTTCTTAAGGATAAAAAAAATGATCTCTGCTAATGCTATAAACTATGTAGGGAGCCCTAACTTGAAAGAAGCCCAAACTATTAGCCTAAATTCAATTGCTTTTTATTTTTAGATAAAATAATCAACACTCAAATAACAAATTGTATGCAAACCTGTAAGCTGCACCTAAGGCAGTTTTTGCATTAACTTCTAAATGTTTTTACTCCAATTCGTTGTTGAAATATAATCATTTCTACACAGTGGCTGTTATTTTAACATCAGATTTATTTAAACATACATTAAATAGCCTAATCAGGATATCACTAAAAGATTAAGTAAAATAATGAATATATTGGCTAATACAGTGCATATATTAAGCGAAAGAGTTCATTTCTCTAGCAAACTAACAAGCTGTGAACACTGAATGGCTTTTCTGAGGTAAATGCATCATGACATATTGTTGAATACGGACGCTTTCATTAATGTCTTTCCACCGTTGAAACACTAAATGAGCGATTACATGACATATGACCGTTTCAGTAAGTTGTACTGAATCTTGCAACATACCTTCAGATGTTCTTTCATGTTTATTCTTATAGTATTAAGGAGGAAGAGATGAACGCATTCACTTGCGCTCCGCGCTCGCGCTGCCGGTTGAACTGAGGCGCCTGTACAGTGATCTGTCACCCCACATCAAAGCACATCAAAATGGCATTTTCTGTTTAAACTTCATGATTTCGTGGACAGAATTTGAAGGATGACACTTTGTTTCTTATCGAAAGTAACAAAACGCAGAGCTTATTACGGTTATTGGTGGTGAATATTGGTTGCAATGTAATGCTTCGGTACACACGTGCACCGTACCGAAAGCCCTGTACCGAAACGGTTCGGTACAAATACGTGTACCGTTACACCCCTAATATATATATATATATATATATATATATATATATATATATATATATATATAATCTTTAATGCAATGTAAATAGTTTTGGATAAACGCATCTGCCAAATGTATAAATGTAACTGGCAAAGCATTGCACTGAAATGTTCTGAACGTATGAACGGCATGCTAAAAACCGGTACGCAGACATTTTTACTGCAAGATGACATGTATCCATTTCTGTAGCAGAGGACTCTGAGAACGATCAAGCTAACCTTTAACATTTCTTGCTTGCTGGCATCTGCATTTGAAGAGCCTGCATGTATTAATGGCATCATACAGAAAGTGCCTGTATTCAGTGCACCTCACCCTTCTGTGACACCGAGCTGGCACAGAAAAGATTGGAGATCCCATGCAGACCCAACTATAATCTCTCGCTTTGTGCTTCTGTGTTGACGATGACAAGCTCTGTGCCTGCCTGCGGTATAATTATAAGCGTCTGTGTGGATACCCGATTGCCTGAAAGAAATGCAGGGCATGAATATTTCATCATAGGCCCTGGTGCTTACCAGTTGAGCTCAGGCAGATAATGCAACAGAGAGGAGCTGTTCATTAGAAAGTGCTGCAGAGGAGGAGAGGTGTGAACACTGTGACTCACTCTTCAGAGACCAGCCGTGTAATTACGAGAGTCACTGTTCAGGCAGCAGAGGTCAGGGGTCAGAGGGCACACCAGATCAATAACATTCATTAGAAAGAATCACCAGCTGCAAGTATCCTAAAATGTGTTGTTTGATTTTTTTTTTTTTTTTTTTTTTTTTTTTTTTTTTTGTTAAGAGAGTTTATTTTCTTCACTGGGCCACACATGGCCATACTGTAGTTAAATACACATTTATGTACATTTTAATTTTTCTTTTAAGTATTTAAAAAAAAAAATCCACTCCAGTGTTATTTTCAGCACATAACCTGATGTTTTGTTTAATATCATTCTGTGAAGGAAACATTTTTAGAATAAAATGGCTGACTCATTGGTCTTGCTGAGGCTAATTTCATAGCTAGCATTTTATGTATCGCAAATACTTATTAAATAATATTTTCACACTTTCTTCATAATTTGACTTAATTACAGGTTGATTTAAACTATACAGTAAATACAGTAAATTTAAATTATTTACAGTAGATTTAAACTGATATCTAGTCCCAATATGTAAACACTACTGATAAAAAGTTTGCAATAATTAAGAATCTGTAATGTTTTTTTTTTTTTTTATGTCTTAGGGTACGTTTACACAACAACGATGTACTAAAAATGGAAAAGTTTTTTTCTATGTACAGATGACAGTGTTATCAAAATGATCCTCGTTCACACAGATCCGCAAAAACGAACAAAAACGCTATATTACTCATGTCAGGCCAGTAGTTGGCGATGTGACATCGTAAAGAAATGCTATGCGTCTATAGAGCACCTCAGGGATGACGTGTTTTTGTAGGCAAAACCCGGAAGCGAGTTACATTTTAGGACTTCCGGTTCCATTGCCCTAAAGTCAATAGGTTTTTTCAATGGGTTTTTGCTAATCGCCTGAAATAAGGTCTGTGGTAAACAAAGCCTCTAAATATTTTCACATTTTGATCTATGACATAAAACACACCAGTTATAACCCGCTTGTGATTTTTTTATACCTTTATTGTGTCTTAAAAATGGCGGTTGCTAACAAGTTGCTAAAAGGGACTGCTTCCTTTGTTGGGGACTTTAAACGTCATCATGACAAACAGGACATTTGGACAGCATTTCTCATTAAAAAGTGGATAAGTATTCATACACAGCGCAGATCATAATCAGCGAGCATGTTTTTAAATAAAGTTGTTTTCTAAATAAAGTTTGAGGAAGCTTGGTGGTGGTGACGTTGATCCGCGATCATGGTGTGCTGTAGTCCGTTTATAGCCTACTGTTAGCTTTTTATATCTGACCACTTTATTTAGGCTTCAAAATGTATAAATGTTGTGTTAACTTGTAAAGATTATCTTGATAGACAAAACGCGTAAGTGTCATAACCCTTTCTTAAACACAGAGCTTATTTTTTTTGCGATTTTCCAAAAGTCTATGGGAAAAATGCATAGGCTTTTTATCGAGGGAACCCGTGCGCCGCTAACTTCCGGGTTGGCCTACAAAAACACATCATCTCTGAGGTACTCTATCGACTGAATACGTAATACACATGCACATGACCTCACCATTTTCACACATTCACATTTTTGTAGTTTACACAGAGACAAAAAGGTATCGTTTTCAAAAACTTGCACTTTGAAAGTTTGCGTCTTTAGACCACCAAAATGCATACATTTTTCCATTTTAGTTGAAAACAGTGTCGTGTAAACAGCCTCTTAGGCTCACAATGGCGGCATTTATTTGATTAAAAATACAGTAAAATGGTAATATTATGAAATATCCTTACAATAAAAAAAACATTTTGTATTAGAATTTTAAAATATAATCCTGTGATCAAAGCTGAATTTTCAGCATCATTACTCCAGTCTTCAGTGTCACATGATCCTTCAGAAATCATTCATGAGAGGGAAAAAAAAAAAAAGTAATTATTCCAAACTTTAGACCAGTAGTGTATACAGCCAACAGTACGTTTCCAACGGTCCATGAACAGACTATATGTAACGACATAGGTCTGCTGCACGCTTGACGATAGAGTTCAGCAAACAAAGTTTTTTATTCAGAAAAAGAAACACTCAGGAGATGTCTAATGAAACACAGGAGAAAACACAAACCACATATAAATGAAACGATACCAGATGCTGAACAGAAAGAACTCAAGGCTTAAATACACAGGGAAAGTAATCAAGGAGAACAGGTGTGTGGAAACTACAGTAATTAACAGCTAGGGAAACTCAGGCAAACAGGTATAGAGCAAACAGAGTGAAAACAAAAACAGAACATGACAGAATATACAATTTAGGATGTCCATAGGCATGTCATCTGAAGCTGTGACCATAAATCCATAACTTGTGGCTGAGCAAAACGTATGTATGTTCAATTATTTAACAGAGCCTTTAAATCTGATATTCTTCCTCGGGGCCCTAATACCTGAAGAAAGGACTTGGTTACAAATCACCACTGTCACGCTCAAGTCTTGATTTACCGTCACATCACAGCCACATCTCCATTCTCTCCATCATCTCAGAGCGTGATGTAATTTTCTCCCTTGTCACTGGTGGACCTTCAACTCTAACTGCACCCACTTCTGTATCACTTCAGGGCCAGATATATTATTCCCCCCATAACCTGTTCTCACTGGGTAAAACTACATTCAGATAGATTAAAGACTTATCTTTTGGATTTTTGATGGGTGAATGTGTATAAAACCAAGGTTAGACCTGGAAATTTGCATACTTAGACTGACCATATTCTCTCGCTGGGGTTTTGAGATGGAAAAAAATTGATGAAAACATTTTGGGGGCCAGTGATGCATGGCCATCTGAATTAAGGTTGTAATATAGCGCTGCTCATAAATGTGAGATGGCATTGAGGAGGCGGGCGCTGCCAGCAGCTCCGCCATTAGGGCTCATTTTCCACTCTTAATAGCACAGGCACCTTGTTTAATAAGCATGGATTACAGGTCATAAAGGGCAATGGAGCACTGAATGCTAGCGATCTGCGGAAAACACAGAATAGTATCGCCCGCCCTCCCCTGGACACTGGTGAAGAGATGGTAACAGCACCAATGATGGGCCATTTGTATGGGTCTAAAGGGTTCTTTAAATGGTTTTGAGTTTTCAAAGTCTCAGACAGTGGGCCTCCCCTATGACAAAACTTAAAAAACACCTTATTTATCATTATTACAAAATGTTAATTATTGTAAAGTAGAAAACTCACAGTGCATATTTAAAGGTGCAGCATGTCATTTCTGAGCTTTTAGTGGCACCAAATGGAATGGCAAATGTAATAATTTGTTTCTAAACAGAACTTCTTAAAAAATTAACCACCCATTCCATCACAGTTCCTGGCTGGCTTCCTTCATTCAGACAAACAAATATTCCCACCCCAAGCATAGGTTCTTGTAAAAGTGCCCTTGAATCACACTCTTCAGGTTTAGTTAGAACCCACAACTGGGATCTGAGACAGCATAGTGAAAAGATTACAGAATATCCAAGTTAAACTGTTTTGAAAGAGTCCACAATAAGCAGGTTAATTGGTAATAGGTGATGGTATCGTGGCTCACCACTGTGCCAAATTTCATGAAAGAATTATCATACAATTCAAAAATCACATTTATCAATGCAAGATTGCAAAGTGTTTAGGTTTTTCAGAATCTACCATACATAATACTGTAAAAAGATTTAGGGAATCCAGAGAAATCTCAGTCCGTGTCAGGCAAGCAGGAAACTTTTCTTGAATGTGCATGACCTTTGAGCCCTCAGACAGTATTACATTACAAACCGTCATGCTACTGTGTTAAATGTATGTCCACATGGGCTCGGGAATACTTTGGAAAACCATTGTCACTTAACACAGTCTGCTGCTGCATCAAGAAATGCAACTTGAATCTCTGTTAATCAAGGAGAAAGCTATACATCAATTCTATGCAGAGACGTCACAGAGTTTATATACACACCGATCAGGCATGACATTATGAGCACTGACAGGTGAAGTGAATAACACTGATTATCTCTTCATCACGGCTCCTGTTAGTGGGTGGGATATTAGGCAGCAAGTGAACATTTTGTCTTCAAAGTTGATGTGTTAAAAGCAGGAAAAATGGGCAAGCGTAAGGATTTGAACGAGTTTGACAAGGGCCAAATTGTGATGGCTAGACGACTGGGTCAGAGCATCTCAAAACTGCAGCTCTTGTGGGGTGTTCCTGGTCTGCAGTGGTCAGTATCTATCAAAAGTGGTCCAAGGAAGGAACAGTGGTGAACTGGCGACAGGGTCATGGGCGGCCAAGAATCATTGATGCACGTGGGGAGCGAAGGGTGGCCCATGTGGTCCGATTCTACAGACGAGCTACTGTAGCTCAGATTGCTCAAGAAGTTAATGCTGGTTCTGATAGAAAGGTGTCAGAATACACAGTGCATCACAGTTTGTTGCGTATGGGGCCGCAGAGCTGCAGATCAGTCAGGGTGTCCATGCTGTCCCCTGTCCACCGCCGAAAGCACCAACAGTGGGTATGTGAGTATCAGAACTGGACCATGGAGCAATGGAAGAAGGTGGCCTGGTCTGATGAATCATGTTTTCTTTTACATCACGTGGATGGCCAGGTGCGTGTGCGCCACTTACCTGGGGAACACATGGCACCAGGATGCACTATGGGAAGAAGTCAAGCAGTGAGATGCTTTGGGCAATGTTCTGCTGGGAAACCTTGGGTCCTGCCATCCATGTGGATGTTGCTTTGACACATACCACCTACCTAAGCATTGTTGGAAGAAAGCAAGTACACCCTTTCATGGAAACGGTATTCCCTGGTGGCTGTGGCCTTTTTCAGTAGGATAATGCGCCCTGCCACAAAGTTTGAATGGTTCAGGAATGGTTTCACAAAAAAAAAATGGTTCAGGAATGGTTTGAGGAGCACAACAATGAGTTTGAGGTGTTGACTTGGCCTCCAAATTCCCCAGATCTCAATCCAATCAAGCATTTGTGGGATGTGCTGAACAAACAAGTCCGATCCATGGAGGCTCCACCTTGCAACTTACAGGAAT
This sequence comes from Ancherythroculter nigrocauda, assembly GCA_036281575.1. Taxonomy (NCBI): domain Eukaryota; kingdom Metazoa; phylum Chordata; class Actinopteri; order Cypriniformes; family Xenocyprididae; genus Ancherythroculter; species Ancherythroculter nigrocauda. Next base: position 30,130,581 of record VTFQ01000001.1, read on the forward strand.
CTGCTGCTAACATCTTGGTGTCAGATACCACAGCACACCTTCAGGTAGACTTATTTGAAGACAATCACAGACATATCCGATGAGCGCATTGTTACATCCAGAGCCATGAGGGTTTTTTGTTGTTGTGCCCAAGCTATGCTTTGCATGTGTTTTTCTCTTTCTCTCTCTGTCTCACTCTCTCTCCCCACAGAGCAAGTGTTATCACCTGACCTCATTAATGAGTATCCGGTTGTGATTGGATGATTGGAGGGGGGTAATGTCACTTTCGTCGGAGTATGAAGGTGGTGTGTCTTCTCTAAATTAATTACACAAAATAACAACACTTCTACTTCTAGAAAATGTAGAGCAAAGAATGTGCATTGGTTGTATGTTGCTTTTTTATGTTTTTTATTAATTTATGAACCCACTGTAAATGTTATCGTTACATATTATATTGTTGTATTATGATGCTATCGTATTTTTTTTTACTGGGTATTAGCTTCCTTCGTTGTAAATAGAAAAGCCTGACAATATCACTGCTAAATACCTGTAAGTATTGTGGTATTTCGCCATGTTTCTCACTGACACACCCCCAACTCGTTCAGATCGGGGCTTAAAGAAAATCCCGAGCTCCCCACTCGTATTTACGACATTGTGGTGGCATTCATGTGCGTTCAGCTCATAAATACGATCTTTCTGACATGACTTGAACACACCAAGAGAGTATTTAAGCTGCAGCTATCATCAGAGCAGTGCTGGTTGTGGCTTGATTGTGTGCAACAGCTTTGAGGACTCATCTGCAACCCCAGACTTGATGTTGTGTTAAAGCAAGTAATTGGTGGTTCTGTGTATCTTTACCTTATCTGTTGAACTTATTGAAGTAGAGTTTCTGTCCTTTGTCTCTCTCATTACACTCTATGATTGAGATATAAAAGTTAGAAGGGGGTGGTAACTTCTATGATTATTTATTGTATGTTTTGATTAATCTTCTTTATTTTTGGTTTTCTTGGAATTTTCTAGTTTGATTCATATATTTCTTTATTGTGGGATTAGTAGGGAGGTGGGTGCCATTTTATTTTGACTTTTTCTCCTGTTTATGTTAGCTTGGGAGTTAGCTTATTTTGCTGTACTTCTTGTGTTCTTTTAGTTTAGGTCATTTGGTTAATGAAGTGTTAGTTTGGTTATGTTTGTTTTGGTAATACTTATTTTATTAATTTTATTCAGAATTATTATTAATTAATTCTGAATCTGATCCCCCCCCCCCCCTTTTTTTTGTTTTTTTCTTTGTTTGATTTTGTAAATAAAAAAAACTGTCTTTTGTGACAAACTGTGGTTTGTTTTGGATTATTTCAATAAGTCTGGAGCTGGAGTTTGTTTTCCCTGCTGTTGCACACTCATTCACCACCATCCGTTTTTGCTGTTGCGTTCCTTCCCCTAGACCAATTAGGAAATCATAACGGTGTCAACACAATAGCCAATCAGTTGTTTACGAATCCACTCAACAGCACTCAAAGCATCATATTTTTAAAATTTCAATACCAAAGTCAGTACTTTTGACAACTCTACCTTCAGTGGTCTAGTAGAGTCCATATCTTGATGGGTCAGGGATGTTTTGGCAGCAATAGGGGGACCAATACAATGTTAGGAAGGTGGTCATAATGTCATGCCTGATCAGTGTGTATATATATGTAGGTAAAATATGTGACAAAAGTATGTCCGAATTCACAAAGAGTAGGCAAAAAGTATCCAGAAGATACTTCCGACAAGATTCTAAAGAGTGCATATACGATGGACACTTTACTATCCCATGAGGCCACGGGAGAGGATTTGTGAATGGCAGTAAAGTGACACTGGTAGGTCACATGGGTATTGACAGCATGGTGAATGTATTACTTACGGATTATATTAATTCTACACACATTCATACTATATAGAACATACTTTTTTAGCGGTCCCAAAGTAATTACTTATTCAAAATAAGTACCTACTCGAGATCATGCGATTTCGGAAGCAGCCATAGTTTAACGTAAAAGCAGTTGCAAAACTTTGATCCTATCTGTTGGCCAGTTTTCTTTAGCAATGCAGACAGTCTACCAATACTCCACTAATACTCTAATGAGAGTTACATGTTTGTGCAAAGTTACTTATAGTCAAAAGAATGACCATCAAATTAAAGTATTACCTCTGTTTGGAGTGGTTGGCAGGACATTGCTATGTGGTTGCAAATGTGTTCTGAATATTTTTATCATGGTGTGTCTGTGAGGATGTTATCGATGGTTGTTAGAGCATTGCTAGGTGGTTGCTAAGGTGCTTGCTTACTGGCCAAATTCAAAAAGTATCCATCCGCAAGTCTCTACGACCATGTACACACAGTAAGGTTGTGGAAGTCAATGCATATAGATAGAGGGATTCTGGCAGCAAGGCAAATAGGAAATGCTCAGCCAATTAGTTCAGATCAAAGAACATAAATTTCATTGGTGGTGAATATGCAAATAATAAAAGGCACGTCTGTCCTGCAATAACCTATGTCGTTTTAGACAGTTAATTGGTTTGAGTTGTACTGGGGAGCCATAAAATATTTCCAACAATGGAATTAAATTTCACTACTTGAGTCTTTACATCCAATAAAACTTGACGATAAAAAATATTTTAATGTTACTGCTGTCCTCAATGAATAAAAATGATAAACAATATGTTGTGGACAGGATATATATATGATATAAAAACTGACTACGCAGTTTGTTCAATACTGTTCAGCTCTCATTAAATTTGACTAACAATCCTTCAGATAATCGACTGACTGAAAAATGTACAGTGGCTTAAAAATCAATGGAAGTCTATTGGGAAAGGTATTGCACTGATGTAAACATGAGACTAGCATGTTACAGTATCTTACTACTACCTTATCTGTGTGAGGTTATGTATAAATGGACTGTTTAGACAAATATCCACCTAGAGGAATAAAGTTGGCAACCAGAAGTTCATTCACCTAGAACTGCAGTCCTGACTATTTTAACAAATGACATACATTAGTTTTGTATGGAAAAAAATAATGCAAGTGCACATTTCTGCAGTACTGTTGATAAAGCTTAACTTGAATTGAACCCAGAACACTCCTTTAAGAAAATGTTGAATCTATGTCTAAAGTTCTCTTTTGTACGTCACTATAAACCTAAACTCTGGCAAATCAGAATGCTGCTTTGAGTCTGGGGAGCTGTGCTTTGGGATTTGTAGGCGGATTTACTCAACATCTGGCAGAGCTCCCTGACCCTGTAAAGCTGTGCCCCACGTCTATCTGTAATCCCTCACTACATCTAACATGCTTAATCCACACTGCACTGGAGAATACATGCTGAATTACAGGAGATGCTCATATGACTGATTGAAACTGACTGGATAGAGCCGCTGGTCACAAAAGTACAAGATTATTCATGTAATGAAGAATTCACACATCAGTCATAGTCTCTATTTAGAACTGAACAAATTGTTATGTCAAAATCATTCTTCCCATGCAATACAGCTTCTTGTTTTCTGTTGCCACTTCAGTTAAAAGATAACTCTCCAGATCTTTCTGAAACTATGACCTCAACTTTCTGTTCATTACACAAACACAAAAGTTCTATATTCTAGACAACATATTACAGTTTTTCACAATTGCTAAGACATTAAACTCTCAAATTCTCAATAGCCTAAACCAATTTGTCAAACAAATCACTCTTTCTGCAAAACCCTATACAAGTTCAGTCAGTTAGACACTGTTTGCAAATCACATGAACTCTTTTTGCAAAACCCTAAACACATTCTTACTCACTAAAACTAGAGATGTTCCGCTACCCCTTTTCCATTCCCGATACCAATTCCGATACCTGAGCTCAGGGTATCGGCCGATACCGAGTACCGATCCGATACCTGGGTGTGTATCTGTATATATATATACACTACTAGGCCTGTATGAATTGATAGAATTATTTATGGTGCTTCAGACTTATCCCTTAATAGAACAAAAACATACAGTGAACTAGAGTATTTTTATTATCTGACATACATTTGTCAGTTATATTATTTATTTATTTTAAGTGAAAAAGAACTTCAAATGCAGCCACAAATCTAACACTGTAAACTGAAAAAGGTATATTAGTTTTACAATATAACTATAAAAACAGTGCAACAAATAAATCTAGGAATATAATTAGGCTATACAAGAAAATAATCTCTTTAAAACTTGAAGTCCAGAAACAATTTTGTTAAATAAAAATCTCACGTTTTCAACGACTGACAGCAGCTGGTCATCCAGAACAATAAACCCGACAATTTTGTCGGTTATCTTTATTTGTCTTTTGAAAACTTTTCTCTTTGTATGAAGCTGGCACGCCTCATCCTTCTCCATCTTAAGCGCGTCAAACGCCCGAATCGCTCAATTCGCACCGCGTCATTCACGCGAATCGCGCCGCAGGGAGTCAATTCGCGTCTTTGCATTGACTTAACATGTAAATCACTCGCGCTTATCGCTTCATTCGCGTCTGGTGTGAACGCAGCATTAGCCTTTATGTAACCATCGTGTTGCGCGGGGTGATGCGTCTTCAAATGCTTTATTAAGTTATTTGTGTTAAAGTTGCCAATACTTGTGCCACTCGAAATTGCAGCATTGCATATGAGACATGTCGCCGTTTTACTGGTCTGAAATACTGCCAAACAGCAGACATACTGCTAGCGCGTTTTCACTTCTCCGCTGCTCTAAACAGTGGTTGCTTGTGGCAACACAACACAACTTCCTGTGTTTGCATTCTGAGCCGCGAAGAAGAATTGATTTCCGATTTGCTGCGTTAAGCAAAGATAGCGGGTACAACTAGGTATTGTTTAAGAAAATGGTATCGGATCGGTACGTGAGTTTAAATACTCGCCGATACCGATGCCAGAAATTTTTGTGGTATCGGTGGTATTTCCGATACTAGTATCGGAATCGGAACAACCCTAACTAAAACACACTTTGCACTGTGATGCACATATGTTGCAAACCAGTAAACACAAGCACCAAAAGTTAAGCACAACTACAACACAGTTGTCATCGTTTACACACAACGACTCAAAATTGTTCACACTTATTTCTAATGATGTGATCAAACCAACTGTATGAACTATAGGCCAGTTCAGAGTGCACAGGTGCTGAATGATGATATAGGAACAATAGATGGAAACAATCTGAGAAGGAGAGGAGGAAGAGTATGTGTAAGAGGAGGATGAGGAGAAAGAGCAAGGGGCACACCAGAGGGTTTTTCCCTTTGCCTTGCAAGAGACGACATTGCCTGTTATGTGGACAAAGTCCTCAACAATATTCAATAATATTCAACAATATTATTGATCTGACAGCACTGACATTATAGGATGAGAACTGAACTGAGCTAGATGATGACATCACTGTTTTCTGCAGAACTGCTTTATAGATGAAAATAATTAATTTACATAATAATTGAATATCTTTACAACGGAAATGAATCAACACTGAACTGACTTCAGCTGAACAATGACACCATTTTCTTTTAGAGCTGCTGTACAGCTGAAATTAACTCTCTGCATTACTGATCATCATGTTCCTGTTATCACTGTAAAGCTGCTTTACAGTTTTTTACGATTGCTTACACACTAAAATTAAAAGTAGTACACTATTAGCAAAACCTTACACTCAAGAAACAAAACATCAGCCCATATTTGCACAACTATAAGCACATTGTCAACCTCACACTTGTTGCAAAACTCTACACACAGTGATTTGCAAAACACTAAACACACTTAACATACACTACACACAAAAATCTATCATGAAGTCACTTCCTTGCAATACCAAAGCACTGACTGTCAAATTACCGCACCGTCCAACCAATTGGTTCAACACAGTCATCAGGTGTGCAAACACTTGTTTGCTTAATTGTAGACACACCAATCAGGTGTATAAGCACTACAAAAAGCAGCAGGTGAGTTCATCGGCCTTAAGCACAATGGAAAGAGTCAGAGAAAGAGTAAGACGAGGAGGAGAATGAGGAGAACGAGGAGGAGGACAAGGAGGAGGAGGAAGAGGAATCAACAGAGGAGGAATCAGCAGAGGAAGAGGAAGAGAAGGAGGCCATGCTGGAGGTAGAGGTAGAGGAAGAGGAAGACAAGATGGTGCTCAAAGTGGACCGAATCTGACAAATGAGATCTGCGCAACACTGGTTGACCACGTTGTCAACCACGGCCTGACACTGAGGGAGGCTGGACTGCGAGTACAGCCAAATCTAAGCCGATACACAGTGACAAGTGTGATAAGAACATTTCGACTGGAAAATAGGTATTGTAAAAATATCATCATATCAAAAACATCTGCACGGTTTCAGTAACTGCTTACAGTACTGTATTCTATGCACTATCAGCACTTCTGTTACCTTTTCCTGTGAAATTACTGTACTATTGTATACTGTTTTTTTTTTCTACATAGGATTGAGGGTCAGGAACGACAAGGGGGAAGGCCTCTTATGTTCACAGAACAGCAAGAGAGGGAGATAGTAAACATGGTTTTGGCCAACAATGCTATAACACTCAATCAGCTCCAAGCTAACATTGTCAATAACCATGCCACTTTCAACAATATCCATCAGGTCTCAACATCAACACTGGCACGCATCCTAAAAAAAAACATATTCAAATGAAGCAAATTTATCGAGTGCCTTTCGAGCGCAATTCCGAAAGGGTGAAACGACTTCGGCATGATTATGCAGAAGTATGTATTCACTAGCAGTGTGATCTTGCATACTGTCTCAATCTTTTACTGTACTGTAATATGTATACTAGATCTACACTGAACTACACAATTTTGTCTGACACTGTTCTTCAGAGAGTTTTACGAATGGATGGAGAGGAGATCCAGCATGAGTTCATTTACGTAGATGAGGCTGGGTTCAACCTGACGAGAACACGAAGGAGAGGAAGAAACATCATTGGCCACAGGGCAATAGTCAATGTCCCAGGGCAACGTGGGGGTAATATAACACTCTGTGCAGCCATTACACAGAATGGGGTCCTCCACCGCCATGCCCATATGGGCACTTACAACACAGCACTCATACTTACATTCTTGGACCAATTGCACAACATAACAGCAGCAAATCAAATCGATCATATGCAATACATTGTTGTCTGGGACAATGTGTCTTTCCACCGCTCTGCTCTGGTTCAGAACTGGTTTCAGCAACATCCACATTTCACCGTCCTATATCTTTCACCATACTCTCCATTCCTCAACCCTATAGAAGAGTTTTTCTCGGCATGGCGGTGGAAGGTATATGATCTCCGTCTCCAGGCTGAGGTACCCCTCATCCAAACCATGGAGGAGGCCTGTGACCAGATGGAGGTAGCAGTAATGCAAGGATGGATTTGTCATTCAAGACGTTTCTTTCCAAGGTGTCTTGCTAATGACAACATTGCCTGCGATGTTGATTAAATTCTCTGGCCAGATCCAGCTAGGCGAAGAGACAATGTCTAGTTTTTTTTTGTTTTTTTTTGTTGTTTTTTTTTTTACAGTAAACTTACAGTACAATACGTAAAGTGACATTTTGTTACAGTATTATGAATCTCCATGTCAACATTTTGGGCGTGTTGACAAATAAATGAGTTTCTTCAGTTTGCAACATTGGTCTTGTGTAGTGTTTGGTGAATTTACATTATATTTGTACTTTGTTGATGGTAGCCTACTCTAATCATAGGGAAGTAGAAGTGCTAAAAGTGTTTTAGGTTTATCACAGCAGAGTGTAACTCGTGCAACCAGAGTATAGTAATGTGAAACGTGTGTGTTTCATATGGTAACAAAGTGTGTTTTTTAAACAGAAGTGTATAGTTTTTACAAGAGTGTTTAATTATGCAAAGAATCCGTAGTGTTTTGCTAATTGGGTGTGTGGTTGTGCTAATTGTGTGTAGTGTTTTGAAAACACGAGCCCTGTTTTGAAAATCGTGCTTAAGCAATCGTAAAAAAACTGTAAAACAATCTATATAGTATAAAGTGCAATACAAATAAAGGTGACTTGACTTGACTCTGGCTGGACCCAACTTTTCTTACTGTAACATGCTTTTCATTTACAGTATAGTTTCCTTCGACCTTTTAGGCTTTTGCATTTAGACTTCTGTATTTTTACAGTATACAAGTTCTGAATATACAGACATTCAATGCTATATAACACTGTATTTGCTGGACATACAATATACTATATATTCACCTTACTTAGTTGTGATTACTTTTTTTGTAATTGCAACATTAGTTTACTGTGTTACAATATACTTTTTTTCTGTAACTACATTCTCTGTATAATGTGTTCTCCATTTTTTGATGTAGTGTCTAATGAATGATCTGTAGTGTTTATATATTGCCTAATATATGTATGATCTGAAAGCTTTTTTTGATTTTGAGTACAGGTGAAATGGTTTTGAAGCAATTGTTTGATTTTGCCATAAGAGTCAGGTTTTGTGAAATTAGTTTGAAAATTTGGATTTATGTTTAATGTTTTGAGAAAATGAGTGATGGTTTCAAGAAATGTGTTTTAAGGCGGGCGTACACGGTGCGATTTTTTCTGTCGTACGAATTCGCATGCGATTTTTTTCAATCGTGTGTAAATCGTGTATGCTCGCATGGTCGCGGCTCGTATCATGTGCGAGGAATTATGAGCCGAGCAGAGTGCCTTACGAGCGCTTCCCGACCTCCCGATTATTTTTAAACATGTCAAAAAAGTTCAGGAGCTATCGGTTTGAATTCGTGACATGTGTGCGGTTAAACGAGCCGATTTTTCAATCTATTTGAAGTTGACCAATCAGGAGCTAAAAAAAACACAGAAGAAGAAGAAAGATAGAGATGACGATGACAGCGCCAAGGCGAATTTGAAAAGGAGGATAAACTCGCTGAACTTTGGGCGGATGATGTGTCAAGTGTGTAGTACATGGGTCGTCTGAGATGATATTTTACAGCGGATCGCCCAAGAGCTACAGTTATCAGGTTAAAAAATAAATTATGGTTGATACGACTCGACTCATGATCCACTCTTGATCACGACATGAAATTTCTCTGTACTACTGTACTGTACGTGTTGGTAGCCATTAAAGAAAATATATTTAGTTTCATATTCATGGTTAAATATGCCTATATTTTTTAATTTTATCTATTTGATTAAGACAAGTGAACAATACATCATATATGCGCAATAGCCTACATCTGGAGACATGGAGTGGGTCAGACATAATTTTAATCACTTCATTAAGTTTTGTTTTGTAGAAAGCCTTTCTTTAACGTGAATTTCGTTTTGTAAAAAATGTATCTTAATTTTAATCAATGTTTCATCAACCAATTGCCTGGATTTAATAAATAAGAAGCAAATATGTTCATGGATGCGCGAGCGCGATCACTTGCACTTGATCTGGAGCGCGTCTTATAGACTAAATAAACTGAAACTCAAATGAACTGTTTGCCTCACAGACACGAGAAAAATAGGCTATCTATAGAAAGCTTGAAATGTCTTCTTTTAAACGAAATAATTCAAAACGAAAAGAAATGGGCTACTCTCTGATTATGTAGGCCTAATAATCCAAATGAAATGTGCATTCTGCACATCCACTGCAGAGATGATGAGAGTCAGCAATGAATCAACTTCATCTTTGCAGCCATCACTGATTTAGAAAACATTATATTATTAAAAAACAATTAAAATGTCTACTTGCTGTTTTTTTTTTTTTTTTTTTTTTTTTGTCAAATTCATAATCGTTTCTTTTGCCGGTTCTTTATGGCAAGCTTTATGCGTGAGCTTGAGTGCTATAGTATAAATGCTAATTAAAATAGTTTATTCTCTCCAGTATTTAAGAAATTGAATGTGAATAATCAACTAATCAATGTGATTACTCAACTAATGGCTTGAACAACTAGTCGATGAGAAAAAAAAAATGATTTCACATGTGCCTATTTTCTATCCAGCATGTCACAAAGGGTATTCTGATTTGAGCTCGCGATCCGCTCTCATGCTCTCTCTCTCTCTCGCCTCGGAAATCGGCAGGTCGAAAAATCGTGTCGTATATCACCTCGTCCGTGCGATTTTCAGATAAACTCACTCGTGACGTGTGCGTAGACATACGATCTTCCGACCATCAGAATTCGCACCGTGTACGCCCGCCTTTAGCAATTCAGAAAAACTGTAACAAAATTTAATTTGATTGAGATTTGATTGGGCAGCAGCTTTGGCACTTCTACTGTCTTTAGTATCTAAGCATTCCCATTGATCTCAATGGATGTTGCTCGGCTGGCGCAGACCACACCCATTTAAATTCGGCCATCTTTTTTCATGGCCACTTTTTTGGCTCAACTGTCATGGAATTTGAAAGCACATGATGGTGGGATATAATAGGCAGTAAAGGAAACATCTATGTTGCCTTCAAAAAAATCGATCAAATGAAGGTATCTCAGTAGACTTACCCTGCGTTCCATTTGGAAGGGCTCATCCCTATGCCCTAATCCCTTCGAAGCTCTCCGGAGTGAGAGCTTCGAAGGAACGAAGGGTGTAGGGGTCCTTCATTCTGAAGGGCCCTTTGAAGTGTCCAGTTTTGAGCACTTCGGTTTGGAACGACCCTTCAATATGGCAGCCATGAATATTTTTACTCCGAAGTGCCCTTCGGAGGGCGATATATCCCGTTTGGAACGCACCGAGGATGTGACCTGGACTGCGTTTAAACTTCAATCCATCTTGTTCACTCAGATGTACATCATTGCTTACGATGCATGAGTTCCCACTACTGGTGGAACCCTTGCAATGTGTTTAAATGGAACACCCTAAACCAGGGATGGGCAAACTCATTCCTGGAGGGCCACTGTCCTGATAATCAATGCCTTTAGGATTACTAGAAGGCTACAGTCAATGTTTTTAGGATTACTAGAAGGCTACAGTCAAGTGAGTTTTATAAGGGAAGGAGCAAAACTCCAGTGCCTCCAGTTCCGAGTTTGCCCATCCCTGCCCTAAACCTAAACCCTGCACTGGTGCTGATTTATATTTACAGTTTGTTTTGCCTTATGAATTTGTTTTACGGACCATTCTATAGGCCTGTAGTTATACTTGGGCTGTTGGAGAAAACATAAAAAAATGACACAAATGAAAATGATAACAATACAATAAACTATAACTGTGTAAAAAAAACAGTCAGCCTAAGTCAGCTAGGGATTATGTGTTTAAATGTCAAAATAACTCCAATATCATACACTTATGACATCACAATCATGTTGCATTGTGGTCTATGGATCTGCCTGAAGTGTACATATTGAGTAGACTTACTCCTCGATCAAAATCGAGGGGTCAAGTGTCTGCCAAAATAAACTTCCCTCGCCCACTTGATGAAGTTGAACGCACTTCAAAACGGCGGCAGGGATTCACCAGAGGGAAAGTGCTTAGGGGAGTTTGTGAGTGTATGTCTAAAAGTGGAGTTAAACGCAGCCATGATTATAGAATTTGGACCCACCTTGTTGGCTTTCTACCTCCGTATGTCGTTTGCAGAGCCAACATTATCCAGCTTTCAGATAAAGCCAGTGACTCTCCTGAGCTGTGACATTAAATACAGCAGACAGAGAAAACAGAATCAGCCACTAGTAAAACATCTATCAAAACCTTAAATCCTTGCTTCGCACTCCCTCAACTTCCTCTTGAAACTTCACTGGCTGCTGCTCATTATTGCCCTCTTGCTTGTGGGAGACAGTGTGCACATTATAACAATGTCATGATGGGCACAAGCTACAAGTTAGTAAACATTAAAACAATAAAAGCATACAATTTTCTGTCTAGAAGTGTGTGCTAGTCTAATGCAGAATTATATGCAGACATGATCCAATTGTTAATGTAATTCATATATCTCTGCCTTTAATTAAATGGTGTGTTCTAGACTGTTTCCATTCTCCCTTCACGAATATGAGTGACAGAATCATGCAGGACCCTTATAGGCAATGACACATATTCTTCAGGCAGTAGGGATGTCACAGTCACTCCAGCTTGTCTCATTACATCTGGGGCTCTGAAATGATGAGGCACATTTTTAGAGAGGCTGTAGGGAAGGACAAAGCGCCTTTAACCTGTGCCCCTCATGGTCCCTTGGAGCCTGCTGGTAAGATCTTTATCTACAAAACACACAGCTGAACTAGTCCACAGATAACAGCTCTCTCAGACTATTCTTATATTAATTTCATTATTATTCGCTAGCATGAATAATGCATCGGTGGATTAGATTAGTGTAATGTCAGCAAGATAACACATTACACGTCCAGATGTTTGCACGATAGGCTCGTATAAGACAGCGCTCACTTTGACAACTGCATTTTTGAATATTATGCCTCACTGGATGTTCCACGAACATTAATAAGAAAATATATACAATAGAGATATACAGATGCTGTAATAGAGATAGCAGCAGTGTGACATTCTGCAATCTGAAAAGCAGTTTTCTGTGCATTGTATTTAAATAGAGCAAACAATGTGCATGACAATGTGATTAAATCTAGCCTTTCTATTTTTGTGACGATCGTTCTCCTGTGTTAAAGCGTGTGTTCACACTTGTATTTTGGTTCTCTTGGTTCTTAGGGTTCGGACCAAAAATGAGAATTATGCATTTAGTCCTGGTTCGCTTAGCATTCACACTGTCATTTTAACACCAAACCTAAATATACAAAATAAGGCTTTTAATGACGTGTATTTTGCGATGGAACATTCTGAACATTTAAAACAATGCTTTGTGTTGGGCTAAATGCGCTCATTATACAGTGTGTGCATACATATGATGGCAAAAGGAATTCCTCCATCACAGACACAAATGAAGATCTGCTGCAAGGAGACAACTTTTCCGACACCTGTACTGAACTGCAATGTAGCTCCTATGAAGAGAAAAAACAGGGATGCTCAAGATGTTCTTTTTAGGGTCACATCTTGTGAAATCATGTCCTGATTTTTTGGTTCATTTAGATGTCTTTGGTTCGTGTTGCATTCATATTTCATTTGAACCCATTCATAGGGTCACCAGAGTTCATTTTGAGTCACCAGAGTTCAACTTTTTAGGAGTCTCCGTCCGCTTGTTTGGTGTGCACCAAGGTTCGAACAGCAGCGTCATACATATTCAAATAAACTGCACTAAAAGAGCAATCACATCATGAGTTTGTTTTAATTGAACCAAATCTGTTGTTTGAGAACACCCAAATTCAGTAAGTGGCACAGCGAGAAACAACTAGCAGAACGATGAACTTGTCATCAGACCTCCAGCATTTGTACATATAACAGGCACATGGCAATTGTGAGGCATGCAGGGGTGCGTTTCCCAAAAGCATCCTTAGCCAACTATGGTCGCAAGTTGAACTCTATTGAACTCTATTGGTAATGACGGAACTTGTGACCATAGTTGGCTTTGGGAAACGCACCCCAGAAAGGGTAGACTCAAATTCTAGGGCACAAATATGGGGGTGAGACAGAAGCTTCATTATAAGTATCATATATGTCACAAAAAGGTGCATTTACACAAACATTTTGATGTAAAGAGGCAGCATATGTGTATTTATCAACCCAGGCTCTTTAGTAAAACTTGCAAAATGATATCATGTTGCTTCTTGCATGTTTTGCAACACTTTCAAAGTGAAAATGCATATGACTGATTGTCATGACAACATGAAATTTTAAGAAGCTGCATGAGAAGGAGGGTTTTGGTGTACAGTGCAACACCAAGATTAAAGGCCTGTTTCGTTCTCTTTTATTGCATGTTATTTTACAGCCATCTGTGTTCCAAGTATTTCCAGCAACTGCAGTTCGACAGCGTCAGAGAACTGAAAGCCTGTTGGGTAAAAAGAATCCACAGCACAGAGTTACAGCCTCACGCACCATGCAGACTTATTAATAATGTGCTTTGGCAGAAGAATAATGTGACACAGAGCAGACGCATTGCACACATGACCTTGTTAATGGACCGTTCTCCTCTAATCGAGGTCTTTTTTGGCAGCAGGGACTGTCAGCCCAATTCAGAGCTTATAATTTCACAGGAATGCATAACACATGCAATATCTTTAAAGGGATAAGCTGATATACTACAGTGCATTATTAATAACTTTTGGGGGTGGATATGCTCCTAAGGCACATGCTTGTTAAACATAGTCAAATCCAGTTTATAACCAAACCTGGTGAATAATGTCAGAGGTTCCTGGTTTTGCCATGTGTTTGGATTTTATGTTGTAGTTCTTGGGCCCTATCATACACCCGGCGCAATGCGGCGCCAGGCGTGACGCAAGTGTTTTTTTGCTAGTTTCAGCCCGGCGCCACGTTGTTTAAATAGCAAATGCATTTGTGCCCATTTGTGCGCCCTCGTCTGAAAACGAGGTGTGTTCAGGCGCGTTGTTGGCGCGTTACTATTTTGGAGCAACTGAAATAGACTGTGCCATTGACCAACTGAAACCTGGTCTAAAGGCAATGGCGCAATATTTGTTTTGTTATTTAAAGAGCGCGTTAGTAATAAGCGCCTATAGACGGGTACACAACGTGTTTACATTCTGCTTATCACACACAGGGATGCACAGCAGCACACAAACATGCCAAATATTAAAAATAAAAGGATTACAATGTAAAAGATTATTATTGTGTGCATAAAGATAAAAATGCTTTGGTGGAATCCGGCTTGTCCCGTAGATAATCCCTTTCCTCACCATAGACGCGTTCAGTTTTTTTGCTTGCAAATTCCGCCTTGTAAATAGCGAATACGCCATGGCGCGAGCGCAACTGGCTTTTAAAGGGAATGGGAGAAGAGACTTTGGTTGGTTTATTGCACGTTACTCCCAAAACACACCCATTACTCATTAAAAGAATGGGGACAACCCTTTCAGACAATGCGTCGGGTGCACCAACCATTTTTCCCATCCTTAAACTAGCAAAAGTGGATTTGGACACGCTCTATGTGTGCTTGCGCCATGCGCTTAGACCGTTAAAATAGGGCCCCTTGTCTTTGAGTTTCCTGTGCTGGTGTCTAGTCGTTTGTAGTTTCTTTGATTATTAAGTAAGTTGTTCCTTGTTAACCCTTGTATATTTATGCGCTTGGCTATATGTCCGAAATCGCCCCCTGTACCCTTAAATAAGGCACGATTTAAAAATGCTCCTTGATGCCAGCAACAGCAGAATCACCAAGGAAATCACCACGTTTCTTTAAACAACTCCTCAGGTGTCAAAACATCGTCCTCGTGTTGTGACTCGTACTGGAACTGTCGATTAGGTTTGCATGTTCACAAGACAGGAAAAGCCATTGGCAATCCCACCTCTTCTGCTATGGCTCTGGCATCTGTTTGTGCGGACGAAAAACCTTTCATTCTTAACTCCTGGAGAAATCTAGTCTACCCCATGTTTTAATACATCGATTCCTACTTCTGGGCTTTGAAGCAGCTTACTGATGCTATTTACCTCATATAGGATGTTCAGCAGAAATCCCCATGGCATTATCTCTTGTTTAAGGCCTTGGGGTGCACTGGTGGTTTCACTGTCACCCTTTTCCACTGTGTGATCTACCAGTGACTGCAGTGCATCACCTATGTCAGAGAACTGGTATCGCAAAACATTTACACTTTCAATGCTACACTCCCAGTGTGTCTTGGAGAGGGCCTTGAGGGTCATCTGTGGCACATGATGTTTGAATTGTAGTGCTCCAAAGAAGCTTACAGACTCCACTATTGATTTTGCAGCATCGGCAACAATTAAGTTTAGAGTGTGGTTAGCGCATGGCATGAATAATGCTTTGCTGTTAATATCCAGTACTCTCCACAAATCTTGTCCCTCATATTGCTCCTGTTGTCGTATGCTTGTCCTCTTCATTTTGAGATGTCCAATCCCTAATTTTCTATGTGTTTCAAGAATACTTCTGTTAGTCTTGCACCTGATGAGTCATGCACTGGTAGGAAACTGATGAAATGTTCTTTCACAGTAGCACCAACATGGACTTGACAGTTAACTATGTGCAGTGTCTTCACGAGATAACACTTACAAATTATCAGATAGAATAAAAGAGTACGCGCATTTGGCGTGCTGTCCGGAAGAGGGCTCTGAGCTTGGAACCCTGCATTTCCTGACAAGTACTGTCAATAAAGCTATGCATTTTCAAGTGCATTTCTAACTTGCCAGCTATAAATACAGGCACATTTGAAATCTCATGCTCATTAAGTGTGAGTGTAAGGCACACCCACAGGCTAAAGCCAGTGTTTGCAAGACCTAATACCAAATAATGTACAACAAATACAGAAGACTGAATCTGATGATTTTGAGCACACTAACCATGATTTACATATGCTCTATCCATTTTTCATCCTCTTCTTAAACTTGTCATTCGTAAATCGCAGACGTGCTTTGGTTTGATCATTGCCTTGACTTAGGGGAAAGTCATTGTTTTCAAGCTGAACTGTACCCATTCAAACAATGTCAACCCGTAATACACTTTGGCCAACATACTGGATCGGTCTCTGTGTATATTAGGAGGGTTTGAGATGGAGAAAGGGTTGTGATTTCCCTGTCATGCATTTTGTTAACCATGTTTGTCACTCACCTTTTTAACTCACTTCCATGCTCCGTTCTTTGATCCTCACACACTGAAGTGTCCCTATCTTTTTCTTCTGTGTTACTAATAACCACACCTTCACTGTTCTTGTTGCTTGCAGTATTTTCTGTTGTTGGTACCTCAATGATAGTCAAATATGTTGAATCCGATGGCTTACTTCCTAAGCCTACATCAAAGAAAGCTGTTAATCACTGTCTTAATGAGTGAGTCATTTAATCATTCAGTCAAATGATTTGTTCAAAATGTCTGATTCATTCAGGGACAAAGCAAGTGACTGTCTTTATGAGGCCGATTCATTCAGTAATGAAAACATCTTAGGTTACGCATGTAACCATGGTTCCCTGAGAATAGGGAACAAGACGCTGCGTCCCCTAGGGGTCGCTATGGGGAATGACTGGTGTCTGAACCATGAGTGTAAACATGACAATGAACTTGACATTGGCAGGCAGCAGCCTATGGCATCACCATTAGTGTGATAATGAGTATAAAAGGGCACCTGTGAAATACGTCAACCACTTCTTGTCTGAAGGAGATGTGTGTAGGAATACTGGAAGCATGGCAATGGGACACAGTGTCTCGTTCCTATTCTCAGAGAACCATGGTTACATGTGTAACCTCCCTAGTGAAAAATAAATATACTAAAATGTATTTGAAATACATGTATTGTATACTATAATTGCATTTACATATTTATGTACTTAATATAAATACCCTGCAATTGTACTTTTATTATACTAAATTGGTATACTTAAAGTCTGCTTAACTGGAACAAGTATTTTTGTGTTGAGGTCCAACTAAAGATATACTTTTGCAACTATTGCAAGTATACTTTAGGTACACTTTATATATCTTGCATTCAAATTATACAGTGATCATACTATCCTTACTAATAGTGATATTAAACACATTTTAGGCTTATGTAAGGGCTTAGCCTATTTATTAGCTCAATTTAATTGTTACAGGGAATAAGAATTGAATCAACTGTAAATGATTCACTGTAAATGATTCAGAATTAATATTTAACACTTCATTAATTATTCGTCCCGCGAAAATTGAGGTTAGAGTATTTTACCAATTCTGGATAAAATATTATTCTGTGGCCAACAGTAACAATATTTTATTATGATTATTATTCTTATTATTGTAATTATTATATTATTATAAGCAAGAGGTAACTTTTAGGATCTTTTGAGTTTAAGGCAGTAATTTGATACACAATACAAGAAACTCGCATATGTGAAAATCAAATCAAGATTTATTGACTACTTCTAATGATTACAGGAAACTAAGGCTAAACACACACACACACACATACACACATACATACATGCACACACATTCGCGGAGTTGATGAGTTATGAAAAGTCCCAAGTTCAGTGCTAACTTAACTTATAACCGGAAGAAAATCACAAAAGCAGAGCTTTGGCTTGATTCTTTAGGTTTAAAGGAGTTTCACCAGTTTCCAGCAAGAGAGAGAGAAGTTTGCTTGTACCTGCGTTTGCTCTGACAGCTGAGGTAATCGGGTTGTTCCGTGACTCGGGTACAGCGGAGTCCCGCGTTCTGGATTGGCTGTCTTTCAGGTGACGTCTTCTCGGGAAAGCCCTGTGGGTTGCGCGGAAGCTTTGAAGGATGCTGCTGTTCTGATCTGAGCGTCTGGCTTGAGCGGCTCTCTTCTTGGGAGACTTTGGTCAGATATTTCACCGAGGGTTGTGGAGTCTGAATGTGACGGCTGTTGAATTATCAGCGGCGTGGCTCGTAGTTGAAATCGGCGGCTGTTAGATGGAAAATCAGCCCCGGTCAATCAGTTCTCAATGACCCATGCGACTTTTCCGCCGTGGTCAAAGTAGCGGTGCTTCGGCTACTTCTGACCGATTTCTGACTTCCAGCTTCTGACTCTGACCTTATTTCATATTTCTCGACTGACTTTAGCTTGTTCGGACAGCATAGTTTTAAAGGAGCAATTCTGGCTCCATCCTTCAGATGCGATCCTCCAATGAGACGTTGCTACGGAGATTAGACACGCCTCGTCTATTGTCTATTGATCACATCGCGTGATATCTGCAGAACATTTTCCTGTTTTATTAACAACTTTATAAAGTTTCTTAATATTTTCCTGATACTGAATTTCAATGTTTCATTCACACAGAATTACAGAGAATTATAAATTCTGCATTTAGAGCTCAAACACGACACACTTCTTCCACACATATTACTAGACTGACCTAATTAAAACAATGATTATAAGAGAAAGAAGATGCATACAGGACTACAAACATATAAAGCATTGACTCCAACATGTCAGTAATCACATCATATCAAGTGTTATTCTGGATAGAGTTAATACTTTAAGTAATCGACAATTGTCCATTTTGAGATTCAAGATTGAGTCCTTTAGCATAGTTTAAACTCTGACCGGAGTCATGGGTGACCGGGTCACGATGGACGGTCACACAAGGGAGGTATTGATAGGACAGATTTGTCTTTAAATCCGTTGATGGGTGTTTTCCTGTTCTGTCCGATAATACAAGAGGGTTTTGTGAGGGAATCAATAGATTTAATGTGATCAGATCCACGTGATGGGTTCTGATTAGTTTATTGCTGATGAGCAAAGAAGTCCTTTAGACAGAGTCCTTTGTTAAAAGAAGTCACGTCATCACTCCTGTAAAAGCTAGGTTTTTCCTGTCAGGAAATGGATCTTTTGGACCAAATGAAGCTTTGTTCAATCATGCCTCTGGCTGATAAAGCCATTTGGTAACGTCTGTCGAACGAGTCCCTACACTTAATATTAAGAAATATGCATTGTGCAATAAAGTTTAATTAAAAAATTTGTCAGTAAATATAGTAGTCAACATTTGAAGTGGTTCAAAACCTTTCTTCAAAGTTGTCCTAAAACATCCTTCTTAGGATAACTTAGTTCTTAGGACAACTTTGGTTAACTTTTTTATCCACTTCAAATGGTGACTACTGTATATTAATGGGTTTGTTAGTGTGAAATGAATGTAGGCCTATTTTAAATTAAAACATTTTGGTAGGTTCTTTTTACTTGGGCAGACTCTGCATCCATTGCCTCTGACATGAAATCTCACCATCACACAAGAGTTACCTAAACTCATAATTATGAGATGTGCTGATGTTCATGTGCATTTTATCTCATAAATACATTCTTCCTGTAATGATTTGAAAACACTGTAACTGCTGACGCTAAACCTTGACCCCCATTGGCCTGCCCCAACGTCCTACCATTGGTTGAACCAGAAGTTGACACATATAGACCGCAGTGATTGATGTATGTATCGAACATGCCATAAAGCGAATGCCATCACACTCACTAACAATCGGTTTAGCTGTACTTTTGCTTAACAACCAAACTCGCTGGAGTGCACACTATTGGGAATCTGTGTTGCAGTTTTGGCACATTTGTCAGAAGGAAACTGGGTCTAGAAATTCATTGTAGCTAAAGACACAAGTCTCACCATGTATTTCATATCTGAGAATGATGAAATTATTTTAGTCATATTTTTTATATTATGAATTATTAAACTAATTATTAAACCAATCCTGACCAATCTTCAAAAATTACACAAAAAGTTAATACATTGAGAAACGTTAACTGCATGAAAAGTAAATAATTTTAATCTCTGTGTCAAATTTAAATCCGCAGAGTAATATGAGACCACCAAACCGCCAAATCATTTCATTGCATTTTTGTCAGGAGCAGGTTTGTGTTGCATTGAGAGTAAAGCATGCAGAGAATCGGCAGAGAAATGTTACACATGATTTTATTCCATCTGCAAACACTGAAACACAAGCAGTTCTGCACGTTCACATTTTTCCACCAAGGAACGGAACTGTCTGTGTTTTAGTGCGTGCACAAGAATAAAACTAATGTTATGCTGGTTTATACAATTGCTTCATGTTGCGTTAATGACAGATCATGTCAAGTAAAATGGAAACAAAACATTCTTGAGATTTTGTTGTGTCTGCTGGTTTTATTTCTTAAACAGCTTAAAGTTTAATGCATGTTCATTTTATAAAGCTACAGGCTGTTTCACCTTTATTTTCACACACCACTTACTGCGCCTATATTGAGACTTTTCTTGGCGATTCACAGTCTTTTAATCCATACAATTTGTGCTGCCATTAATATTTGTCATTAATAATGTCTGTTCGCTTATAGCTGTACTGTAACAGCATAGAGAGAACACAAAGTAACCTCAGTTTTACATGGTCCATGTCTGAGTGCTTTATGCTGAGTGAATTCTCCATTTCAAAACTTAAATACATGAGTATATTTAAAGTGTACTTAAGTATACTTGGAATAGTTCCACTTTAGCACAAACAACTATATTTAACACAACTTTAGTTTAGCTTTTGGACAACTAAAATGCATTTAGTACAAAATTAGTTGTTCCAATTTAGCAGACTTTAAGTATACCAATTTAAAGCGTGCCACAAATATATTTAATTATACTAAAGTACATATGAATAAATTATGTTTAAGTATACTATTTTTTTAACTAGGGCTGAGACGTTCCCTAGGGGTCACTATGGAGAATGGAACACCACGCTGCCATACTGAAGGGATGAGTGCCCTATTGGCTGAGTTATGTCAAAGGACTCAAAGGAATCTTCATCCCTAAGGAGCACCAGCAACAATCATAGACTGGAGCTTCTCAAGAACCGAGGTCTCAACAGGATGACTCTAAAGAGAGGAAGCCTAACTACATTCATATTCAGGCCAGTGTCCAAGGAGGCTCACAGGGGGCCTAATACTCAGAACTACTGTTCAGGCAGCCCTGAAGAGAGGAGGCCTCAAACAAGAGGCCTACACAACACTCTAACATAAGGGCAGTACAGAGAAAGTCTCAGAAAGAGCTAAGCTCAGTCTAACTGGCCCACGAAGCTCCGCAGAGTTGAGGCCTTAAAGGATTAATTCACTTTCAAATAAAATGTTCCTGATAATTTACTCACCCCCATGTCATCCAAGATGTCCATGTCTTTCTTTCTTCAGTCGAAAAGAAATGAAGGTTTTTGAGGAAAACATTCCAGGATTATTCTCCTTATAGTTGGACTTCAATGGCCTCCAAACGGTTGAAGGTCAAAATTACAGTTTCAGTGCAGCTTCAAAGGGCTTTAAATGATACCAGACGAGGAATAAGGGTCTTATCTAGCGAAACCATCTGTCATTTTTGAAAAAAATACAACTGAGCAAGAGAAGGCCTGACAATGCTTGCAGTAGCCATGGAGGCTCACAGAGCCTAACCACTTAGCCTATGGCTGAGCTCATAGGATGAATACAGTACACTGTATGCCTGTCAAGGAAGCTAAATAACAGGGCTAGCAACCACAATAATGGGAGGATCAGAGGAGTGGAGGCCTCTAATAGAATGACTCTCTAAAGCGACAGGAGGCCTAACATTGCTCTGGCCTAACAACTTAAACCCAGGCTGAGCTCGGAGGACGGAGGCCTTAAGATAATGACTCTCTTGAGAGAGAGAAGGCCTAGCTACATCCAATACCTGTCAAGGAGGCCTAAAAAAAGGCCTAGCAACTTCACACTAAAATAACATATGGCGCTTAGGGGAGGTATTCCCAACCTAGATGCACCAGAGGAGGCTCAGGAAGGAGAGACTACAGAAATGTGAAATGTGTGCTACCTAAATCCGAGAATGGAGGCTTCAGTATGCTGACTCTCCAAAACAAGAGGAGGCCTAGCTAAATTCTATACCCAGAGCAGCTCCAAGGAGGCTCAAAGAGAGCCTACAACTCAGAATATAAAAAGTATATACAATACTTATACAATACTTCTTAAAAAAGAGAAGGCCTAGCTATATCAAAAGAGCAGCCGAGAAGGCTCAAGAGAGCCTAGCAACTCAGCTTTGTAGCCCTGTCAAGCTCCCATCAAGGAGGCACGCAGTGCACCTAACAACTCAATGCTGCCCCAGGCGGAGCACTGAGGAACAGTTTCTATAAAAAAGGCCAATGAGGCTCACAGGGAGCCTAACAACGTGACAACACTGCCTATTAAAAAGCAGGGGCCTCACAGGAAAAATTCTCATAACAAGAAGGAGTCAAACAATGCTCCAATTCATACGACTCCAGGGGGTTAATAAAGGCCTTCTGAAGCAAATTGATGCATTTGTGTAAGACAAGTATCCTTATTTAAAAGTGTGACAGCCATACGCATTCGACGTACATCCAAAAAGCATGAACTTTCGCAACGTAGTACACAATGCCATGACGTTCTACACAATGACATGACGTACTACGCATTTTATACTTGTCTTACACAAACACATCGGTTCACTTCAGAAGGCCTTTATTAACCCCCTGGAGTCGTATGGATTCATTTTTTTTATGGATGGTGCAGTTTTGTTCTTCAGAATTTGGGCCCTCATTCACAACCATTATAAACCTTGGAGGACTAAGGGTATTTGTAAATATATCTCCAATTGTGTTTGTCTGAAAGAAGATAGTCAAATACACCTAGGATGGCTTGAGGGTGAGTAAATCATGGGATAATTTTCATTTTTGGGTAAACTATTCCTTTAAGTATATCCTGTTTTAAATATTAAAATTTTAACTCTTACAAGAAAAAACATTTTTGCCCCCATATCTTGAATTTGTTGGTCTTTTTTTAATCAGTTTTGCCCAAAGACCCATTCATTTCAGCCCCTGGTGTATGTGCGGCGTGATGGTGGGGCTCTTTTTCGAGCCAAGAGGAGGCCCCTTCTCTTGCGAGGCCCATTTCAAGTGAAATGGGTGAAGCATAGCAAAGGCCACTACTGGTCAGTAGAGTACTGTAATGTGAAAAAAAAAGTCATATCATTCGTTACTGTATAAACCTTTTCGTATTTTTTTCATTATTTTTCATTAAATATTTTTTTTTTAGACTGTAGACTCTATTTTATTCATTTGAATGCTATTATTTAGAAATATACAGTGTTTACTGCATGGCATTAGGGTTTACTTAATTTTCATGATGTTTTTCAAAGTGTGGTGAATGTGTTAATGAATGCATTAAATACTGAGTGCATTTGAAAATGCATTAATTTCATGTTTTATATCTGCCGATTCTTCTTTAAATTACTGTGTTATCTTGAAACAGGCTTAATAAAAATAAAGTCCACAGTGTTTGATTTAAGTCATTTCTATATAGCAAAACAGCCTTTATTGTTTAGTTCATTGACTTAAAACTAGAAAACAACAATTATTAAAGTATCTACAATAAAGTCTTTTAACATTATTGCTGGTATGTGGTTGTTGGAGAAATTAAATTTGTTTGCATATAAGCTATGAATAAATTATCACGTTCTGCTTATGTTTTCAAGTAAACAGCATTCATAGTGTTCTCAACTATTGAAAAGGGCAACATTTTCCATCTCTCTCTCTCTCTCTGTGTCTGTCTGTCTTTGAACAGACAGAGAGTGTTTGGGAAGGGTGAGATAGAGGCTTGTTAAAGCTCCTGTGCACACAAAAAGAAATAAAATGAAACCATCTAAAGAATTTTCATTAGAGGTATATATGAGGCGGTATAGAGTAATTGAAGATGAGGGAACACAAGCTGAAAAGTGTAGCAGTTATTTCTTTCAAGCCTCCTTCAGTGAGGTAGAAAACAGGTCTGCTTTCTGAGAAGCGTTGAAGAAATTCTTCTACAAAGGCTTTGAGTTCATGCCTTTACCGGAGGGCACAAAGTACATCTCGCTTCATAACCAGATCTCGTTTAGCAGTCCATCTGTACATTTTGTCCTGTCTGTCTGTCTATCTATCTATCGGAAAAACTGTATATTCTATCCCCTAAACCTTCCCATCACAGATTTTTTTTTTTTTTTTTTTTTTAAACATATACTTTTGATTTATACTTATTTAACAACTTATATATACACATGACATTTCAACATATCATTTTAGGCTCCATTCCAGATGTTGTTGTTGTTGTTATTATTATTATTATTATATTTACATTTGAGTTTAATACTCAAAATATGAATTAAAACTAATTCATTCAAAATAATTTATAAAAGATGTATTATTATATTTTGAATTAATATAAATATGGACTGAAAAACAATAAATTGCTCAGATGGTAAGAAAATCCTCATTGTTGAATAACTGCTTGAATAATTACATTAATTATAAAATTAAATGAATGCAATTAATGTGATGTGATTAAAAATAATCACATTAAATGAACACATTAAATTCTTTTTTTTCTTCTTCTTCCCATTTCATAATGGGTATTATGATTTATACAGTTGCAAGAAAAAGTATGTGAACCACTTGCAGAATCTGTGAAAATGTGAATAATTGTAACAAAATAAAGGAGATAATACAAAATGCATGTTATTTTTTATTTAGTACTCTTCTGAGTAAGATATTTTACATAAAAGATGTTTACATATTATCATATAAAATAGCTAAATTTATTAAAATAACCCCATTCATAAGTATGTGAACCACTGATTCTTAAAGGGCACCTATTATGCCCCTTTTTACAAGATGTAATATTGGTCTTGGGTGTCCCCAGAATGTATTTGTGAAGTTTCAGCACAAAATACCCCACAGTTAATTTATTATAACCATTTGAAAATGTCATTTTTGGGGCCTGTTTTAAAAAGAGCTGTTTTGGTGTGTACCACCTTAAATATAAATGAGCTGCATATCCCCGCCCTGCCTTTGGATGAGGGCGTAACTTGCATACCTATGGCAATAAACAGTCGGTAGAAGCAGAATGGCTGAGAATGAGAGACCCGCTGTTTTGTATGGCATTCAGCCGTACATGTTTGAACCGGAATCAGACCCAGATGATGAAGAGACTCCGGCAGAAGAAACACAATTGAGAATGGAGCAGGACGTCTCTGAATGGTTATTTGATACATTTATGTACTTATAGAGTTTTAATCGCGTCCCCTTTGCAATTATGGATGTGCAACACACACACACACACTGTGATAACGTTCGCGCAATTTTTTGAAACTACAAACACAAATACTGTGATAACGTTTGCTAAGTACGTTAGATACACACTATACAAACACGGTTTAAATTATATACACAGATATTCTACGACGACGACAACAATTTAGACGCATTTGTTATTGAATTGGCTGACATCGACTGAAATGACTATTTGCTCAAAAAACATTAAATACACTTACTTCTTCTGGAGGTGACGTTGGATCGTGAACAGTAGGCAACGATCCACACTTGAGGATTAACTTTGAATTGACCCTCGTTCTCAAAACAGTCAGTCAAAAAATGATTTACGCAAACATAAACGTATTTTGGAATTTTGAGTGGCGCCTTTCATTCGTAAATAAAATCCATCCACTGCGTTTTCAGTGGCTCTGATGTCGGAAGTAAGTGAAAACTACTATGTTCATTATTACATCCCACAACAGAATACTTATGTTTCTTAGGAGACATTACCGGCTGTCGTTGAAACAATGGAGGATGGTTGACAGATCACCGAGAGCGGGGTCTATGCCAAAACCAGATTGTCAATCAAACCACGTGGGTGGGGCTTAGCGCAATTCTACGTCACAGTGAGAGCAATCTTAGAACAGGGCGTTCTGAGACAGTGCTTATGAATTATTGAGATTGTAAAAAAAACACTGGGTGGATTTTTCTCATTCTAGGGTGGTTTTGCTCACACACTGCAAACACACATTTATGGTCAAACACCATGTAAAAGTGAATTTTGCATAATAGGTGCCCTTTAATACTGTGTGTGGTTGCCTGGATGATCCATGATGTTTTTTTTGTTTTGTGATGGTTGTTCATGAGTCTCTTGTTTGTCCTGAGCAATTAAACTGAGCTCTGTTCTTCAGAAAAATCCTCCAGCTCCTGCAGATTCTTCAGTTTTACACCATCTTTTGCATATTTGAACCCTTTCCAGCAGTGACTGAATGATTTTGAGATCCATCTTTTCACACTAAGGACAATTGAGGGACTCAAACTCAACTATTAAAAAAGGTTCAAACATTCACTGATGCTCCAGAATGAAACACAATGCATTAAGAGTCAGGGGGTGAAAACTTTTGAACCGGATGAAGATGTCCAAATTTTTCTTATTTTGTTTACATATACATATATATATATATATATTTTTTTTTTTTCATTTAGTACTGCCCTTTGGAAGCAACAGAAGATACTTGCATGTTTCCCGGAAGACAAATTAAAAGCAATTTACCTTGATCTTCAAATTCCAAAAGTTTTCACCCCCCCGTCTATTAATGCATCATGTTTCCTTCTGGAGCATCAGTGAATGTTTGAACCTTTTGTTTGAGTCCCTCAGTCATCATCAGTGTGAAAAGATGAATCTCAAAATCATTCAGTCACTGCTGGAAAGGGTTCAAATATGCAAAAGATGCTGAAAACTGAAGAATCTGCAGGACCCAGAGGATTTTTCTGAAGAACAGAGCTCATGAACAACCATCAGAATACAAAAAAACAGTCGTGGATCATCCAGGTAACCACAGTAATAAGAACCAATGGTTCACATACTTATAAATGGGGTTATTTGAATAAATTTAGCGTTTTTTTTTTTATTATATGTAAACATCTTTTGTGTAAAATCTTACTCAGGACAGTACTAAATAAAAAATAACATGCATTTTGTATTATCTCCTTTATTTTGTTAAAATTATTCACATTTTCACAGATTCTGCAAGTGGTTCACATACTTTTTCTTGCAACTGTATATATATATATATATAATCAGTATAGAGACCAGTGTAACCCCTCACATGAAATTAATGTCAGGGAAATCTGTAGCATGTTTCTCATCACTTTGATAATTTGCTCTTCATCTACCACAGAGAAGGCTTATTTTATTTTCACCGTGAAAACCAAGAAGTGAGAACTGAAAACAGACTTTTAATTTTCAAAATGACACTAAACAGGAAGTATTTTTACAGATCAAAAGATTGTGAGCTTTTTGAAACTCTGCAACTTTATTATATCACCTCATAAACCCACCATTAAAGCTAAATGAAAATGTACATCACACAGTTTTTCCACAATAAGCCACAAATAGCATCCATCAACTCTCCTTTTATAGATAAATCAAATGTCTTCACAGACATCTACAGCATGGCCCCCCATGTGTGAAACCATATTGATGATGAATATCAGCAGATTTCACAAGCTGTTTCCCTCCCAAATGAGTACAACTTGAAAGCATACAACTACAAAACTTTTCCCATGTGCACAGCAGAAATGTTTCATCATTGTCAAAAGCAGTGGTTTTAGACAGACGTTTTAGACGTTAAAACCAATTAAGACCCAACCTAAACCAAAAGTTATAAGAGTGAATGGTAACACTTTACAATAACAGTACATGAATAACCATGAACTAATACCTAAATTAATAGTTACTTCAACATGAACTCATGATTAGTTAAGATATGAACTAATGAAGAGTGATCCTTAACTACGACAAGAGTCATAAGGATTCATGCATGAAAACAGCAGCCTTAACTACGCGTTAATACATGTTTGATAATTAATGCATTAATTAACATTTAGGGGTAAACTAAATAAATCAGCCTCCATAAGAGTAAACAAGAAGTACTCTGAATTTGAATTAAACGTGATTTAATACTGTCATAATTTACACTGTAATATCAGAATCTGCCATCTGCAGCTTTGTGACAAATAATTGCAATGGCACATGATTATTTAGCCATTAATTACATAGATCTGTCTAATCAAATGTGGAAAATAGACTAACTACCACTAATAAATTTAATTTGATCTAAACTGTTTTCTGATTTTTCATTTACATTTAGTCATAGCTAAATAGTCATAGGCCTAGTTTATTCCCGGAACTAAAGTATGAAGGGTTTGTTTCTGGTGGGACACTCATTAGTGGCGCACGCTAGGTGTTCTCTTGGTGCGTTTGTTGTGTTGCTGGCATTTTAAACTAATAAATGTTGACTGCTTTGGTAAGCCGAATTAATAATTAAAGACATATTTACATGTATGTTTTATTGGGGTTTTCAGGAGGTTATGTGCAGTTATTAACTGTATTTGTATTTCTGTCGTTTAAATGTATATGCTTTGATTAGCATTAGCTTGTGGACGCGCGCTATTTTACATGTAAATGTGCCTTATGTGTGTCTTTACAGGTATGTTTATGGCTTGCTTTCAAGTCCATATATGTTTAATTATGTAAATAAAAATAAAATACAAATACTTTTTATTTTAGTTTTTTTGTACCTGGGTGTAAAGGAATAAGGATGGCACTCTATAGTATTTATTCATATATTAGTTAATGATGTGTGATATGTGCATCATGTCATGACTTTACTTGAGGGGGCACAATCATAATTAACTCATTATTTACTAACCATATACTAACATCAACTAATGGTTTGTTAATGTATACTTATGTCATGACTTTACTTGAGGGGGCACAATCATAATTAACTCATTATTAACTAACCATATACTAACATCAACTAATAGCTTGTTAATGCATACTTATGTCATGACTTTACTTGAGGGGGCACAATCATAATTAATTCACTGTTAACTACTTACCAAATTCAGCTCATGATTATCATTAACTTACTATCAAATACACTTGTACTAACACAACTATATAAGTATTCAGCCCAGTTAATGATGTTGTGTGACTTTTCAAAAAGTCAGAGAATGGAGGTACAGTATGATCACGGCCTGCGTCTGGATGGAGAGTGAACTTCTGAATCTGATCCCAGCAAACGTTCCCTGACCTTAGTTCATGTTTCCTGTTTGGTTATTTTTTTGGGAACCGATTCCTCAGGAACTGATGTAAGTCACAGTAGTTTAGTTTGATAGGAAAGAATATCACAAAACAGATTAAGACCTTTTAAGATAGTGCATTTAAATAGTGTATTTAGTATTTTATATGTTTGATAAGGAGGGTCAGTGAAAATAATGGCAAACTAATCCTGTGCCTTTCAGTAATGTTTATAATGAAGCTGCTGATGTCAGTAGTTTAAATTCTGACAATAATAAATTGTTTAAATTTATTTCAAAGTCCAAATATGTATTATTCCTTCTTATAGAGACTGTTTGATTTAGTTTACCCTAAATGTTAATTAATGCATTAATTATCAAACATGTATTAACGCGTAGTTAAGGCTTCTGTTTTCATGCATGAATCCCTATGAGTCCTGTCGTAGTTAAGGATCACTCTTCATTAGTTCATATCTTAACTAATCTTGAGTTCATGGTGAAGTAACTATTAACTCAGGTATTAGTTCATGGTTATTCATGTACTGTTATTGTAAAGTGTTACCGAGTGAATTGACACAGTAAGTAAATGCATGTCGCTAATGTCTGCGAAAAAGAGTGTGTCATCTGAAAACCATGGTGTTCTAACAGTGATTTTGCTTTTTTTGGCCGGGCTATCATGAGATAATCACAATATTCTTCATTAGTTTCTTAACTTGCAATAATCCACACATTATCTTACTGATTGTCATGAAGTTTACGGAGAACAGCCACTTTCAGAATGTTTATGTAAGTTGGAGTGGCAACGATGGTAAAAATAGCACAGATTTTGATACTAATATGTTATTAACATCAAGCTGAGAGAATATTAGCATCAAGTAGAGAGAATATACATAGCGCAGTATCTAAGCAACATGGTGGCTTTGCTATGTTCTGATTGATTCCATAAAGCAGCTAAACTTTTGACATATTCATCCCAAAACTGCAGACAGTCAGACCTAACTGTATTCAAACAACACCCTGACAAGCTTAATTGCTCTTAAGCTACCTACCAACCTCACAACAGGACAGCCTTTCACGTCAGCTCGGCGAGAGAAGTGGTATTAAGCATTATTAAACATGACTTAAATGGCATGACAAATTACTGGGACAAAATGCATGACAGCCAAATGCTAGCAGGCACCATAAAAGCCCAGGAAGATGAATTAAAAGTTTTCAAAATCGAATGTGTTGGAGGCTTCTCTCTCGCTCGACTCGTCCCTAATGTAACCATCACATGTATTAAGACTTTAAATATTTTAAGATGGAGGCAGTTATATAGAGCAGGAAAGTGCCTCGGGACACGAGAGCGGCAAGCATCTGAGAAAATGGTAGAGGTGCTTCATCTAAGACAAAGATATTAAATATTCCATGAACTGGTTTTTAAAGAGTGAACGGTGTACATGGCCCCACACAATTTAGCAGTATCTGCTGAGGAGGGTCTCTGGAGGGGAGGTAGATTATTTCTGTAAGAAGAGGCTGTTTAAGGCCGCAAGGCCTGGAGCTGAAGCCTGACGATTCATGGGAGCTGTCAAACTGCGGGTCTTCCGGGAGCTCGTCCGAACCACACTCACACAATGCTCAGTTAGGGGGAACGCTTTGATAATTATTCTGCTAATAAAAGCAAACTTCACCATTAGCTAGCCGGCTTTCGTTGAAAGAGACCAGATACTGACTTATGCTCTGACAGGATGGGTCTTGTTGGAACATTTCTATTGCCTTTGGATTGGGTTTATCTGCTCGTGGGAACAATGGTACACTGTAAAATGTAATAAGTAGAGTTAACTTAAAAAAGTGAGGAAACCGATTGCCTTAAATTTATAAGTAAAGTATACTATTCATTTTAAGTTGGCTAAACTAAATAGTATTTGTAGACTAAACTTACTCAATAAGTAAAGTATAGTATTAATTTTAAGTTGGCAAAACTAAATAGTATTTGTAGACTAAACTTAATTATCAAGTACAATTAAGTACTGGTGACTCAAAAGCATTAGTTGTGGTAACTTATTATTAGTGTTCACTTTACTAGTAAATTTAAGGAAACCGATTGCCTCACATTTTTAAGTAAGCTAAACTAACAAAAACGAGTAAAGCAAAAAATGAACTATGTTGTCAAAACATTCATTTTATTGTAACAGTGTCCAAAATTTAAGCATTTTTAAAACAAAAAGGGTTGACAACAGACCTACAACAACAGTCTTGTTTCTGCCATCAGCTCAAATCTGATTAAAACAACAGCCTTTTTTTTTATAGTGTGTTTAAGCTGTGAAGGGTACTCCATATTTAAACATAGATCAGCCCAAAAACAAAACACATGGCATGTGGAACATTCTCAAGTCCATCCATTGCTATAACACCCTCCAAAATTATTGCTGTATCAGTGACCTCCAATGGCAAACCTTGTGGAGACATCGGGCTGTCCTCTGGCACCACAGTGAGAATTCCTATCAATACTTGAGGTGCAACGATATCAATGTCCTATAAGAAAGAAAGAAAAGCGATATTAAAATACATTCTTATATTGCAAACGCAAACAAGTGCATGCTCCTTGTAAAAATTTAAACTGCTTAAGGTGCTGTTACTAGTTCTTGAAGTAACTAGTAATTTTATAACCTGGCTTCAGTGTGAATTGTCAGTGATAATTTGGACTTTTTCAGCAAAAGCATCGAAACATTTAATAGCAATATCTTTTAGGTAAAACAGTTACATCCATCCCATGATCGGTTTGGTTTCAAACATTTCTCAAATATCTTCCTTCGTGTTCATCAGAAAGAACAGGTTTGTAACAAAATGAGATCCTTTCCCTATTCTTTTAATGTTTAACTTATTTAACGCTAATTATTGGTCATCGAAAGGCATTTGTTTTTGTTACTGCTGAAACTGTCTATACCAGCAGAGAGTGAGGCGATAGGTTGGAGAAGGGATGCTGCTAAAACTGTCAAGGGACATAGGTAAGGAATGGCTATATATAGAGACCTCTTTGTGCTGAGTACACTGTTAAAAATTGCTGTTAATTTACGGCAAAATTTTAACAGTATAATCCTGTTATATTAAAAAGCAGCGCATTACTGTTTTTTACGGTTGGTGAAATGACGTACACAAATTTTAACAGCATTTTACCGTATTTATTCCACAAAGGAAAGAAAACAGTACTTAACAGTATTTTTGGAACTGAAAACTGCAGCGAGCACATCTGGATTTTCATCCGTCTTTACACTGTGATTTAACCGGTGAGTGCACCTTTGCCTTGCTCCTTTTACACAAGATAGGCTACACGTTTGCAATTGCAAATAACTGTGCAAATAACTGTAATAACTGTGGATGCTGAGCTTGTAACTGTTTTATACGTCCATTTCAGTGCCAAACCTGCCAACCGTGCAAACTGCGTCACAGAGTGGAGCTGAATTTCGGATTTATATATTTCCCGAGTACGAGGTGAGTTCACTATGTATACCTATACAAGTTTTTCAAATATGATATACTATAAACTCTTCTGCAAAGTAAGCCTTTAACATCATAGCAACAAAGTAATATCGATGTAAGTTATTTCTAACGCGCTGAAATTGTCGTCATCTCGTTTGCTAATTTTAGCTTAAGATCTTTTCATTTATTGGATAATATAGCCTACATTTAGTTTATATTAGACAAAACGTTGATTTCGATAACGTTGTGCTTGCAAATTTGGGTAAGCTTGTTCTAATTTGTACATAACTGTATTATGAGGGGAGTTTTTCTTTTGTTGCTGTTTTGCTTCTTTAGCGTTGGGTGTATTTTAGATTACTTCGACCAAGGTTAGCTTGATAGAATAAGTTGCGCGTTACTACTCAGTAAGTTATTATGTTGATGGTTTGTATTGTAATGTTACTTTGCCCAGTACAGTAGGCTAAATGACATTTTATTTCAGTGGAGACTTTGTTGTTGTTGAGATTTTCGTGCCCAAAGACTGTCCAATTTGACTCGCTGTTGTTGTTTATGTTCTATCATGGTATTATTGTCCTAACAACTGAAATAGACATGCTCTTTCCTAATTTAAAAATTAAATGCATACATTACAGGCATTATTGTTAGTGTATTGAGTCTGTCCTCATCATTGTAACTGTGTCTTAGGCCTCTTCCACTGCAGCTGATGTAGAAAGGACACTTGAACAACCTGCAACTCCTCGACTGATACTCCTTGGTATGTATAGAACTCTATGAATGTAAAGTCTATTTTATTACATAAGCCTCTAAGGGTGTTTTTTTTTTTTTTTTTTTTTCTTTTGTATTTCAGCAAACATGGTAAATGCTTTTGTACAACACTGAAAGGGACAGTTCACACAAAATAAATATGCTGCCATCTTTTACCCACACTCATGTCATTCCAAGCCCTCAAGACTTTTATTAATATTTGTTATGTTATGACTTTACTTGAGGCACATGACTAATTGTTAAAGGGTTAGTTCACCCAAAAATGACAATTCTGTCAGTTATTACTTACCCTCATGCCATTTGACACCTGTAAGACCTTCGTTCATCTTCGGAACACAAATTAAGATATTTTAGTTGAAATCCGATGGCTCCATGAGGCCTTCATAGGGAGCAATGACATTTCCTCTCTCGAGATCCATTAATGTACTAAAAACACATCTAAATCAGTTCATGTGAGTACAGTGGTTCAATTTTAATATTATAAAGTGACGAGAATATTTTTGGTGCGCCAAAAAAACAAAATAA
Source organism: Ancherythroculter nigrocauda (assembly GCA_036281575.1). Lineage (NCBI taxonomy): Eukaryota > Metazoa > Chordata > Actinopteri > Cypriniformes > Xenocyprididae > Ancherythroculter > Ancherythroculter nigrocauda. Next base: position 30,164,637 of record VTFQ01000001.1, read on the forward strand.
CGACTTATTCAGTGATGGCTGATTTCAAAATCATAAATGAATCAAAGTGTCGAATCTGCAGTTCAGAGAACCAAAGTCACGTGATTTCAGCAGTTTGGCGGTTTGACACACGATCCAAACCATGATTCCGCACACTGATTCATTTATGCTCCGATGCTTCCTGAAGCAGAGTTTTGAAATCGGTCATCACTATATAAGTCGTTATTTTGTTTTTTTGGCGCACAAAAAATATTCTCGTCACTTTATAATATTAATATTGAACCACTGTACTCACATGAACTGATTTAGATGTGTTTTTAGTACCTTTATGGATCTCGAGAGAGGAAATGTCATTGCTCCCTATGAAGGCCTCACGGAGCTATCGGATTTCAACTAAAATATCTTAATTTGTGCTCCGAAGATCAACAAAGGTCTTACGGGTGTGAAACGACATGAGGGTGAGTAATTAATGACAGAATTTTCATTTTTGGGTGAACTTACCGTTTAAGTAATATGTCATTGTGGTTATGGGTTTTGAATTAATTTTGAATTAGTTAATAGTCATGTGCCTCAACAAGTAAAGTCATAACATGATACCTTTGTAAATCATTAGCTAAAGATTATTTAAAGCAGACAACTGGAAGTTGAAATGCATGGCTTTGACCGATTGTGGTAATTAACACGTTCATTTACATTATTAGTTAATATAATATGCTATTAGGGAATAATTATATTATGACACATTTAACTAATAACAATATAATGATTACTTAATCTATTAATCATATAGAAACTTTATTAGTTGCTGATGCAGTAATCATTAATTAATGGTTTAGTTCTTCATAAGTCATACATTAACTCATGATTATTTGTGCATTAGTTAAGCATGAATTAATGCATATTAGCGCACCCGTATTGTAAAGTGTTACCTTAATTTCTATTCACATTCTCGTTATGTAAACTTTTACCCACACTAATTCTGAATGTATGCATTTGTTTTTCAGACGCTTCATTGGAATAAATCCTGAAAAAGGCACCAAGGGTGGACAAGACTTATCACACTCGGGTTGCCAGTCTACTTAAGAAGCTAATGGACTTAAAGCGTTAGTTCACCCAAAAATGAAAATTTTGTCATTTATTACTTACACTCATGTCGTTTCACACCCGTAAGACCTTCATTAATCTTCAGAACACAAATTAGGGTATTTTAGTTCAAATCCGATGGCTCCATGAGGCCTACGTAGGGAGTAATAACACTTCCTCTGTCTAGATCCATAATGTACTAAAAACACATCGAAATCAGTTCAATATTAATATTATAAACCGACAAGAATATTTTGGTGCGGCAAAAAAACAAAATAATGACTTATTTAGTGATGACCGATTTCAAAACACTGCTTCATGAAGCATCGGAGCATTATGAATCAGTCTATCGAATCATGAATCAGATCGCAGTTCAAACCCGACAAATGGCTGAAATCACATGACTTTGGCACTCCGAACTGCAGATTCGACACACAGATTCACAATGATCTGATGCTTCCTGAAGCATTGTTTTGAAATTGACCATCACTAAATAAGTCATTATTTTGTTTTTTTGCTGCACCAAAAAATTTCTCGTCGCTTTATAATATTAATATTGAACCACTGTACTCACTTGAACTGATTTAAATATGTTTTTAGTACATTAATGGATCTTGAGAGAGGAAATGTCATTGCTCCCTATGTAGACCTCTTTAAGTCATTGGATTTCAACTAAAATATCTTAATTTGTGTTCTGAAGATGAATGAAGGTCTTACGGGTGTGGAACGGCATGGGGGTAAGTAATTTTGAGAATATTTTGTGATTTAAAGTGGCTTTATTTTTCAAGTTTTTCAAAGTTTTAATAAAGCACATTTTGAAGTTACTCTGCATTGTGTTAAATTTTTAATGTTTCAAAGGATATATTTGTACATTGTATTATGGTTTTAAAGCAAGACTTCTAAGGGGTAATTAATAAAATCAAAGAAATATCTAGAAAAATAGTTACACCTTTTTTTCTTAGCAGTCCATTTCTCAATATAATAACATTTGTAGCTTACAGTTAAAAAGTGCAAATAAACATTAACTGTTAATACTTTTGACAGTAATTTACTGTTAATGTAGAAAATAACAGCTTTATGCTGTATTTACAAAAACAGGAACAAACTGTAAATTTCAACAACAGCAAGACACTGTTAATTTAACAGTAACTTGCTGGCAACCGTGCTGCCAGTTACTTACTGTTTTTTAACAGGACAATTTTTAACAGTGATGGATTGAAATTGAATTGGAAAAATTCAAGACACTATTCTATATGAGATTTTTATAGTTTGAAAACAGTTTCATCCACATTTTAAGATTTATTTGATCAAATGTTATGTCTTCTATGTACTTTATATAAGATCTGTTAAGTAAACGTAACGCTGACACAGAAATTGGGACATCTTTCTTGTAGCACTTTTTACAGATATTAAATTAGAAGAATACTTACAAAGCATGTTTTGAAGAAGTCTGTAGTGTCTTCCCCAAGAAGGACAGCAAGACCACGGCGAGTGATGTTCTAACAAATAATACATAAAACATCAAGATCAACAGTGAAAACAGATCACTTTAAAGTTGACAAATGGACTTACACTATTGTAAAAAAAAAAAAAAAACACTTACTGCAGACTTCATTTGCATTAGAAGCTCCAAGAGCTTTTCTCCAGCTGTGCCTTTCTTTGATTCGAAAATTTCCAGAAAACAAGAAGTATGTTTATCAAGGGCTGAGAAGAATTCTTGCTTGAGGTCTTTGCTTGTGATCCGGTTGAACTCAGCAATAATCTACGAAAAGGAGAACAAAAGAAACAACACATTAAGACTTAAAATATTTTTACATGCCCTAGATAAAATGTGTCTTAATTACCTGACTTTCCCTGAAGAGTGCTGGCCATCTTTGTAAAGTCTCTTTTACTGAAGGCTCCTTTTCAACCAACTCTTTTCTGCTTAGCGAAAAAGTTATGTCCATGTACTGTGCTATCAGTGTAGAACTTGGATGTCGTTTCTTCATTTCCTCCACAATTTCTAATCGTTTTGATTCCATGCTGCTTTCATTTTCACCAGAAGGCATATTGGGTAGAAAATTGATCTCGAATCGTTTGGGTTTCTTGACATTTCTTGGAGAATCTTGGCTCCCTCTTTTCATTGAATTAACAAGAACAAGAAGACAATTGAATTAAAGAAGACAAATGTTGTACAAATTTGTCTTAAACATCCTATATACTCAGAAATAATATGAAATAAGAAACTGCTAAATATTTCGTAGCCAAAAACAGCAATAAATAACACCAGTAAGTAATAGACTAGTATTAACATCAAATGCGTTGTAAAAACAGAAAACAACAGCAGCTTTCAGCCTGTCACCATCATGCAAACATGAAATATCAAACGGGTTTACAGGTTTTTGCATTCCATTTGTCCTACCGTTTTTATGTTTGGCGGACATGTTTAGGTGTTGCACTTCTCTCGTGTCTTTTGCAGCGTCTCACCCATGAAACGGCTTTGTAAAAGCACGGCGGTCAAGTAAAGAAAAGAAAAAGAAAGAAAAAAAGCTCAACTCGCGTTTAATAACTTTGCTTCTTTTTCTCATTCCACTGACTGCGTCTCATTTTTATAGCGCAATAACGGATTTGTGAATGAACAGCCGCTTAAGAACAGTGATGTGTTCAGTCTATGGTTCTGCGTTCATGGAGCGTCACATGAGAGCGGTTATTCAGGCGCGCCGGCGCCATCCTGAGGTCGGATCATTTTCTTCTCCTAATGCGGTTATCATTGCCGTATTGTCAACATGTCTAATTAAACGCTTGCTAACATTTTTATTCAAAATCGCGATTTCTCGATTCAGAAAATAATAAAATCCAGGCAAAACAAAAATTCGAATTAATCGAAAAAATCGGAAAAACCGCCCAGCCCTATTTTAAGGCATTGAATTAATGGTTTTTCGGGTCGATTCGTTTGAATCGATTCTTTGCCGATAACTGGAAACACAACAGAGAAAGACGATCTAAATTGGCTCACGAATCACTAATTTATCCAGTATATGGTCTGAAGGCACGTGAGGTGTTTAAAATCAGAATGAGTTTTTAGTCTTAAGAAAAAAACAGTGTCGCTTAGACACACGTGCTTGCAGAATATATAACCTTACACATTATTGTATTTTAGAAAAGAAGGCAAAAATCCTGCATAACGTTACTATGCTCATATGTTAAATTGCGGGTATGAGTTTCACGTGTAAAGAGCTTCACTCGTCCGTCACTAATCTGAAAACAGTTGTTTTTATATTGATATAAAGGACATCAACACTAATTATAAACTGGTTACTTTTCAATTGCATACCTTTTCCTTTTACTCAAGTAATTAAGACTATAACTTCAACTAATCATTTACACAATTACTTGTATTTTACTTCAGTAAGTTTTTGTTACTCTAACCACCTCTGTAACTTGTCTGTTGACCTAAAACATGTTTATCTTAAAAGCGAGGCGATTACCAATTATTAGATTGCTAAAAGCAATCCAATGTCATCCATCGTTTCTATATCAATATATTAACAAAACACGACTTTTTATAAACTTTGATTTGATATTATTTTGAAATGAAAATGTAGCAGTTAAACTATATAAAAAAAAAGAGACTTACCTTATCATGCTCTTATCCAGCCACGTGCAAATTAATGAACCTGCTTTTTGAACCAAGTAACTACGCATGTGCAGTCTTCTTCTTCGTCCAATTAATGAGCTCTCACTCCTTTGGAGTATTACCGCCACCTGTATATATGGTGCATTCACAATACTTAAACTTTTAAGTTGAGCTAAATGAACAAGTTGAGTTTAAGCACTTTGTGTGGGGAAAAAGTTGGAATTACTTAGTTAAACTAAGTAATGTCAACAAACTTAATAAAATAAGTTAAGTTTACTTAATCATTTTAGTAAGCTCAGCAATTACATTTTACAGTGTAACCTCTATATTTTTCATTACTGCTGTGGGCAAAATGGAAAAAAAAAGGGGGGGAAAATTGGTTACAAATCTTTCTGTATGAGACAAGATGGGAAATTAGTATGTTTAAGGATTTGATCAAGATAGGAACATCTAAAGAAAATCCCTTTGGTTATCTTGAGGGAAATTGGTACTTTGCATGAGCAGCTGTATTGGATTGATAATGTAGTACTCTGTGTAGTACATTTACATTCGTCGTAATCACTTCTGAGGCAACAGATAACTGCAAACATTATTAAAATTCAAAGGGCTTGTTTTTCATGAATAATAAAGAAATGGTAAATATTTTTTTCTATGTTAAAATACTCTCTCCTAATACGCAGAATCAACTATATCTAAAGCTACTGTAGGTTCACACTGACAGTCCAAATGTGTGTATCTGAATGGAACCTGATCTAATTAATTGAATGTCCACTCTGTGTATCACAACTGATCAGATTCGATTTGTGTATCCCATGGCGCTCTTTCTTTTTCCAGATTATCTGCATTGGTTTCTATGGCAGTGACATTGCATTGGTATGTCTATGCCAAATACAAGAACAATGGAAACATAGAGGTGTTGTCTAACAATATGACAATGTGAAGCCACACTGCTGGACTACTACGTATTATGAAGCAGCAGCAGAGGGGTTTTCACACCGAATAGTTATAGGAACTATCTACTAGGATAGTTCCCCAGGAACTAATTTCTCCCCCGGGCTATAATCCTGGTTGCATTCGCACCGGGAATGGGAACTGTGAAGCGGCCGACAGCGGCGTCTTTAAGCGCGGCATTTACAAATGCTAAAAAACGGTGGATGGAAGACGCCGTGATCGGAGCTGTGTTTGTTGTGTGTCGTGGGTTTTGTGATAACTGAGATATAATGTAAACGCATAATCTACACGACTGAAAGAGCAAAAATTGGGGCTAAGAGACGAAATCTCCTATGACAACTTTCAGTATTGAGGCGGAGAAAAGAACACAACCCTGCAGACAACAGATAGATGCCGTTATCGCTGTTGTCCATGTTCGTGAAGTAAATATGTTTACACAGCTTTTTAAAAATGCTGGGTAAAGGTGTTTGACATGCATTTGACCAATCAACATACACTTGCGTCACTAATAGTTCCTATAGTGCTGATTTAGTTCCACCAAAAGTAGTTCCTGCGGTGCGAACACTGCAAAAATCGGGGTACTTCAGCCAATAGTTCTAGGAGCTATGGAAAGGTTCCTCCAGTGTGAAAGCCCGCTCAAACTGCACTTTGCGACAACGCAACTTTTCTGTAGCAACTTTCAGCATAACAGTGTCTGACATGTTTACATTTTGCGCGGTGTGAGAAAGTGACAAAATCAGATCAGAGCAGTCAGTCTGAAATGGATTAACAGTAATGTGATTTGAATAGGATGCCAAACCACATATGGATGTAGCTTGAAACAGAAACAGATTTGTATAAATAGTATTTCATGTGACCTTTTTTGTGTTCACACTTGCTAAATATGATCGGATTCCAATCGATATGCACCAAAATCAGATTTGGGCTGACAGTCTGAACAAGGCTTAAATCATTTGTAGGTTGTATAGGCTCTGTGGGACCTACCCCGAGAGGACCTGTAGGACATCTGAGTTCAGTTGCAATGGAACTGCGGCGTGATTCATGTGAATGTGAAAGCAACTCAAACTCGCATCTGCACTTGTTCAGGAAGTAAAGCAACGTGTGCATGAATTTTAGCAGATGACGACATCATTAGTTCAACAAAACACATGTAGGGGGTGACAGTTCTAATGCTTTACCTTGGATACTGAGAGTGTGAGAGTGAGCGTACAATGTAATCATGCAGAGTGAGTGCAATCTGAGCAGCAAATGAATAGCTTGCAATCAGCTGTCTCCTCAAAAGTGTCTGACGTAGCACATATAGTATCTCTGTACTCTGCTGTGCATAATAGCACAATAATAGCACAATATATTGACACATGTTCTGTTTTCTATCACGTGTCGTGCACGTTTGTGATGACGTAAGATGAACGCAAATGCACTATGTGGTTCGATAGAATCAAGTGAGTATAAAACCAGACCAATGCTATGGGGAGCAGCAGGAACAATCACGCTTGGATTTGGACTTCAGGAGATGTGCCAGTGTGACAACACTTTCAAAACATTCCTGTTTGTTTGAGCTGCCTGACAACGTCTTGCTCAGCCAATGGCATGAGTTTAAGTTGCGTTTTTCATGTTCAGACAACACAATTGTCAAAACGATCCCCGGAACACTGTATTATTCATGCCTGGCCAGTAGTTGGCGATGTCACTTTGTAAAGAAACACTATGCGCCTACTGAACACGTAATATGCATGTGCATGACATCACCATTCTCACACGTTTTTGTATTTTACACAGAGACACGTATCATTTTCAAAAAGTTGCACTTCGAAACACGTTTTCAAAAGTTTGTTTTTTCAGACCCCCAAAGTGCCGTTTTTGTGTAAACGAATGGCCAAAAGCATAAAAAGTATTATGTTTTCAGTTGAGAACAATGTCGTGTAAACACAGTTTTCTTCATTTCAAACACTGCATTGCTAGTCAGGAGAGGTGATGGTGTGACACCACTCCAGTCAGGAAATCTATGTACAGTATCCGGTGGCAGTATAGACTCTGTGCCATTCCACATTCCTGCCCACAAAACATGAGAGAGTCAATCGCCCTTTGCATAATGAACCTCATATGTCACCAAGATTACAGGACTGTAATACCCATCCGGATGTCCAGAGAAAAAGCTTCATATGGACAGTCCGAATATCTAGTGAGCTCTGTCGTGGTGTATTGTCTCCACAGGCTTTTCTACGGGGTGTACACACATACCTCAATTTTATTGCTAGAGGTTCCAGAGTATCTAGTGTTGACAGCTGACAGTTGACACTGGCGATATTGCAAAACTGAGAGAATGTATATTTGGATGAAATATTTCAATGTCATTTTATTTCACAATATTGCTGTTTTTACTGTATTTTTTATTAAATGCATAAGAGCATAAGTTTCTTTCAAAAATCTGAAAAAAATCTTACCAACCCTAAATTTTTGAATGATAATACTGTATATGCGTATGCTGTTCTAACAATGCGCAATCAAAAAACAATGCATTTTCACTGATGGCCTCAGACTGTACATCAAAAAAGGCTATATCATAAAAACAGCAATTATAAAGCTCTAAATAATTAAAATAGTACACTCATTGTGGGTTATTAGACAGGGTTAATGAGATATTCAGCTCGGAAGAGCAGATGGGTGGATAAGAGTGTTTTAGTGTCTCTGAGGCTGGCCGCTACAGGCTAATCCTAGAGCAAGGTCAGACTCATCTGATCCAGGCATGAGGCCTGACACGCTCCGCCACCCAGCCCAGACAGGGAGCAGCCGTCACACCGGGGGAACTGGCCCGAGATTCTATCTGGAGCACAATCAAATATTTATGACACAGAGGCTGTTTTATCAGGGCGTCAGTGTAATTAGACATGGGAAGCTATTGAGCTGCTAGAAGAGGGTGGAGTGCAAATACAGTATAATGTTTGCCGAAAAAAAACCTTCCCAAGGCACCTATTGTGCACTCATCCTGATTGAAACATCATTTTGCTGACATGAATGGCTTTTCCTTGAATGACTGCTTAACATGCTGTTAGTATCAGTGCTATTCCTCAAGGGTTTTTTTTCCCCTTAATTATTTTTTTTTACGTGGAATTCTGGCACTAATTGTTGATGGGGAGATTGTAATATGAATGACAATGAGGAGATCTCCACAGGGAGATGCCCGAACCGTGAATAAAAGTCTGTCAGTAGACTGCCTTGCTGGAAAAAGAAAGGGTAAGTGATTGTGATTGCTTCCAAACTACTTGATTGAGCACCCCAGTGTCCTGTTAATCAGACCTGATAGGCAACAGACTAGCTGCCCATCAAACAAGTATCCTAAAGCATGCCATCAAAGAAGAAGATTTGTATATATATATATATATATATATATATATATATATATATATATATATATATATATATAAAAATGTATAATTTCCATTGTAAGTGTACATCTGAACATTTTTTCCTAATTTGGTCACAAAATATACAGTATAAATGCACTGTTTTCTCCAGTGGACTGAAACATTCATGGTAAATGACTGGAAGGAGCAATCAGACCAAGCAATCAGATGTACTAAGCAATCAGACTGTACCAAAATCAACCCGTGTGCCAATACACAACACTCTCAGTCCAGCACTGACACATAGACACAGAGGACAAGCCAAGAGATATATCTCGACCTCTTACCCACAAAGAAAGAACAAGCTCTGTTATGTCCTTATAAAGGTCAAAGTAGACACTGATGCAGATTAAAGACTGGACCAGAAAACAATTTATCACATGTGTTGAAGGTAAGATGTTACAAATTACATCACCTTCTAAAATTACACAATAACATCAGCTCCATATTCAGACTAAAAATGCACCTTTTCTTTTTATTTAATTTATTTACTGAAAAATACAACTGAAAACATCTCCCTTCCACGTGGTGGGAGAAGTAGCCATTCAAAGCTTGGGGGTTGTCAGATTCACTAATATGGTCTACAATATTCACCAAGGCTGAATTTATTTGATTAAAAACAGTAAAAACACAATATTGTGAAGTTTTATTACAATTTAAAATAACTGTTGTCACATTTAGTCTGTTTAGTTATTTTCCTGTGTTTCGTTCTCATACCGTTCGTTATCATGGTTTCGTATTATGTTCTCATTTGGTTTCCGTAGTCACTGATTTGGTTCCCTTTGTTTATGGTTGTATTCACATATGTCTTGTTTGGTTCCTCATTTAGCCCTGTGTATTTATATCCACAATTTGGTTCTCTTGCCTTAATTTCATACTGCTGTGACGGCCTTAAACAAACTATGGCGCTAACAGCAGTTGACATCCACCCTGAGGACCAACTCCCTGCCCTGTATCAAAAGGGTTGCGCCCTGGAGGATTTTGTTGAGGACTTTTTAGAGCTGTGCCATAAGGTAAATTGGAATGAGATTGAATATGTGGTTTTGGGGTGGGCTAGACAAACACCTCCTCCAACTCATGCCCATGGGGGAGTCCAGTTGTTCTCTGCTCCATTACATTGAGTATGCTTTGTGGATGACTGATTCTCTGTTCACAGTGGAAGAAGCACAAGAAGTTGCTCCACACACTCTGTGCCCATTCCAGCCATTCCTGCCCCAAATCCTACAGAGGACATAACGGACCCAGAGGCTCTGCCTATGCCCACCACCGACCCAGAGCTCCCAAGTCCGTTAGTCCTGGAAATAACCCTCATACATCTCCACAACCTGCAATTGACTGCCGAGATCTCTCCTTTTCCACTGGAATCTCTTGGCCTACTGGATTCTCTTGTCCCGACAGTTCCCCAGCCATTCCTCCTCTGCTGGTTCCACCCAGCCTCCTTGCTCCTCCATCTGCGCTGGTTCCACCCAGCTCCCTGGCTTCAACTCGGGCTTCCCAGCTCCCAGCTCTGCCTTGGTCTATGGGCTCTACTGTGGCAACTCATTCCCTCAGCTCTACCATGGCTTGTCATCCCTGCGACCTCACCCGGGTCCCTTGTCCCACCATTGCCACCTGGGTCCTCCAATCCTGTGGCTTCACCAGGATCCTCCATCGCTCCGGCATCACCCAATTCTCCGACATCCCTGATTCTGCCTTGGTCACCCTTACCCCAGCTCCACCCTGGTCCTCACCACCCAAAGGTCCCTATGGCATTGTCAAGGCTAGCCACATCGCCAGGTTCTCTGGGACCTCTTCCACCGACCCCACAACTCACTCCTCCAAGACCCCCACCCTCCCTCCACATCTGTTGTACTGTTCCATTTTAAAATTCAAATGAAAATAGAAAAATACAGTCTAATTCAAAATATATATAAAAACTATAATAGTATATCAATGATACTAAAATAACATTGAATAAGACACTTGCTTTTGTCACATGCTTTTTGTGGATTATAGCTTTAGTTTATCCCAGAGCACATCATTATTGAGGCTTTTAGATGTGATCATTATTGAGCAGAGATATCAAAAAATTAGATATTCATGAAGACTGAGGTAATGTGGCGTGACGGCACATTGATCATGCATAATCAATACCTCTCTGAATGGTGATGGCAGACACAGGTCTAATGATTCACATTTAGAGCTGTTTATTGGAATATGTGATCGATTCACTCCAGGCCACAAGCTAATATGACAGTTTGAGTCTGGTCTAAAGCATTGCCATTTCATCCAAGATTAATCTCTTATTGGCATAAAGTCTGATCCACTTTGCAGCTTGGTAAAGGTCAAGTCTAAACTCTGGAACAAAGCAAAAGACAAAACTCTGGTAACACTTTATTTTGATGGTCCCTTTTGAACATTCTAATAACTAAAAGTAACTTTGCAACTATATGTCAGCTAACTCTCATTTAGAGTATTTGTAGACTGTTTGCTTAATATCTGCTAACTCTTTATTGTGATGGTCCCCCAACAGACATTATACTGACTATAAGTAACTTTGCAATTACGTTTTTTATTACCAGTCTACTAATACTCTAACATTCTAATGAGAGTTAGTAGACATGTAGGTGCAACGTTACTTATAGTCAATAGAATTTGTTAAAGGGACCATCAAAATAATGTGAGACGATAACTCCTTTTAATGGATACCTTTCTCCATTTTTTATAAATCTCCTTGGGTTAATTCACCCAAAAATGAAAATTCTGTCATTTATTGCTCACCCTTGTGTGGTTTCACATCCGTAAGACCTGTGTTCACATTTTTTTTTTTTTTTTTTTGGTGAAGTCTGAGAGGTTTCTATCTCTCCATAGAGATCCAGTGCAACTACTGCTCCAAGGTCCAGAAAGGTAGGAAAGACATCATTAAAGTACTCCATGTGACTCCAGTGGCTTAAACTCAATTTTATGAAGCAATGTGAGTGCTTTGTTTGTGCAAAAAAATAAATAAATAAAAATAATATTTTATCACTTTATTTACAAAATAATATTATCCAAAGCGTGTTCACACAACATCAGCTCTCGCATGAACACAAAAAGCATATGTCATGATCGCGAACACCCGTGCATGTGCGTTGTTGACGCGCGAGTTTGAACACAACACGCATGCTTCATGAAGCTCTTGTAAACGTGTCGCAGATCAATATTTTTGTAGGTAAAGTGGTAAATGATGTTTTTTGCACAAACAAAGCACTCGCATCACTTCATAAAATTGAGGTTAAACCACCGGAGTCACATACATGGAGTACTTTAATGACGTCATTCGTTCCTTTCTGGACCTTGAAAGTGGTAGTTGCATAGAGTTGGATCTCTATGGAGGGAAAGAAAGCTCTTTCAAAAAGATCTTAATTTGTGTTCTGAAGATGAACCAAGGTCTTACGTATGTGGAACAACACAAGGGTGAGTAACACATGACAGAATTTTCATTTTTGGGTGAATTAACCCTTTAAGTATACTAAAGTTAAGAAAAGTTATTCAACCACTGGATTGAAAGAGAGTAACAGAACAATAGATACTGTTGTCTGTCAGAACTTCATGTGTGTGTCTCTGTATGAGTGTGTTATTTTGTTGGTAGTCAGTGTGAAGGTCTGGTGTAATCCTTTGGCTATTTTGTGGGTGTTAAGGTGTCGTGCTGAGTGTGGAGAAACAGTGTTGCACTGTTAAGATTGTCTGCCCAGCAGTGCAGGTTCCTCACTGTGTGTCCTCTACCTCCCACAATCACACCACTGGCACAGAGAGACAACTTTCCGTTCATCTTTTGTGGCTCTTTTTTCATCCTCCACAGCTCTTGTCTCCCAGGGATCAAGCTAGCAGCTTCACCACCTTTTGTTTTAAGATTTTGGCCCCTCTGCTCTGCTCTGCTCTGCTCTTCTGTTCGGTCATAGCCTGCTTGCTTGTGTGCTTGCTGTATGAATTTAAAAAGTGTGCCATGTTATGTCAAGAAAATATTGATGGTAAAACCACACTGTAAAAAAAATATATATATATATATATTGGTTACACTTTTTTAAGGTGACATAGTTACATTGTACTTACACAAATAAGTACTGAGTAATATTAATTAATTACATGTAATTACTATAGAGTTATGGTTAGGGTTAGTGTTTGGTTTAGGGTTAGTTACCTGTAATTATGCATAATTTACTGTTATTACATAATGTGTAACTATATAAAATAGATTGGATGATATTATTAATCAATGTTTGAAATGCCATCCGCATAAATATGTTTAATATGTTAACAATTTTATGGACTATGCTAGAAAAACACTTCATATCTCTGAATGCTCTAGTTTATCTCCATTCTTTAAAATGGAGCAATTCAATGTGAAGCGATGAAGCAAGATGAAACTATATTCAGAACACATAAAAAAAGAAGATCTGTTCTGGCTCATTTTGTTGAACCAAAACACAATGGCAATTCAGTAAATTCCCTCTTCCTGTCTTTCCAAGTCAACTTTCAATTAAATGTCATGCAGGGCATGTGGGTAATTCATTTCCAAGCAAAATTCATGAAATGAAATGGAGCCAAATATTAAATGATCAGTTTGCCCAACCCTGTGTCACAGTCACCAGCTTAGTACCAGTCAGCACTCATCAGAAGGCCAGACAACAAAAAAGGATGAGCTTTTAATTTGCAGGACAGATCATGGTGGTGGCTCAAAATAGCCACAATCTGTTTGAATACACAGAAGGATTCTGTAGTCTCGTCATCACCTGCCCCTTGAACGAGAAGATCATCAAGGCATTGTAGTGGGTTGGGGTGAACTTTGCACATCCGAGAGAGCTCCCAGATATCTCAGGATTGAACTGGAGAGAGGCCATCTTTAGATGTCTAGAGAGCTTCAATATGTTCCCCAATATGTACAACAGTTAGCCCCAGAGTCTCGTCCTAAGATGGCCACCATCCCAGTGTCTCATACCCCCATCACCCCTTGCAGGCCGGGGGTACTCCAGAGACTGCGTTCTACTCCCCCCGGGGGCCATTCTCGGCAGCTGCAGCACCTGGGGTAAGGACAGACGAGATGAGAGAAAAGGAGGTGGAAGCACAAGGAGTGACAGAGACGAGAGAGGGAAGAGAGAAAAAACCTGGTCCGGTTCCTGGACACACTGCCGCTCGGTCCTCAGCCAGCTGAGAGGCTCTTCATGGTGTTGCCATGCGATGGTACTGGATGGTCCTCCTCCACCCCCTGGCGGCCGGTGATGGCTCCTCTGGCTGAGGGCAGGCGGCAGGGAGTCCACTGTTCCCTGGTCCTCCCCTTCATGGCGAACAGCAGCAGGCTCCGGCCTATGGCAAACAGCGGCGACTCCTCTGCTCCTTCTCGGACAGCAGCCACCCCACCTCGACCCAGGAGCATGGCAGTGAGATCTCAGTCCCACCCGTTGTATACTCGTTCCAGCACCACCGCCTCTGGCAGCCACTCGCGGTCTTCACTCTTCCGTACTGCCTGACCTCCTCAGCACCGCGATCCCCCTCAGCAACGAGGGCTCTCCAACAGTATGTCCCTCCTTCCTTCCGGGTTTCAGCACCAATGTAACGTAGTTTGTTTATGTACGGGAAAAAGGAGGCCGGAACCGGCAAACGTTTAACAGACTTTAATAATAATATAAAATAAACCAACAACAAAACGAAAGTAAAATGACATAATAAAGCATAACAAAAAATCCAGGCCTGGTCCTCTCTTGTCCTTCACTGTCATTGCTCCTCCTTTTATGCTTCCAGAGCTCCTCCATGAGATAACGTGCCGCTGACGCTCATTATCACTCGTGCCACCAGCCTCGCACCGTTCTCTCATGGTTCTTGCTCTGCCCTGCTTGTCACAGCCGCCATTCCTCTCCAGCCCAGAGACCCATAGGTCAGCCATAGTGGCCGAGCCTGGCTACATCGGCAAGGCCACGAAGGCAACGCCTCCCTAGGCTCCAAACCTTTCTGCTCTATCATGGTCCGCAGAGCTACCTGCACCACCCTGGTCCCTTGAGCTGCCTGCACCACCATGGGTCCCTGAGCCACCTGCACCACAATCACTGATACCGTCCTGGAGTCTTCCAAGCTGCCGGCATACCCTAAAAACCTGCCAAGACTCCAGGACACTCGCCATCCCTCCCCGGTTTGACTCCTTTTGGCACAAGGACCTTCTGGTGACCAGCTCAGTCACCAGCTCAGTACCTGTCAGCACTACATTTCCCAGCATCCCTCTTGATCCCCATCTGCACTCAGTCAGCCATAACCACACCGCAATTGCACTTCCTTGCCAACTCACCCTTTTTCTGACACCGATCCCTTCACTTCAGTGTCTGGTCTCATCTATGACAAGCTCCACAGACCCTACCTGATTACTCAACTGAGAACCTACCTGTATTGCCTGATCTGTCTTCTGTCTGCCATTTGTCATCATCTGCCTGGATCTCCTATTCACAGATTCACCAGCCTCCCGCACCAGTCCTTCACCTGAACACCATGTTACAAGTCATCATCAAACCATCTACTGCCATTTGACATACCTGTGTTGCATTCCTGCTCTGCTCTCTCTTCCACTCCTGCAATAACTTACCTCGTCTGTTCTCTTCTGTGTGTGACACCCTGGTTCTGAGAATAAAATACACTGAAGACCACAAACTTCAAATGAACAATCAAAGGTTAATAATTTAATTAATGCTCCAGTACGGACTCAAATTGTTTTTCATGATTAGCTTTAGTGCTTGTACAAAATTCACTAGAAGCATATTGAAAGCAGCAGATTACAATCATTTTTAGTCACTACATTAAAGATGTTTAGTACCAATAGTGTGATAATGAATATCATGTATATTAATTATGTGGTGTGACATTCCCCCAATCATCCTAAATGATTTACAAAAAAAAAAAAAACAACAAAAAAAAACAGACCTTGCCATAGTAAGATAGAAGGTGCAGTCATGCTCTATGCAAAATTGCTTTTCATCAGGATGTGATGTCATGCTTTAGGGCTTCTGTGTTGAACAGAATAAATAGAATAAATTAGGGAAAATACATTAATCCTTCTGGTTTATAAGAAGTTATCAGAGCACTGCACTATGCTAGTTGCAGCTCCACAATTCTTTCTTTCTTTTTGTTATGCTATTCTCTTTGTCAGTATATTCTTTTGATACTTGCTCAGGTCATGGTGTCCTCACAGTTCTCTTCTTGGTGTCATTGTTTTTTGGAAGTAACTGTTCTTTCAGACACATCTGTCATTTCAAAGCCATGTGTCTAATCTGACAACCTGTGAGGATGAAATTTCTCCTGATGGGACTAATGAGAGGACATGCTCGCTGTGGCACATCTATGATGACAGCAGTGTGTGCTGCCATACTCAAAGTTTGATAAAATACTACATCTTAAGTCATTTCACAAATGTCACAATGTTCTGCTTGACATTTCACTATAGATCAGTGTTGACCATTTTCTTTGACTGGTGTTTTACTCATTGTTGCCAGACATTGTCATTAGGAGTTTTTTTCTGTCATTAGAAGAGTTTCTGTGACATTAAAGGGTTAGTTCACCAAAAAATGAAAATAATGTAATTTATTACTCACCCTCATGCCGTTTCACACCTGTAAGACCTTCGTTCATCTTGGGAACACAAATTAAGATATTTTTGTTGAAATCCAATGGCTCAGTGAGGCCTCCATAGCCAGCAATGACATTTCCTCTGTCAAGATCCATTAATGTACTAAAAACATATCTAAATCAGTTCATGTGAGTACAGTGGTTCAATATTAATATTATAAAGCGACGAGAATATTTTTGGAGCGCTAAAAAAAAAAAAAAATAACGACTTATTTAGTGATGGCCGATTTCAAAACACTGCTTCAGGAAGCATCGGAGCATAATGAATCAGCATATCGAATCATGATTCGGATCACGTGTCAAACTGCAAAAACTGCTGAAATCACATGACTTTGGCGCTCCGAACCGCTGATTCGACATGCTGATTCATTTGTGCTCCGAAGCTTCCTAAAAGCAGTGTTTTGAAATCGCCATCACTTATATAAGTCGTTATTTTTTTTGCCGCACCAAAAATATTCTCGTCACTTTATAATATTAATATTCTTACATGAACTGATTTAAATATGTTTTTAGTACCTTTATAGATCTTGAGAGAGGAAATGTCATTGCTCCCTATGCAGGCCTCACGGAGCCATCGGATTTCAACAAAAATATCTCAATTTGCTTTCCGAAGATGAACGAAGGTCTTACAGGTGTGAAACGGCATGAGGGTGAGTAATAAATGACAGAATTTTCATTTTTGGGTGAAGTAACCCTTTAAGACTCTTTCCTTCTGGATTGCTTAATATAAGGAACTTATACTTTCTGAAATGTAAAAAGGGCATCATGAAGATTTTGGAGAACTTTTTTTTTCTCTTGTTGTTCTGGTGAAAAAAATGACTGCACAGTGTCAGTGTTTGGTGATCTCAGCACAGCAGGACCACAATGCAATACAGAGTCGACTGACAGGAATCTGTACATTTTATGCCGATGGAACTGGCAGAAATGTTGAGGAGCCATGTGGAATGTTCACATATTTGCTTTTCCAAATATTTCTCTCCATTAGGTTGAAGAAAACCTTTCCATGAAATTAAGAATTTGAATCTAAAACTTTATTGTAAAGTGTTACCGAAAAATGTTCTAATAATTATGAATTAGTATTGCTTTCTCATAATCATAAGATAATATTAATGTCATAATTATGCCTTATAATTAGTAGCTCATAATGAGAAATGTTCTCATGGCTTAGGGGCCATTTACACAACAACACTAAAAACTGAAAAGTTTTTGTCGTTCATTGGGTACGGTGGCCCAGTAGTGCACAACACAATGAAATTAAAAAAGCAAACATAAGTTCACAACACAACGAAATCGAGCCACAACGCAACGGAATCAAGCCACAACACAATGGAATAAAGCCACAACACAATGAAATAAAGCCACAACACAACGAAATAAAGCCACAACACAACGGAAATGCTCCCAACCACTAGGGGGCTCTCAGAGCTCGGTAAAGTTAGTTTTCCTTGCCAATGTTCTATAGAGTCGGCAGTAATATAAATACCACAATTAGTTTTAACAGTATGTAAACATTGTATATCGACATGAAATATTAATTAAAAATCACCTACATGCAAAATAGCTTCATATTTATACCTGTGAATGATTTGACGCGCTACCACTGTGCATGGTGAAGGGAACGTCTGCCAATTCCACCAAGTGGTTAAAACGTATCATTTGTATTCATTAAAATTACTTATAACATTTAAAAACAGACATATTCAAATTCCAAAGCTTGTCAGTCTTACCAACAGGAACTAACAAGCTTTGGAATTTGAACATGTCTGTTTTTAAATGTTAAACAAAGTCATTGTAATGAATACAAATTATACGTTTTAACCACTTGGTGGAATTGGTGGATGTTCCCTTCATCATGCGCTGTATCGCGTAAAATCATTCACAAGTATAAATATGAAGCTATTGTGCACGTAGTTGATTTTTAATTAATATTTCATGTCGATATACAATGTTTACATACTTAAAACTAATCATGGTGTTGATATCTTTGTAAGACTGTCGACTTTATAGAACAGTGGCAAGGAATACCGAGCTCTGAGAGCCCCCAAGTGGTCGGGAGCATTTCCGTTGTGTTGTGGCTTGTTTCCATTGTGTTGTGGCTTTATTTCGTTGTGTTGTGGCTTTATTTCGTTGTGTTGTGGCTTGTTTCCGTTGTGTTGTGGCTTGATTTCATTGTGTTGTGGCTTTATTCTGTTGCGTTGTGGCTTTATTTCGTTGTGTTGTGAACTTATGTTTGCTTTTTTAATTTCGTTGTGTTGTGCACTACTGGGCCACCGTAATTGGGGGCCTGAAAATGCAAAATTTTGAAAACAGTTTCAAAGTGCAAGTGTTTGAAAACGATACCACTATCGTCTCCATGTAAACTACAAAAACTTGAATTTGTGAAAACGGTGACATCATGCAATATTTGAGAAAGTTTATTACAGAATCATATTATTTTTACTAGGTTACAGTGCAAGGAAAAAAATCCTGTTACTTTCTGCTATTGATAACAACCGCAAGAACCCCATAGCATTAAAAATAACAAAAATGAAATGAACACTCTTCTGCATTTGAATTTGGAGAAGCTTCCTCTGTATTACATATACTTTTTTTAAAAAGTGCTGGGGACAATGTCAGCTATGGCTAAAAGAGGTTTGTGACATGACACCCATGAATCATGACTGCAAGATTCCAACGCATACAGTATCTGTTCACCAACACAATTTGGAACTCAAGAATATACCTGTACATCTATTCATAGCTGATCTTTTTAACATGTTTTGGTTGTCTGGGAGGAGCAAAAATAAGCATTTTCTTTTACATTTACAAAGACCCAATCTTCTGTTTGAGACAAAATGCAAATTACTGTTATTGCAATTTTCTCTCTTTGAATATTCGTGTCATCTTTTCATCCACTTCAGAAGCTTTTCATTACACAAATTAAATGAAGCAAAGGAATTCTGTTTGCTCATGAATTGTGACTACGTCCAAATGCAAATTCACTTTCAATCTATTATACTTACCAATGTCAGACTGCAGAACAGAACAGGTCTACATATGTATGCTGAGGAGTGAAGTCTTCAAACACACATCAACATCTGAATATAGCTCACTGAAATTGATCAAATACAACAGCTGAAGCCAACTAATACCAGATTAAACAAAACAAAATAATTGCTTTCTATTGGCAGTTGCAATGAAATCTCTCCATCTGAAGGAAAAGATGGAAAGTGAAAAATAACATATCTAATTTAATCTTCAGAAATGTTAGGGGGGGGGGGGGGGGGGATGCGAAAAAGATTCGATATTACTCTACAGTTTTTATCTTTCTTCCTCTTATGTGGACAAAAACAGTACAAACACATAATCATGTACGTTACATGACACAATGACAATCTTTTAGATCATGCATGTGGAGCATGTTTTTATGTTCATGTACAGAACTGTTGGTTCTACATATAGCCAGGTGATCCTATGCTCTGTGTTTGGGCTTTTGTATTTTGGGCTCCATTTTGTGTTCTGTTCTTTTATTTTGTACTTCCTGTTTCCATAGTTTGTAGTCAGTTTGTAGTTATTCTAGTCTCTGCGGTTAGCCCTCATGTGTCTCATCTGTGCCTGAATTCCTTGATTAGTTACCCTGTGTGTTTATTCATTATCTTCTCAATTGGTGTTTTTCTTTGTGGATGTATTGCATGTGTTGTCATCAGTTCTGTGCTTCCCGGTGTCTCGGTTTTCTTTTGTTATTTTTGTTCATAAAAATTTGTTGTTACAATTGGATCCAACTCTCTGGGCGAGTCCCAGTCAGATCCCTATAGCTCCCAAACTCGTGAATCAATATATCGTGTATACGAATTCAGGCACTGGTAAGGACAGTGAGGGATCCTGGTTCACTACACATTGGGACACTTATTTCCGGCGACGTGACAACGTCCTCATTATACAACATCACTATTGTTATTTATGAACAACAGCAGAGCTGATGTCTTTCTGACATTACTTGTAATGTTGTTGAAGGTACATTATGAGAAATACTTTGCTTGTTACATACACATGCAACATTTCAGCCTTGAATAAATTATAAATGTTAGCTAGATTATATTCATTACCAGTCTAGCATGTTTATGCTGAAATAATGGTTTGTAAAAAAAAAAAGAAAGAAAAACATCTATCGTGCGTAGTGAGTTGGCTCACGTGATTTAAGTTTCACGCTTCAGGGCTTCCGTTAAGGGAGCATAATGTGCATCAGTGCTCCCTGGTTTTTACCGTGCATTTTGGGACTTTTTAGGGAGTGAATGTTTCAGTGCCCTGGAAGGACTCTATGATTGAGACAGCCCTTAAAATGGCAGACTCCCTGACCAGTGCCCTGACTACTGAACAAGGGATTGAGACGTACACTCTGTCTTCTCTGAAGCCGCTTTACACCAGGAACAAAACAAGGCCTGAGGTAATTTATCACATATTATTGTTAATTTCACTGCTGTTTAACCCTGTTAAGCCTGACATACAAAATAATAGAAAAGTGTATTAATTATAATTTTAATTTATTAAATTTATTATAAAGTTTCCTGAGCCTTCAGACCTGTATAAAAAAAAAGTAAAAATGTGTGTGTCATTTGTCAAAAATGTGTCATTTGTTCATATTTAATACATCAGACTTTTATGGCTCGTAAAGTATGATATAATGAGAATATTGTTCAGTTTTATTCAGAGGCCCAAACTGAGAAAAAAATATGTAATTTGGTGCAGTTGATGATACTTATGGCCAAAAAGTAAAATTATGATAGATTGTAATATAAATCAATGAGATCTTTAAAACAAAATGCATATACATATATGTTGTCTCTCTATATTTCCAAATAATAGCCTACAGTTATAAGATTCATTTTAAATGCATAATTTTATGATTAAAGCTCTGTAGCTTTTATTGTGGAGAAAAAATTTATAATGCAATGCAATACAATGATGACTGAGAGATGAACAAATAAATGTTCTTCTAAACCTGATAGATCATATTTGATATTTGCAGTTTAACATGATTTTTCTAAAAATGTATATCTGGATAATCAATTAAACCTGAGTTCCTTCAGTCCAGTTTTGCTCATCTTGAGATATTACTAACAATATAAACGTTTTAGTTAATTTAGTTGATAAAAATCATTAAAGATTTCACAGCAAAAGGGCACGTGTATCACGAGGGGGATGTTTTTACAATTATACTAAAACAGTTTTTAGTTGCTAAAAAGGTATAAACTATCAATCGGACAACAGAAGGCATATAGTAGAATGTGTACCACAGGTTTTGCAGCAAAGTTTCTTAGAGGCCTAAGAATTTTGAAATATTTTAAAGTAGGCTTTATAGGGTAATGCATGGAAGCTTGTTTCTGCCACTGAATAAAAAATAAGGTAATTGCGACTTTTCATCTCACATTTTTTTACTTTTTGTCTCAGAATTGCATGATACAAACTCACAATTGTGATTTATATAGTCAGAATTGTGATATATAAACTCACAATTCTTACTTTTTCCCTCACATCACAAGTTTATATCTCACAATTCTGACTTGCAGTTATGAGAAAAAAAGTTTTTTTTTTTTTTTTTCCTTAGAATTGCATAATATAAACTCACAATTGCTATTTATAAAGCCAGAATTGCGAGAAAAGTCGCAATTATCTTTTAAATTGTTTTATTCTTTGGTGGCGCAAGCTTCCATAGTAACGAGTATTAGGCGGCTTAATTTGGGGAGGAAAGTTCTGAAAGTTCTAAACTCTAAATTCAAATCTAAATTAAAGCTGCAAGCAGCGATGAAAGGGCCCTTGCACCCGGGCTCACCGCCACCTGGTGGCCTTAGGAAAACTGTGAACAGTGGGCGATAGTCATTTAAGCAGATAAATAGAGGAGAAATATGGCAAAGTCATTTTGATGCACCACTGTTCCTGCTGCCAGCAGGTGGTGCTTTGACTATTACTGAATATTGCCATGTAGATGTCTTCAGGCCAGGACTATTATCAAACATGTAAAGCAGATCGGACATTGTATGTCTGAGTTACAACAACTTCCTGTTTTGTGGCATTGATCGCATACTTTAGCACTTAGCCAAGTGTTGCATGATTTAACTTGTTTCTAGTATGTTTGGCACTTCATGGCATATTTAAATGGGTTTGTGGGAGTGAGTTACAGTGTAAAGCATGCCATTTCCTGTTGCCAGCAAATGGCACTATGACTAACCAAATATTGGTATATAGATGTCTTCAGGCCAGGACTCTTATAAAACATGTGAAGTTTTGGGCTGATACGGACACTGCATGCCCGAGTTACAACAACTTCCTGTTTTATGGTGAAACATCAAATTTGTCAAGCCGCCACAAACACGCCCTTTAGTGAAAACTCAAAATCTTCGCAATTTAACATCGCAAATGCCTTTAGATTAGACTGACCAAATATGACGTTGATCTGATTAAAGCTCTAGAAGGAGTTCGTTAAAGTACAACATCTGGAAATGGCAAAAACTGCAAAAATTTTGCAAAGAAAATTCTAAATATCTCACTTCCTGTTGGGTTTACAGATTTTGCACCCAGGGACTTTTTTTGTAGGTATTGGGCTGTTACATGTATGTACCGAATTTCATACCTGTATATGAAACATAGCGTGAAGGGTGCTTAATTGAAATTTTGTAGGTGGCGCTATCGAGCCATTTTGCCACACCTAATTCCGAAACCCATATCAGATGTAAATTTTCACCACTTCTGACGCGTGTGCAAAGTTTCATGAGTTTTCAAGCATGTTTAGGCCCTCAAAAATGAGATTCATTTCCAGAGAAGAAGAATAATCGACTGAGCAATTACAATAATCAGTTATTTCAAAATTCTGACAGCTTGATTTCCCTTGGTAATGTGACAGTGATCAGTAAACTTTTAAGTGCGGTTCACTGGAAAAACATTAGGTTGCTCTGTAATCAGTGTATCAACACCAGGATGACCAATAGAACTGAGATGAATCACCCTTGCAGATTTAGATTATAATCCTTCATCAGTCAAACAGCTGCTGCTTCAAATTCTCTCCAGAGAGACTTGTTTTATGGACACTAGCATGACAGACTCATGTCTGCGTCTTTTATCCACAAGGACACGTTTAGATGCTATTAAAGCAAATGGTTCCATGTTGGGTCTTTATAAAATCATCTTCTATGTGTTATTAATCAAGCTATGTGTTATTAATCATTCTCATGTAAGAACTATAATTTATCATTAATTGAGCATTCAAAGCTCTACAGGCAACTTATGACCTTCAAATCACCATGAAGATTAATATTCAGTGGTGGAGGAAGGAGTAATATGGCGAAGGACACGCTGTTGTCGTTTAGCGTTTGGAGGAAATAGCAAATAGAGGCCAGACTCTGACGTGTCTCCAGATAGAGTTTGGATGCAGGTATGTGTCAGTCAGAAGAGTGAAGCAGATTAGGTTCAGAGAAGGGCGTTAGCCACATGGTAGCATCAAAGCTTTGACGGACAGCAGCAGAATTAGGGTCATAGTGTCCTGATAAGACGCTGCCGTGTGCAAGTTGAACCCACACCTATTAAAAACCAGAGCTGGTGGATGTGCTGACAATGGAGCCATCAGTCAGCGATCATAGTCTCTGATTATTTCAGGGGCTCATGGGAAAAAACAAAACAAAAGCGAACACTGATAAAATATAGCCGCGTTGTGTTCTGACTAGACACTCTTCAGCCAGACTTCAAGATCAGCACTTTCTTTCATCTTCTCATGCTCAGGGTAATTTGCATAATTACATTGTGGTTAAACAAAATACACTTTTAATTTGGAAAATATATTTATTTTAATCATGCTGTTTTCAACATATTAAACATGCACATGTCCACAATTGGCTGTGTATTAATGTAAGAAGTTACATTAATAGGGAGGAAAAACATTTACATCTACATCTGCTGTTTACACAAAAAAGTTCACAGAGCAGACCAGCATCATCTTGTGTTTTATCAGTGTTTGCTAATGCTTGACGTGAACAATGACGGCATTTGTGTCACGGGCTCTGTAGAGTTCAGAGAGAGCTCAAGGCAAGTGCCCTCAACAATGAGCACAAACAAGAGCCTATGCTCGGTTCTCCCACAACCTCACACACTCTCTCTTTATCTACAGCCTTGCTAAATGAAAAAAGCCACGGAGAGAGGAAGTAGCCTCAGGTGCATCTCACAGGCATCCCAAAGTGCTAATTACACTTCAAAGCAGAGGATATTGTCTTTCTGCAGTCACTGCGACAGGTAAATATGGGGGTCTTCTTTCCATCCACCAATACTTATTTTCTCTGCATGTCTGATTATTAAAGGAAGTGACATCTGGGGAGCAGGAGAGGGAGATGAGGCTAATGAAGATAGACCTCTTCCTTCATATATACATTCATACACATCATTAATACTATAGCTGTTGATTTGATGTTACTCTGTAGTTATTACCTTTAACAACAGACTTTTTGTTGTGAGCACCAATATATATGGCAGGGTTTTATGAATTGTCTTTATAGCCACGATTCCAACGAAATTACCCTGAACGATTTGTCGCAGGAACTTTTTTCCCCCCAGACCTATTGCTAGCTGCGTTTTCATAGCGGCCTTAAGTACCGTGAAGTCCGTAGGACCTGCGCGTGACTTTCCAGTTCCCGTTGGATTTCGTCCTCCGCATATAAGCTTAATAAAGCCTGAACCTCATCGCCAGTCTATCAGTTGTACTTTTTAAACTCCATTGTTGAATCAAATAGCAAACAAGTTACTGCAGGCACGCAACCGACTTTAAAAAACGATGGTTGAAATAAAATGCAGCGTGGAGTCAACCAATTAGCATGTTCAGCGCCAAAGTCCCACCCACGAAAGTTCCCGGAACTTTGAAAAAGTACTACCTAGCGAGGTACTTTTTTGAGGGGAATTTTTTTTACCCGGAACTTCATTTAGACCCTTGTCACTGCGGTCGAAACACACAGAGTACCACCCCAATGTTCCTAGTTCCTGGGGAAAATTCCTGCAGTGGAAACGATGCTTATGGTTTTTGCTCCAAGAATAGAGAGAATAGAGAATGACACATCCTCGGCACCAAATGCGACATGTTCCTGCATCAATATCTTTGTTGATCAGATTTGAGGGACAAGTTAACAGTTTATGTAAAGTTTAGGCTTATAACCAGAGTTAAGTGCTTCTACAACAGTATTATTCACCTATCATTTCCTTCTGATTTTAGGGGTAACGTATGGGTAGAGTTAGGTTTAAAGGGTAGGGATATGGTTAGGATTCAATTTTCAGTCAGGAATGTTGTTTCAGGATCAACAAAATATGTTGATCCAGGAATGCGTCTTAACTTAAAATCAGGACTTGCCATCACAAACCTAGTAGACCCTTCTATTTGAGCATTCATTCCCTTGCACATGCGCTGTTGTCTGGCTTATAAATCAACCTGCATGTAGATGTCAGTGGACAGTCAGCGCAAAGTTAATGCTTTTTAATGCTTTAAAATGTAACAAATGTTTTTGTCCTTGTATTTTCTGTGAATTTTATAACATAAAATACTGGATTGAACCGCCAAGATGCAAAAATAAAATTCAAAAAAAGAGCATAAACTATCATTAACACATTAAGTTAATAATTTCCTAAATGTGTATGAAAAAATGTAATTTGACCATGCTAATATATATTGTATATGACATCAAAGGTATTAGACATGAGTTACAAGCCACAAAACAGAAAATTTTGATTTCATGGGGTCTTTACAGTCAGCATGAAACTACAGGCCTCTTATAGCAACTCTTTCAATTTGAAAGACACATCCAGCCAGCTGTGAGATATCCTGATGTGCAGATATCACCACAAAGAGACAGTCTTCAGAAAGCTGCAGTCTAAATACAGCATCTCATGTATGACTGTGGATGAATTACATATCAAACAGAATGACAGAGTCATATGGTCCATTTCCTCTGTTCATTACTCATGAGTCATCTCATCTCTTCATGTTTGCTGCCTGACACACAAGAGAAAGCAAACGTGTCTAATCAGAGCCATTGACATACTGAGATATAGATATCACAACGATAAAAGAGGTATTCAGTGGTAATAATGCTTAAAATTTCTATGCCTGACTTAAATTTCTGTCTTGATAATCAACTGCATCAATATGGGGTTTCAGTCAGAGTACTGCTTTTATTTCCAAAATGAATTATCTCTGACCAACTGCTATATGACAATATAGAATATATTAACATATATAGTGGGTAAAATAAGTATTGAATACGTCAACATTTTTTTTATTAAACACGGTCCCAATACAGCAATTCACATAACATTTTGAACAGACATCGATATTAACTTGAAAAATCTACACAGACAAAGAAATCATCATTTTCCAATCCATAAAAAAGCTATGTGTAATAAAGGGAAATGACTCAGGAAAAAGGTATTGAACACACTAACTGAAACTGTATTTAATAGTTGGTGGAAAAGTCTTCAAGACAGCTTCAAGGCACATCCTGTATGACCAAACTTTAAATCTTGAATATTCTGGGGGTCTTTCTTGTGAATTTTGATCTTCAGTTCCTTCCACAAAAGCTCTGTTGGGTTTAGATCTGGTGATTTACTGGGACATTCTAACAACTTTATTTCCCATTCAGTCTGTCACATTCGACGTATGTCGGACAGACCAACGAATAGGAATCTCCCTAGAGAGGCCAATCTGCTTCGAGTGTAACTAAAATGAGCCAATGCACATTGGCATGCAGCAGCTGCTCTGCCACGCAGCGCAGGTATTTAATGAGCAGCAGGTGAGTTGCATCTTCAGCTTTTCACTTTGGAGTTGAACGTATGTGCCTGTGTTTCTGCAAGCAAGTGTCTTCTGAGACAAGTCAGCTCTTCATACTTCTCTTTTTCTCAGTGTGGGCAGACAGCATAGCAATGGGGTCGAATTATTTTTTGCCTTATTGAGCTGTTCCCAGCTGTAAAGGGCTGTTCTTACAGCCGTAACAGTGCACTTTTGAGCACTGAATAGCTGTTTTTACAGCTGGTAAGAGCAGCATCTACTAAGAGAGAAGACCACACTACAGGCTCCACACAATCCCTGTCTGTGTAGCTGTGGCAGTTCCCCTGTCTGCTTCAGCACTTCAGCAAGTCCCTGAAAGACCTTACACAAGTAGAATTTGCATCTTTTTAAAGATAACATTCTACTTGAGTGTTTCTGGATGTGGTCATTAACTGGCACTGAGGGATGGTCACGATTGCTGTATCACATGTCTGGGCTTAAAGCACGCTGAGGCAGCGTTTGTGGGTGAATCATGTACCCATTGTGGGAAGATGTCCATCTCGGAGTTGCAATCGAGACTCCAGTTCCTGCAAAGGGGCGGAGTCCTGGTGCCGCTACCTCGATCCAGTCCTCCTCAGAGTGCTGGTGATCTGAAGATTACAGTGAGCACGCTTCCTTCAGGGAACCAACCCCTTAGGAACCCTCACTCCTCCTGCACTCCGCAGCCAGTAGAGCTGCCGGGGTAGTGCAGTGGGCCATCTCAAAGGTGTGCACCATCCGTATCCTTTGGCGCTCCCCCTGAAGACTGGATGTCGATAGCTGCATCGGAGGGTGAGCCAGATTTCTCTGGAGATGACAAGTCGGCACAGTTGCCTTCTTCGGGAACGGTAACGGAAATGATGGCTATGCTTTCCCGGAACCCTCCACCGTGTCCCGAGCCCTCACGGTTGGACGATTGGTGTCTCGGGGTGGCGCGTGCTGGTCCTCACGGGTATGTGGACAGCACCTTTTACTGCCCAAAACTGTGACAGTGGATCCTCCTCCCTCAAAGGGTTATATGTGCACCAACCCCCCACCCCCACCCACCCCCACCCATCAGGCCAAGGCACTGAAGGACCTGTACAAGGGTAGTCATGATCCACAAGATCTCCAAGAACTCCATGCCGAGACGGACCTCGCGCTTCATGTGACAAAGGTTATGGCGAGGTCAGTGGGTTGTGCGATGTCCACTATGTTTGTCCAGGAATGCCATCTCTAGCTGTGTCTGGCTGACATGAGGGATACAGACAAAGTCATGTTTCTCAATTCCCCCGTGTCCCAGACCGGCCTCTTCGGCAACGCGGTCGAGAACATTGCCCAGCAGTTCTCGGCTGTACAGAAGCAGTCTGAGGGCATCAGTCACATCCCGCCACAGCAGCAGCCTCCACCCCAAGAAGGGCGGCAAAGCCAAGAGCAAGAGGCCCTAGGACGTGCGACCCGGAGATGGAAGGGACTGCTCTTCGGGAGATGGTGACCACACCACTTCCTCCCCCGGGTGGTAAATCCTTTTACCGGGTGGTAAATCTGTTCCATTTTTTTTTTTTTTCTGTTCCGCCGCTGACCAAGCTGCACCCAATTTTTTTTTTTTTTTAAAGAGCAGTTTCCTTCATCTCCAGGTCCGAATAGGGCTCGGAGAGCAGTGGGAGGAGGGAAACTTCCCCACTCTCATCGCCCTCTTCTATCACCAGCAAGCAGCAGCACGCAGTCCGAGAGGGCAACCAAAGCCTCTCCAGTGCCCTCTGTCCAACCGTGGAAACAGGTAGGTGTTGCACAACACACTCAGACCCCGCTTCGGGCCTCCTCACAAAGAGACCCTCCAAGCCATGTCCCCGAGTTCCACCTCGCTGACCCACTGCGGGTACGCCTACGCTCCCCTTGGTCCCGCTTCTATGGTCTCTGCAAGCCTGGCTAGTGCTCCCCAGTCCGTCTTGCTGGCTCATTCAGACAATCAGGCTCAGCTATGCGATTAAATTCGCCCAGTGTCCCCCGAGATCACGGTCCTACTGGCGAAGAAAGTGATAGAGCCGATCCCTCCAGCCAATGTGAGGTCAGGATTCTACAGCCCCTACTTCATTGTACCCAAGAAAGTGGTCAGTTACGACCGATCTTGGACCTGCAAGTTTTGAATCGGAGTCTCCACAAGCTACCGTTCAAAATGCTCATGCAGAAACGCATTTTTGAGTTCATCCATCCCCAAGATAGGTTTGCAGTGATCAACCTGAAGGACGCACACTTTCATGTCTCGATTCTCCCTCGAAACAGGCCGTTCCTGTGCTTTGCGTTCAAGGGTTGGGCATATCAGTACAAGGTCCTGCCCTTCGGGCTGGCCCTGTCTCCCCACGTCTTCACAAAAGTGGCTCATTCTAGCTCAGTCTCAGGATCAGTTATGCGAACACAGGGATCTGGTGCTCAGTCACCTCAGCCAGTTGGGCCTTCAGGTCAACTGGGAAAAGAGCAAACTCTCCCCTGTGCAGAGGATCTCTTTTCTTGGTATAGAGTTGGATTCGGTCAAAGAGACAGCACGCCTCACAGAGGAACGTGCTCAGTCGGTGTTGAACTGCTTGAATACATTCAAAGGCAGGACAATGGTCCCACTGAAATTCTTTCAGAGGCTCCTAGGGCATATGGCAGCCACAGCGGCAGTAACCCCGCTCGGTTTGCTTCATATGAGACTGCTTCATCACTGGCTTCACAGCCAAGTCCGAGATGGGCGTGGCAACGCAGCACGTACCAATTGGCAATCACTCCGGAATGCCGCCAAGCCTTCAGCCAGTGGTTGGACCCCTTGTTTCTTCGAGCAGGAGTGCCCCTAAAGCAGGTGTCCTGGCATGCTGTGGTGTTCACAGATGCCTCTGCCACCATCTGGGGTGCCACGTACAATGGGCATGCAGTGTCAGGGGTGTGGATGGGCCCCCAACTGCATTAGCACATCAACTGCCTTGAGTTGCTAGCAGTATGTCTTGCTCTGAGCAGCCTGAAGAGACCATTACGGGGCATCACGTGCTGGTCCATACGGAGAGTACTGTGATCGTTGAGTACATTAACCATCAAGGTGGTCTACGCTCCCGTCGCATGTCGCAACTCACCTGCCATCTCCTCCTTTGGAGTCAGAAGCATCTGAGGTTGCTTCGCACCATTCATGTCCCTGGTGTGCTCAACCGTGTGGCCGATGAGCTCTCATGAGCTGCGCTGCCGGGAGAGTGGCGACTCCACCCCAAGGTGGTCCAGCTGATTTGAAGAGAGTTCCTCTCCCTGCTAGCTGTTTTACTCCCTGTCTGAGGGAACACCTGGCACAGATGCACTGGCACACAGCTGGCCCCGAGGCCTTCGCAAATATGCATTTCACCCAGTGACCCTACTTGCACAGACCTTGTGCTAAGTCAGGGAGGACGAGGAGCAGGTCCTGTTAGTTGTGCCCTGTTGGCCCAACCGAACCTGGTTCCCAGAACTCATGCTCCTCGCCACAGCTCCTCCCTGGTGCATTCCTCTGAGGAAGGACCTTCTTTCTCAGAGACAGGGCACCCTTTGGCACCTGCGTCCAGACCTCTGGAAACTCCATGTCTATTTCAGAGAGAATGCAAAAACATTGACTCATTTTTCCTCCCATCTCATTTTTTTTCTTCGCCATGTCCCTTTACGGGCTCTATACATTCTAACTGCATTCTATAGGCTACTTCATGCAGTGAGCTGTTGCCCTGCTTCATGTTCGTCACCAATCAATTGTGTGAAATCTGATGAAATGTAAGATGACCTACATACATCTGGGTCAGGGCAGGGCGGGTGCATTAATTGCTTAAACTTTGATTTTTTTTTTTTCTATAAAAAAAAACAAGACTTAATCTTATATCATTTTGAATTTCAAGCAAATGTATCTATATTTAAGATTTTTTTTCAATATTTATACTGGAAAACAAGACAAAAAAGGAGGAAAAATCATCACTTTTTGCAGTGTGAGTGTAACAGATGGGATGGGACAACGGAGTTGGAGACCCACGTGCAGGCTTTATTAATATGAGCATAGTCATACAGGCAGAGGTCAAACACCAGCAAACAGATACAAGAGGGCAAGGCAAAAGAGTGATCCAAAACACAGGCAGAGGTCAAGACAGGTACAAACGCTCATCATACAAGGAATCAGTCCAGGGTCAAAAACACAGGCTAGGCAGAACAAGGAACAGACGGAAATACACGGAAAACAAGGCAGAAACAATACTCAGCAATGTGTGTGTGTTAGAGTGCAGCTTATAAAGTGTCACTGATGGGAAACAGGTGTGAGTGCATGATTGGTTCCTAGGTGGGGGATTGTGGGAAATGGAGTCCATATAACCAAGTAGATTAACACAGACCCAGGGCACACATAACAGTTGGCCACTAGGGCCATAACAGGACAGGCAGGGAGCTCAAAAAAGCCCTCCAGGACTCTAACTAGAACATCCTCTCTGGTCGTGTAGAGGCAGGCAGACAGTTCTGGTATGACCTCTGCGGTCATGTCGAGGCAGACAGAAACTGTGGTTGCAGACAGGGAACTCATTGACGACCTCCGTGGACGTTTCAGGGCAGACAAGGAACTCATGGATGACCTCTGTGGTCGTATCCATGCAGACAGGAAGTTCATAGCTAACGAGGCTGGGTTCTGGGACCGCGACAAACTCTGAAGTGGACTCATGACTGAGGTGGACTCTGGATTGGACTCATAGGTTGAAGAAGGCTCAGGAGAGAACCTATGGGCTGGAAGAAGGGCGGCAAGAAGGGCGGCAAAGCCAAGAGCAAGAGGCCCTAGGACGTGCGACCCGGAGATGGAAGGGACTGCTCTTCGGGAGATGGTGACCACACCACTTCCTCCCCCGGGTGGTAAATCCTTTTACCGGGTGGTAAATCTGTTCCATTTTTTTTTTTTTTCTGTTCCGCCGCTGACCAAGCTGCAGCCAATTTTTTTTTTTTTTTTAAAGAGCAGTTTCCTTCACCTCCAGGTCCGAATAGGGCTCGGAGAGCAGTGGGAGGAGGGAAACTTCCCCACTCTCATCGCCCTCTTCTATCACCAGCAAGCAGCAGCACGCAGTCCGAGAGGGCAACCAAAGCCTCTCCAGTGCCCTCTGTCCAACCGTGGAAACAGGTAGGTGTTGCACAACACACTCAGACCCCGCTTCGGGCCTCCTCACAAAGAGACCCTCCAAGCCATGTCCCTGAGTTCCACCTCGCTGACCCACTGCGGGTACGCCTACGCTCCCCTTGGTCCCGCTTCTATGGTCTCTGCAAGCCTGGCTAGTGCTCCCCAGTCCGTCTTGCTGGCTCATTCAGACAATCAGGCTCAGCTATGCGATTAAATTCGCCCAGTGTCCCCCGAGATCACGGTCCTACTGGCGAAGAAAGTGATAGAGCCGATCCCTCCAGCCAATGTGAGGTCAGGATTCTACAGCCCCTACTTCATTGTACCCAAGAAAGTGGTCAGTTACGACCGATCTTGGACCTGCAAGTTTTGAATCGGAGTCTCCACAAGCTACCGTTCAAAATGCTCATGCAGAAACGCATTTTTGAGTTCATCCATCCCCAAGATAGGTTTGCAGTGATCAACCTGAAGGACGCACACTTTCATGTATCGATTCTCCCTCGAAACAGGCCGTTCCTGTGCTTTGCGTTCAAGGGTTGGGCATATCAGTACAAGGTCCTGCCCTTCGGGCTGGCCCTGTCTCCCCACGTCTTCACAAAAGTGGCTCATTCTAGCTCAGTCTCAGGATCAGTTATGCGAACACAGGGATCTGGTGCTCAGTCACCTCAGCCAGTTGGGCCTTCAGGTCAACTGGGAAAAGAGCAAACTCTCCCCTGTGCAGAGGATCTCTTTTCTTGGTATAGAGTTGGATTCGGTCAAAGAGACAGCACGCCTCACAGAGGAACGTGCTCAGTCGGTGTTGAACTGCTTGAATACATTCAAAGGCAGGACAATGGTCCCACTGAAATTCTTTCAGAGGCTCCTAGGGCATATGGCAGCCACAGCGGCAGTAACCCCGCTCGGTTTGCTTCATATGAGACTGCTTCATCACTGGCTTCACAGCCAAGTCCGAGATGGGCGTGGCAACACAGCACGTACCAATTGGCAATCACTCCGGAATGCCGCCAAGCCTTCAGCCAGTGGTTGGACCCCTTGTTTCTTCGAGCAGGAGTGCCCCTAAAGCAGGTGTCCTGGCATGCTGTGGTGTTCACAGATGCCTCTGCCACCATCTGGGGTGCCACGTACAATGGGCATGCAGTGTCAGGGGTGTGGATGGGCCCCCAACTGCATTAGCACATCAACTGCCTTGAGTTGCTAGCAGTATGTCTTGCTCTGAGCAGCCTGAAGAGACCATTACGGGGCATCACGTGCTGGTCCATACGGAGAGTACTGTGATCGTTGAGTACATTAACCATCAAGGTGGTCTACGCTCCCGTCGCATGTCGCAACTCACCTGCCATCTCCTCCTTTGGAGTCAGAAGCATCTGAGGTTGCTTCGCACCATTCATGTCCCTGGTGTGCTCAACCGTGTGGCCGATGAGCTCTCATGAGCTGCGCTGCCGGGAGAGTGGCGACTCCACCCCAAGGTGGTCCAGCTGATTTGAAGAGAGTTCCTCTCCCTGCTAGCTGTTTTACTCCCTGTCTGAGGGAACACCTGGCACAGATGCACTGGCACACAGCTGGCCCCGAGGCCTTCGCAAATATGCATTTCACCCAGTGACCCTACTTGCACAGACCTTGTGCTAAGTCAGGGAGGACGAGGAGCAGGTCCTGTTAGTTGTGCCCTGTTGGCCCAACCGAACCTGGTTCCCAGAACTCATGCTCCTCGCCACAGCTCCTCCCTGGTGCATTCCTCTGAGGAAGGACCTTCTTTCTCAGAGACAGGGCACCCTTTGGCACCTGCGTCCAGACCTCTGGAAACTCCATGTCTATTTCAGAGAGAATGCAAAAACATTGACTCATTTTTCCTCCCATCTCATTTTTTTTCTTCGCCATGTCCCTTTACGGGCTCTATACATTCTAACTGCATTCTATAGGCTACTTCATGCAGTGAGCTGTTGCCCTGCTTCATGTTCGTCACCAATCAATTGTGTGAAATCTGATGAAATGTAAGATGACCTACATACATCTGGGTCAGGGCAGGGCGGGTGCATTAATTGCTTAAACTTTGATTTTTTTTTTTTTCTATAAAAAAAAACAAGACTTAATCTTATATCATTTTGAATTTCAAGCAAATGTATCTATATTTAAGATTTTTTTTCAATATTTATACTGGAAAACAAGACAAAAAAGGAGGAAAAATCATCACTTTTTGCAGTGTGAGTGTAACAGATGGGATGGGACAACGGAGTTGGAGACCCACGTGCAGGCTTTATTAATATGAGCATAGTCATACAGGCAGAGGTCAAACACCAGCAAACAGATACAAGAGGGCAAGGCAAAAGAGTGATCCAAAACACAGGCAGAGGTCAAGACAGGTACAAACGCTCATCATACAAGGAATCAGTCCAGGGTCAAAAACACAGGCTAGGCAGAACAAGGAACAGACGGAAATACACGGAAAACAAGGCAGAAACAATACTCAGCAATGTGTGTGTGTGTTAGAGTGCAGCTTATAAAGTGTCACTGATGGGAAACAGGTGTGAGTGCATGATTGGTTCCTAGGTGGGGGATTGTGGGAAATGGAGTCCATATAACCAAGTAGATTAACACAGACCCAGGGCACACATAACAGTTGGCCACTAGGGCCATAACAGGACAGGCAGGGAGCTCAGAAAAGCCCTCCAGGACTCTAACTAGAACATCCTCTCTGGTCGTGTAGAGGCAGGCAGACAGTTCTGGTATGACCTCTGCGGTCATGTCGAGGCAGACAGAAACTGTGGTTGCAGACAGGGAACTCATTGACGACCTCCGTGGACGTTTCAGGGCAGACAAGGAACTCATGGATGACCTCTGTGGTCGTGTCCATGCAGACAGGAAGTTCATAGCTAACGAGGCTGGGTTCTGGGACCGCGACAAACTCTGAAGTGGACTCATGACTGAGGTGGACTCTGGATTGGACTCATAGGTTGAAGAAGGCTCAGGAGAGAACCTATGGGCTGGAGCGGACTCACGGGCTGGAGCGGGCTCTGGGACTGGAGTTGACGTGTGTGCAGCCCACACAAACCAAATGGCAGTGGCCATAATGGCCAACGCTGCAATCTCTAGGTGTGGGATTGTGGGAAATGGAGTCCATATAACCAAGTAGATTAACACAGACCCAGGGAACACGTAAGAGTGAAAGATTTGAGTCAGAACTTTTCAGTGAATCATTTGGTCTGTTTGTGAGGGGTAGTCATTCTTTCGTTTTGAATTTGAATTAGACTACCATTTTATTTAACTGATTTAAAAAGTTATGACCTGTCTTATGGGAAAAAAAATAAATGACCAACTTGTAAGACTAGTCTATCAGTTTATGGAACCAGCCCCTGAAGTTCAGGTCGCTGACTAAATTAACTGGTAGCAGGTTCACAAGTGGACAAAAGATTATCAGTGAATGGTTGATAACCTCTAAATTTCTAGGGGTATTTTTAAATACAAAGTATGCATTCTTGACATTTGAATCACTTGTAAGAGGGTCATATGTAGTCTTTCTGAATAAAGGATGAAAAGAAACTAGAGTTGAACTGAATGAGTCTGGAAGGCTGTTGTCTGCTGCCTGACATTCAGACCTCCACGTCAGCCATAATTTAAAACTAGTTTATCAAGAGTGCCTGAGATGAATGTGTACCACCCTCCACATGAGATGAATTTCAATTCATCTCATTCATTTCTTTATCTGCCAGAATTGAAACTTTCGAAAAGTTGTGCGAAATATCTGCAAGGGCTCCTCATTTACTGATCTATGCCTTTGAAGATCTCCCTGTCCCAGCTTTAAAAACTCTTTTCAAGCGATGTCTCCTTGATATGCAGGAGAGAACAGAAACACTTGACAGGTGTTTGCTGTCCCTGAGGCAAGAACGAAAAGTTTCCCCATTACCATTTTAAATCTGCAAATTATATCTGTTCCCTAACTTGTGGCCACAGCACAATTTGCTGACATGACAGCAGTTGACGAAGGTAAGAAGTATATAACTTATTTGGTATTATCTTTTAATTGCAGCTGAACCTACTGAAACATGGACAAACTTTTCATCTCTAGATAAGCTTGGTGTCAATCTGGAAGGAAAGCTACTCATAAAATTAATACTTTAAACTAAAAAAACTTAACATGATACATATTTGTCAGTCATACATAAATTAAACGCCTCAGGTTGCGACTCTAACCATGGTTCCCTGAGAAGGGAAATGAGACACAAGCAGGAGATGCTTGATTTTTTTTTTTTTTTTTTTTCCTCCAAGCCAGAGAGATTCAAACGCACAAACAAACAAATGGCTCCCTGAAGGCAAAGAAGCTGCTGACGTTCTTTCTAAGTGCCCTTGTATGCCCTGCCGGCGCACCTATGATGTCACCTGACTGCAGTAGCCATGCAAGATTGGCATGTATTCACAAGTGCTTCAGACACAGGCTCACAAGGTCTGACATCTGGTTGAGTTCTATTTCGAAAGTGGGAAACAGGTAAGATTTCTGCATTAAAGAAAATCATGGCTTATTTGATTAACTTTTCGCATCTATTTGATTTTATTTGAAATAATAATACTATTCAGCATAAATTTGTTAATTGTCAGAACAATTAAAAGTTTTCAGTTAAAAAGTATGAACATGGTTGAAATGGCAAGTTGTATATTCAATTTTCAATTAGTTAAAATGTATGAGATTGAAACAGATTGTATTTATTAAAGGTGCCCTCGAATCAGAATTTGAATTTACCTCGGCATAGTTGAATAACAAGAGTTCAGTACATGGAAAAGACATACATTGAGTTTAAAACCCCATTGTTTCCTACTTCTTATGTAAATCTCATTTGTTTAAAAGACTTCCGGAAAACACTCGGATTTCAACATAACACCGACTGTTACGTAACAGTCGGGATCATTAATATGTATGACCCCAATATTTGCATAATGCCAGCCCATTCGACGCATTAGACAAGGAAAGGCAGTATTAACGGCTGGATCTGTGCACAGACAAGGTAAGCAAGCAAGAACAACAGCGAAAAATGGCAGATGGAGCAATAATAACTGACATGATCCATGATATCATGATATTTTTAGTGATATTTGTAAATTGTCTTTCTAAATGTTTCATTAGCATGTTGCTAATGTACTGTTAAATGTGGTTAAAGTTACCATCGTTTCTTACTGTATTTACGGAGACAAGAGCCGTCGCTATTTTCATTTTTAAACACTTGCAGTCTGTATAATGCATAAACACAACTTCATTCTTTATAAATCTCTCCAACAGTGTGTAATGTTAGCTTTAGCCACAGAGCATATAGCCTCAAACTCACACAGAATCAAACGTAACCATCTAAATAAATACTATACTCACATAATTCGAAGCATGCATACAGCATGCATGACGAACATCTTGTAAAGATCCATTTGAGGGTTATATTAGCTGTGTGAACTTTGTAAATGCGCTGTAATATAGTCGACAGCTCGTGTGGCAGAGGAAGCGCATCTCTTAAAGGGGCCGTGCTGAAAAAATCAGTGCATAGTTAATGATGCCCCAAAATAGGCAGTTAAAAAAATTAATTAAAAAAAATCTATGGGGTATTTTGAGCTGAAACTTCACAGACACATTCAGGGGACACCTAGGACTTATATTACATCTTGTAAAAAAACAATCTAGGGCACCTTTAATAATAAATTTAGAAACCTGGCCATTGTATGTTTAAAATACTTTCAGTTTATTACTATTACAGAAATATTACCTGTATCTTACTCTTTTACTGACAAATATGCATCACATTAAGTGAGTTTACTGCATGTTAACTGCATGTTGTGTAATTAAAATTCAAATACATAAATTTAAGCCTTAATATTTTTTAGAGTGTAAATTAGTCTTTGTATCTTTTCCCCGTACCCGTACCGTAGTCTGTAAAGACTGCAGAGTAAATAACCTACTTTATTTATTTTTATTCATTTATTTTTAGAACCATTCCTTTCCAAATAGTGCTTTACAACAATAATCTTCAGTATCATCACATCAAATAATGATATTATAATTTAATCCTGCTTGGAAGAATCAGTCACCCAGGTGACTCATAAAACATCTGTTCTCTACGTCAGTGGAATTTTAAATCTTCTTTTTGAACAGATGCTAAGCTCAATTTATAAAGCTTCTCTTCCAAAAACTTAACTTCAGGGTAAAGCTAAAATTATTTAAATTAACTAATTTCAAGAGAGGGTAGGAACCTAATTAAAAGGGTCATATCATAGATTTTGTTTTTAAGCATTCTATTTTTTGGAGATTCAATTATAATGTCACTCAAGGTTTTTGCACCAACAACTGTTTAGTTTAATTTAGTTTTAATTGACCCTCTCTCTGACCCCTACAATTAAATTGACTTTTTCTTTTTTTACAGATGTACCTTTAATACTATTTAAACAGATTTTTTTTTGCATGTGAAATGAAAAACAACCTTTTTCTACATAATTTGTTCTGTTTGACTTCAGAAAATTGCACAAGCTTAGTTTAATGTTTTAATATCCATTAACTATTTTGCAACCTGTGTGACTAAATTGTGTTTGACATTATTATAATATTTCACCAACTGAACCACTTGGTACTGACCAATTACTACGAAACAGTAAAGAGCAACACCCTTGCAAAAATATATAAGTATATTAGATATTATTATTAGAGATTTTACATTATTAATTTAATTGTTTTATTGTAAGGGTTGTATTAATGCTGACTTCACATGCTATAGGAAATTTGATCATTCTTATTTCTGAAGTCGTGATTACGAGCTTATCACATTCAAGTTTCTAAATGAGAGGGCATTCATGTGCATTTTTTTTTTTTTTTTAATCTACGAAACTTGTATTTACGATAATTCTGAGAGCATGTGAAGGCAGCATTAGTTTAGTAGTCATCACTTTCTTGTGTTTCCGTTTCTTGTGTTTCCTTTCAGTTTAGTTCTTGATTCATGCTGCCTTCACGTGCTCTCAGAATTATCGTAAATACGAGTTTCCTAGGTAAAAACTGCACATAAACTTGAATAAACTTCGATGCCATGAGCTCGTAATCATGACTTCAGAAGTGGGAATTATCATTTCCAATAGCACATGAAGGCAGCATAACTCTTGTTAGTTGCCCTAGTTACTAATTAGTGTCACCTGTCTCTAGTTTAGTTGCTTTCGTTTGTCCCCTGTATGGCCCTGTGTTTCAATAGAGTATTGTTTTTTGTGCGTGTTTGCTTAACACACCATTTGACAATTATGTTAATTATACAATATATTATCGTGGTGAGAGTATATAATTAACAATTATGCAACAAACATTTGGTTTACAGATAGAAGGTTTCGTAGTTCCATATGAAGATCTGTTGACATCACCATAATAATAGTAAATGTGTCTGTTGGCGACCTTTAAAACAAAATCATTGCATGACCTTGGGAAAGTTACAGTCTTAACACTAATTCACTGTTTCATAATTGTGTCATAGGACAGTTAACATTCCACACTGGCCTAAACTTGAAGTAGATGGAGCTTAATCAAGCGTGAGATATGAATGAAATTGTAAAGCTCAGTCCAGGGTTCGAGGAGGGGACAAGGCCTCATTACAAGGCGCTTGCTGCATAATTTCTTTTCTTCAACATACGTGCTGCGATTTCAACTGTCTGTCCTCTGATGAACTGCGGCAACATGTCACAACACCTGAATGTTAATTGCTCTGTTTAGATGTCACATAGATAGAAACAATTAGAATATAACTGCATGAGACTCGGGAACAAACAACAGTTCTTCATGTTCAATGGTGCTTTTGCCTTTCAGCTCTGACACATTTTTTGGGAGTTATGTTAGGTTCAAGTCAGACAGAAGTTTCCAAATGTCTGAGGCCACTTCAATTGCAGTGCAAAATGTCGACAAGTCATTTGTACTCAATTAAACTCTTTAGAGATGCCTTCATTAAATATTGTACACTCTTGGATTCCAATATAGCCCGTTCTCTGCATATAGTATACAGCTTCTACTACTCTCTCTCTGTCTCTCTCTCTCTCTCATATATATATATATATATATATATATATATATAACGGAAGCCCTGAACCACATGGAAAAGAGGAAAAGAAAACTTATGGTGGGGAGGGGAAAAAAAAAGAAGAAGAAAACTTATCTCGTTGTTTCAACATAAGTCATTCTTTTGAGATATTAAGTCGTTATTTCGACATAAGTCGTTATAACGACATAATATCTCATTATTTCGAGATATTAAGTTGTTATTTTGACATATATATATATATATATATATATATATATATATATATGAGAGAGGGACTTATCTCATTATGAGGGGGGGACTTATCTCATTATTTCGACATAAGTCGTTAATTCAACATCATAACTTGAACAACATGAACAATTCAACGTCTTCAGTGTTTTTATGTGGAAATAATGAGTTCCCTTTCAGTCGGTCACGTTCGACGTACGTCAGTAGTGACCGACGAATTGGGATATCGCTTAGAGAGCCCTATCATCTTCGTGTAAACTAAAACAAGCCAATGGAATTGGCGTGCGATATTTGCATAATGCGCACCGCCCCCGACAGGTGTATATAAATAGGAAGCAGATGCAATCGCACTCTGTCTTTCGCTTCGGAGCCATTCTCTGGTGTCCTGTTCAGAAGACTCCTTTCTTCGTTTGTTTTTTTGCTAAAACATTGCCTCAGAAGAGGATTTTCAGCGAGCTATCGGTGCTGGTGAAGAGGGCACGTTCAGCGAGGTCGCGAGTGTCCGAGGAGCTGAGCTATAAGCTCTAAAACTGCTGTTTTCACAGCAACACAAGTGTGTGTAGCGATTTGGGCCGGTTCCTCGGTGTGTCAGGGAGTGGTGTACCTGACACATCGCGTCGCTCCCTGGGTGCTTCAGCACGAGTGAGTTGACTTCCCCTTCTAAAAGAGCTTTGCAGACGAACCCTGACAGTATGTCATTTCGTCTGTGCGTTACTGGGTGCGGTCGTTCCCTGGTCCCTGCTGATGGGCACAATCGCTGCATCTCGTGTTTGGGCGTTCAGCACGCTGAAGCAGCTTTTGTGGATGGTTCATGTTCCCATTGCGGGAACATGACCATCGCGGTGCTGAGGTCGAGGCTCTCCTTCCTGAAGTCCCAGGAAGCGGGGGCCCCCTCTCCTATGCCGCGTACGACCGTTTTTTCCGGCCGGAATGACGGTGCGGCGCTGTATAGGAAGGGCGACCTGAGGATAACGGTCAGGGCTCCCCCGCCGAGCGGAAACGCTCCTCGGGCCCCTGCCGCCTCGTCAGCACCGCAACCCATCTTGCCGCCGTTGGTTTCCGCTGGGCCCTCTTCGGACTGTCCAGCCGTTACCTTTGGTGCGCCGGCGGAGGATCAGATGTCGATCGCTGCGTCGGAAGGCGAGCATGAGTTTTCGGGGGAGGAAGATCCGGACGCGCTGCCGCCCTCCGGGACGGTAGCGTTGCCTGAGTCGGATCCCGAACTCACGGCTGTGCTCTCCCGGGCCGCCTTGTGCGTCGGGCTTGAGTGGAACCCTCCACCCTGTCCCGGCCCATCTAGGCTGGATGATTGGTACTTGGGGGGGGGTCGCGCTGGTCTGCCCCAGCGTCCCGCCCCAATGCCTTTCTTCCCGGAGGTGCATGACGAGGTGACCAGGTCTTGGCAGACACCGTATAGTGCCCGTACCAGGCCTGGCCCCGCGTCCGCCTTCACCTCCCTGGACGGCGGGGTAGCCAGGGGGTACGCGAGGATCCCGCCAGTCGAGCGGTCCGTTGCGATGCAGTTGTGTCCACTCGCACAACTCCTGTGCAAGGTCAGGGAGGACGGGGAGCAGGTTCTGCTAGTGGCTCCGTACTGGCCCACTCGGACCTGGTTCTCAGACCTCATTCTCCTCGCGACAGCCCCTCCCTGGCCGATTCCTCTGAGGAAGGACCTCCTGACTCAGAGACGGGGCACCCTGTGGCACCCGCGTCCCGATCTGTGGAACCTCCACGTGTGGTCCCTGGACGGGAGGCGGAGGTTCTGAGTGATCTCCCGCAAGCGGTCGTAGACACCATCACTTCCGCTAGAGCTCCTTCCACTAGGAGTCTCTATGCGCTGAAGTGGAACCTGTTCGTCGAATGGTGCGCCTCTCGCCGAGAGGACCCCCGATCATGTTCGGTCGGATCCGTGCTTTCCTTTCTGCAAGATGGGTTGGAGCGAAGGCTGTCTCCCTCCACCCTCAAGGTGTATGTTGCCGCTATTGCCGCACATCACCACGCAGTTGAGGGTAAGTCCCTGGGGAAACACGATCTGATCGTCAGATTCCTGAGGGGGGCCAGGAGACTGAATCCTCCTC
The DNA here is from genome assembly GCA_036281575.1 of Ancherythroculter nigrocauda. Lineage (NCBI taxonomy): Eukaryota > Metazoa > Chordata > Actinopteri > Cypriniformes > Xenocyprididae > Ancherythroculter > Ancherythroculter nigrocauda. The sequence goes on from VTFQ01000001.1 coordinate 30,207,546, forward strand.
GCCCTTCCTCCGTACCCTCTTGAGATCTGACCCTGGTTCTCACAGCTCTCCGGCGTCATCCCTTTGAGCCTTTGCGATCAGTTGACCTGAAGGTTATGTCCCTAATAACTGTCCTTCTGGTCGCATTGGCTTCCCTGAAGAGGGTAGGGGATCTGCATGCATTTTCGGTCGACGAAACGTGCCTAGAATTCGGGCCCGGTGATTCTCACGTCATCCTGAGACCCCGGCCTGGATACGTGCCCAAGGTTCCTACCACTCCCTTCAGAGATCAGGTAGTGAACCTGCAAGCGCTGCCCTCGGAGGAGGCAGACCCAGCCCTAGCTTTGCTCTGTCCCGTCCGCGCTCTGCGCGTTTACGTGGATAGAACGCGAAGCTTCAGGACCTCAGATCAGCTCTTCATCTGTTACGGAGGCCAGCAGAAGGGAAAGGCTGTCTCCAAGCAGAGGATGGCCCACTGGATAGTGGATGCCATCGCCTTGGCGTACGAATCCCAGGGCGTGCCTTGCCCGCTCGGGTTGAGAGCCCACTCCACCAGAGGGGTGGCCTCTTCCTGGGCGCTGGCTCATGGCGCCTCGCTGACAGATATCTGTAGAGCTGCGGGCTGGGCGACACCTAACACGTTCGCTAGGTTTTATAGCCTACGTGTAGAGCCGGTATCCTCACGTGTACTCGCATCCACTAGTCGGTAGACGTGTTGTGCCCACTCTAAGTGTCGGCTTGCAATGCCATTCCCGCCACTGGCCGGATACGTGCATACTTTCACTCCAGTCGTGTTCCCCGCCTGGCGAACCCTGTCGAGTTCCTCCGCCTCCCCCTTCGGCTCGGACATTGCGGAGTGTCTGATGCCAGGCCTACATCCGTCGCTGACGCTGTCTGTTGGCTGGGGCCCATATGCCGTGACCCCTCTACGTGAGCGGTCCCATATGTGTATTTTCCACGGTTTAAAACTCCCTACGGGCCGAGTCCGTGTCTTCCCTTAGCAGAGCCAGCTCTGCTGTCACCTGTCAGATGAGTCTCCCCCTACCAGGTGGAGCCATCCCAGGGACTCCATATGCGTACTGCCCCCCGGGCCAGTCCATATGTGTATTCCCACGTAAACTCCTCCCCCATTGGGTAGGTAGTGGTCTCCGCAGCGTCCCTTACGGGTTCGCTTCCCCAGTGTAGTCTAGTTACTTAGTGGGTAGTGGTTAGACAGCAGTAGACTCTCTCGGTGTAAGCTCGCCCCCTTCACCGCCAGCCGGTGCTATGGGCGGCTGAGCTTGCGCTGGGCACTGGAAGGGGTTTCGTAACTGTGGCGCTTTAGTTGGGATCCCAATTCGTCGGTCACTACTGACATACGTCGAACGTGACCGACTGAAAGGGAACGTCTCGGTTACGTATGTAACCCTCGTTCCCTGAAGGAGGGAACGGAGACGTACGTCCCGTCGCCACAGTTTCTGTACCCTCGCTGTAGTGCGGACACCAGTTGTCTCCTCAGCGAAAAACAGAGTGCGATTGCATCTGCTTCCTATTTATATACACCTGTCGGGGGCGGTGCGCATTATGCAAATATCGCACGCCAATTCCATTGGCTTGTTTTAGTTTACACGAAGATGATAGGGCTCTCTAAGCGATATCCCAATTCGTCGGTCACTACTGACGTACGTCTCCGTTCCCTCCTTCAGGGAACGAGGGTTACATACGTAACCGAGACGTTATTATGTCAAAATAACAACTTAATATCTCAAAATAATGAGATATTATGTCGTAATAACGACTTATGTCGAAATAACGACTTAATATCTCAAAATAATGACTTATGTTGAAACAACGAGATAAGTTTTCTTCTTCTTTTTTTTTTTCCCTCCCCACCATAAGTTTTCTTTTCCTCTTTTCCATGTGGTTTAGGGCTTCCGTTATTTATATATATATATATATATATATATATATATATATATATATATATATATATATATATATATTAGGGCTGTCAAAAATAGCGCGTTAACGACGTTAATTAGTTGTTTGTTGTTAATTACGTCAATTTTTTTAACGCATTTCACGCATGCGCAGTGTGACAAATTATTCAGGTCAGGAAAGTCAGGGAAGTGGTTGGGAGCTAGAGGCCAGATGGAGCAAGGTGAGCAAAGTGGGCCTATTGACGGATTCAAATTTAAAAAGAATGATGATGGTACAGTTAACAAGTAGGCTACAAGGTTAAACCAAGTCAAATATCAATAACATGTATGCATGTATGTAGTGTTAATTTCGTCAGACAAGACGAAATATGTTCGCCAACGACCTTTTTTTTCATGACTAAAACGAGACGATGGCAAGACTGCACCACTGTCCAAAAACGCTCACTAAGACTAATTTAACATGAATTTGACGAAAAAAGACGAGACGAAAATGTTTTGCATAAAATAAAAACTAAGATAAAATCTCTCTTAATTTTCGTCTACAATCGTCTCTGCTTTTTCATCAGCTGTTACACCTTTAAAATATTCAGAACGAGTTCGGATCCCGCTTATTACATTGCTACCTACCAAATAAATCAATAATTTGACACAAAATTATGATTTAAAAAGGAGTTTATTGATTTAAAAACGATTGTATTGCTTCCGCTAAAGAAAATAGTGCGCTTCGTCTCTACGGTTAGAATCCTGTGTGTTCATGGCAACGCTCTGTTTTTCATGGCGGTCTGTTATCAAGAAACTAACAAAAAAAGATATGTGAATGACTAAATATGACTAAAACTAACAAGGACATTTGGCACAAGACTAAGACTTAAGACTAAATTAAAAATAGGTGGCGAAATTAACACTATATGTATGTAAAAAAAAAAATAAAATAAATAATAATGATAATAATAGTGATTAATCCTGATTAATCCACTGAAAATTCTGATTAATTTGATTAAAAATTTTAATCATTTGACAGCCCTAATATATATATATATATATATATATATATATATATATATATATATATATATATATATATATTAGGGGAGTACCTAACATATACGGACATCATGGTTTGGATATGGCGAAGAGTCAGTCACAGGAGAACCACACTCCAAGCCAGAAGGGGGTGCGCACGATAATGCAACGCTGTTTGCTACCAGTAAAAAGCGCAGAGGAAGAAGTTTACATGTAATCATGTACAGTAAGTGTAAGTGTTAATGTACGTGCTTCAACTGCGGAAAGATATCAATAAAACTGTTATAACTGTTATAAGTTATAACTGTAACTGTGTAAATGATTATATTTCAAAAATGAGTTGGAGTAGAAAATTAACTTTATAATTAGATTTAGAATTAAATGTAAAGCCTTTTTTTTTTTTTTTTTTTTGAATGTTGATTATTATATTTAAAAATAAATAGCAAGTGAATTTAATAATTTGGGCTCTGTTGTTAATTGTAACCTTTAATATAATTTGTATGTAAGGGCTCCCTATATAGCATTAGTTAAGATTGATTTTTCATCCTTGAGAAAATTTTAATTACAGTTGAATTTATTTAAACAGAGACACATTTGATCAAAACAAACAAACAAACAAAATTTATAATAAAAAAAAAAGTAATTTTAGGTTTGCATTGTGACACTATGCAAAATATTTTTCCCTAAGATAATCCAGATTCTATGCAATGCATCCCGACATTTTACCTATGAGCTTTTCTGTAATTCTTTTTTTTTTTTTTTTTTCCATTGATGACTCTCATTGTAAAACTTCACTGTTAAACTTTTTTTTTTTTTTTTTTTTTTTTTTCTAAATCGGTGTAGGGGTAGTACAAAAAAAAAAATGCTACCATAAATGTATAAATACTTTAGAATAAATAATTAATTATTGGTTTCCTACGATTCCCCTTGCTTAAATATTAAACATTCATAAAAGTACTACTATGATCCTGCACATATCAAATGTGTTCTTTATAATTGGGTCAAGGACTCTCCCCTCATGTAGAGTCGCCCCACAGGAAGCGTGTGAGAACTCCAAAGAATTGCTTCTGTGTTCAGCACTTAACACGGGCCTTTATTCAAGCGAAAGGACACGAGACAAAGGCATGCCATAACCTAACCTTCCCTCCGAATGCTCTCGGCTTTCAGCGATTTAAGTGGCTGGGAGATTTTAAGGGCATTATATCAAAATGTACTCAAACACAAAGCCTCTGCCATTGCTTTATGTAATATGCTTGACTGCTCAATGATAAATTGTCTCAGAAAAAGGGGAATGAATTGTAATGTGTCATCATGTGGTCATGTAGAGTTGTTTAGCAACAGACAAACTGATCATAAGTGCTTATCTCATTAAATATTCATACACTTTTCTGCCTTTAGTCTCCATGTCTGAAAGGAAATGGTTAGAAAAGTTCAACAGCGACATATAACGGACAAACATTAACTGGAATGATAAAGAGACCTATTATTTGTGCTGTATTTCAGAAGATTTAATACAGCCAGAGTAATTTATGTGGTGACATTTCCACAAGCATTTATTAAAACAGGTTGCATACTGGTCGCATACATTTGTAAACGTTATTAACCTCATAAATATGCAAATGCAAGTGTTAACCTGGGTTTACAAATGTGCAGTGTGAAATCTTGAAACCTGTCTACATAGAATTAATAACTAACCCATAATAAAATATGAACAGTGTGAAACAAGATATTTCAGATTATGTTTATCCAGGTTTTAGCATGACTCTGTGTTAAGCAAGAACAAAGATGTAATGCTGCAGACGACCTGTTTTAAAATATGCTGCAGCTTTTCATTTATAGCTTTCACCTTTTGATCACAAGAGTGTCCTGAAACTTTCTTACCTATGGCAAAATCACTATTACACACTGACTCGAGTGTATTAATCTTTATAAAATGGCATAATAATTTTATAATTTTTTTTTATAAAACTGCAATATGACAGATAAAAGACAGAATAGTTTACAACATGTTGGTTGGTTTGAAAACCCTAGCACTAGGCTGATGAAATAAAGGAGAGGAGAAAAAGCAAACAACTCATAATGCTGTGCCCTGAACTTGCATGGTTGCCATTTAAAGCGGCACACTTGTCTTGTGATGTGACTGCTTATTGAGGGTGACAGTAACAGTGGGCTGAAGTCTAAAGTATCCAGGCATATCTTAAATGCTTAAATCTGATGTAATGTTTCAAAACATGACAGCATATTGCATGGCTCTTTTTTTTGTGGCAGAACAATGACAATGATAATCTCACGTACGTTGAACACAACTAAGGATTTTTTTTTCTTCTTCTTGTTTTTTTCCTGAGCCAAAATGTGGATTGCTCTTGGCTGGAAACATCAGGCACCTGACCTCAATCCAAATGAGCATGTTTTACTTGCCTGAAGACAAGGCTGAAGGCAAACAGACTTCTAAGTAAGGGAATTTGGATGAAATAGTCTGGAACTGAAAACAAGCCACGCAGACATCTAACGTTAGACAATGCATGTATGGATCACATCCGTCAGGCAGCCCTCAGGAGCTTACTGAATGAAAAATACTGCATTTAAAATGATTTTAATTTTCTACCTTTGATATCATAAAATTTGGGCATTATTGTGGAAACGGTGGCTAGTTGTTGCATGAGGGAGGTATCTATATCAAGGGGTGCACATGGTTCTCAAGGGAGCACCTGGAGATGCTGCTTGGTACTCACACTTTACGTAGCACACTTATCCTTCAAGTTGCCATCATCACTTTCCTCCTTACTGCTCTCCTCGCTATCTTCTTTTCTCTCGTACATGGTAGATGATGATAAGGTTTGTTGTTGTTGTTGTTGTTTATTAACATTAATGACACAGACAACAGCAGGAATATTAGGCTGCTGTCACTTTAAGACTGACCGAATATACTGACACAAATATACTGACTTCACTTATGACATAACTGAGAGAATACTTGCCGAGATGGGTATTTTGACATATTTTTGCCCTTCAAGTGCAAATAAACTCGAAAGAGGAATTAATTTGGTGGTCGAGCGCTGTCTGAAAAGTCTCTCTCTCTCTCTCTCTCTCTCTCTCAGTGTTGCCAAGTCTGCGGTTTTCCAATGGAATTGGACTACTTTAACACTGTTGCCATGGGTTGTTTTTCATGTCTGCGGGTTAAAGTGACCCCAAATAACATGATATTTAGCCCCTGGAATGTGAATTTTTACCAGGGAAACCTTGCCAAAAACTACAGAAGAGGATTAGGGCCAAGCAATAATAAAAAAATAAAACCATCTCGAGATTAAAGTTGTTAAATTTCGAGAAAAAACTCGTTAAATTTCGAGAAAAAAGTCGAGATAAAATGTTGAGAATAAACTCATTAAATTACGAGAAAAAACTTATTAAATTACGAGAACAAATTCATTAAATTATGAGAAAAATGTTGTTAAATTTCGAGGTATAAAATGTTGAGAATAAACTCATTAAATTACGAGAAAAAACTCGTTAAATTTCAAGAAAAAAGTCGAGATAAAATGTTGAGAATAAACTCATTAAATTACGAGAAAAAAATCGTTACATTTCAAGAAAAAAGTCAAGATAAAATGTTGAGAATAAACTCATTAAATTACGAGAAAAAAATCGTTATATTTCAAGAAAAAAGTCGAGATAAAATGTTGATAATAAACTCATTAAATTACGAGAAAAAAATATTTAAATTTCAAGAAAAAAGTCGAGATAAAATGTTGAGAATAAACTCATTAAATTATGAGAAAAAAATCGTTAAATTTCAAGAAAAAAGTCGAGATAAAATGTTGAGAATAAACTCGTTAAATTACGAGAAAAAAAACTCGTTAAATTTCGAGAAAAAAGTCGAGATAAAATGTTGAGAATAAAGTCATTAAATTAAGAGAAAAAACTTGTTAAATTTCAAGAAAAAAGTCGAGATAAAATGTTGAGAATAAAGTCATTAAATTACGAGAAAAAAGTCATTAAATTATAAGAAAATTGTCGTTAAATTTCGAGAAAAAAGTCGAGATAAAATGTTAAGAATAAAGTCATTAAATTAACAAATTTATTCTCATGATTTAACAAATTTGTTCTCATAATTTAACAACTTTTTTCTCGTAATTTAATGACTTTATTCTCGTAATTTACTGACTTTTTTTCTCAACATTTTATCTCAACTTTTTTCTCGAAATTTAACAAGTTTGTTCTCGTAATTTAACAACTTTTTTCTCGTAATTTAATGACTTTATTCTCAACATTTTATCTCGACTTTTTTTCTCAAAATTTAACGAGTTTATTCTCAACATTTTATTTCGACTTTTTTCTCAAAATTTAACAACTTTAATCTCGAGATGGTTTTATTTTTTTATTATTACTTGGCCCTAATCCTCTTCCGTAAAAAACACAGATTTTACCTGCGAGACCAATTTTTTATTTTTTTTTAAATAAAACATACGAATCTGATAATAGCAACATGGATATGTTTGCACCATACAAGCTCTGCAGTTCGTAAAGTATTGTTTAAAGTAATGTCATGTTTATTTAAATAGCACTTTATACTATAGATTGCTTAAAAGCAAGCAGCTTTCCAGTATTAAACATGAAAACCAGTGCCAAGTGTCTCATTTCATCAGAATTACTACTTCATTTTAAAGTGGCTCTCCAGTGTCATGTTTTCACTTGCGAACATCTGACCTCGACAGACTGAACAGAAGAAGAGAACCAGAGAAGATTTCCACATCAAAGAAGGCAGAGCCTCAGAGCCACACCTACCTATTAATTAATCGCCATGGACCAGTGGTAGTACGAACGTGTTTTCCAGCCGGAGCAAACATTTGGGGAAAGTTCGCTATGGCAAGCTGTTTTGAACTCCCAAACTGATCTCCGTTTTGGCCTGATTTTGTTAGAAATGACGTCACATCAGTTTGTTCTTAATTTCTATGTACACTTTTAAAAATAAAGGAACTAAAGGAGGAGTTTTGCAGTGATGCCACAGAAAAACCTTTCAGTGAAAGGTTTCAGGTTTCTTAGTGTGAAGAACATTTTTTAATAATCTAAAGAACCTTTTTCCTCTATAAAGAACCTTTTATGGAATGTAAAGGTTCAGTGGATGTTAAAGGTCAATCATTGCCAATAAACAACCTTTATATTTAAGAGTGTATATCATATTTAAAACAAAGTCACTCCTCTTAAACCAGTGACAATAAACAGCAGGTTCCTATTGTTACAATGTATCACATACTACAATATAGTGTGACAATATGCGTGATACATCATGTTTATGTCAAACGAACTGCATTTTTCTCTTTCATACCATGTCTATTTTTATAGAATTTATATTCTGCCTCAGAGTAAAAACAAAAACAAACAGGTGTTTACAACTTATATCTCACAGTGTGATTTTATATCTCGTGACATGACTTGTCATACAGTGTCTATTCCATAGAGATTTCATAGACATTTCTAAATATTAATCTCCCTCAAAACTTATCTATAGTTACTAAAGTTTTCAGTATACAAGTCGTCTCACTACCTCTCTATGCAGAAGCCATCACTTGAAATCACAGGAACTGCCGCAATTTTTTTAGGATGGCCCTGTAGCTACACACGCAGCAGCAAAAGATGCATTTAAGTATAGGTCCCTTTATAACCTAGGACTGGGACAATGTTTCCAGTTTCCTCTGCTGGCAAGCAAACACACAAGTCCTTACAGCTGCCCAAAACTCTTGGTCCTTACAACATATCCTTAAACAAACTTCTGCATATCCCCATTAAATTTCTGCATTTTGGTGGAGGATACAGTGATGTTTCTGGAACATTTAGATAAGGATTCTAATTTTGCAAACCAGTGCACTTTGTGTTGGCCACTAATAGCTAATGGAGTAAATAATTACAGAAGCAGGCTGCGATAAATCTGATTAGGCTTCTTCTTCGAGCTAAAGGAAGCTATGGGAAGAGTGTTTAACTGTAATTATATAGACTGCAGCATAATGTTAATCCATGGGTCTTTTTGGCAAAGTAGTGCAATTTGTCCAGAGCATTAGATAATCATTCTGAGGGAAAAAAAAATGTTATAATTGCGATTTATATTAATCATAATGGCCTTTAACCTTAATAGATAGCATGGTGGAAGTCATATTATAACAGGTAGAGTCTGAGCATTTGCAGCAGGAATTGCAAATGCAAAGTTTAAGAAATGTAAATGTACAGTAATTTGCAGTTTTCCTATAGCATATAATATGTAAATCATAATTCATGCATATTTTTCTTCTCCTGTTGTGATGTGATTTTCTATTTTAGTTTCCAAAGGGTTAGTGACTCAAATACCTAATGACTTACAATGTATTCATACACATTCTTTTAATTTGAAAATGCAATATGTAGACAGTTCTCCTTCACCATTATGCTTTTTATAAGAACTTTAAGCCTTAGTTTATTAAAGCATATTAAAACTTAGCTGCACACAGTAGATGTGTTCTTAAGTTCAAAGGCAGCTGGATGGAGCACAACGAAATAGAATTAAATCCAGGGCTCTTGATAAGTTGAGAAGTTTTATAAGCTTGAAAAGTGCAAAACTTGTAGTGCTAGACACTAAAAAACAGCCAAACACAATGGCCAGGGATGTCTGTCTAATGCATTTGGACATAGACCAACAATTAAATGATTCAAACTAATTCAGGCTAAACAAAAGAATAGTGTGTACTTCCAAGGGCCCTATGCCAGCTGTGCGGCATTGAGATGGCAATGTTGCAAACAATGCTTTATTATAGACCTCCTTGGGCTGAAATTATGTGCATACAATTTGCAATTTGTCCTTAAGCACTATTCTATGTCATTTTGTGGTATAAATCATATGATAAGTGCGTTCACACTGAAAAGTCCAACAATGAGAAGTGCACTTCAAATACACGGTTGATGCACTTATTTAACCAAAAAACAAAGTATGGATTGTTGGACACTTCATGCACTTAACGGTCGCAGCTTTAATCACGTAGCAGCAGGACAAGGGGTATCAGGATGCTGCATTTGGGACACAACTATTGATTTCAATAGTGTTTACATTAGCATGATGCTAAGCTAACAACATACTCCCCGATAGCACAAATACATCACGGAGACGTCTGCATGATCTCTTTGATCATCTGCAATATGTCTCTAAGACGTTTCCTGTCAGATGTTAAATAGACATTTAGAAAACATCTTTACGAATGTATGTGAAACTGCTTTTTCTAATATGTTTATATACAACAGATGTTTTCCAGTTTATGCAATCTTTAGCAGACATCTTAGAGACGTACTTGTGCTATCTGGGCTCTAATAAGCATTAAATGAAGGAGAACAGACATGCCCGCTAATCCAAAGATGTGTCGCATACCACCACTACAGTGGGCCAATTTTTGTGTAAATGATTCGTAAAGCCATTTCCACAGCGTTCCTGGACATGTAATTTACATAGTTGTAACTCATGGAGGAGAATATGCTAATAGCGAATGAGTGTGTACATGCACCCTATTTACAAATGATATGAATTTATTAACATACACACATTTAACTATCAAATTAGAGTTTTCAGGAAGGTCAGTTTTACTCGCAAATTACTCTGAATTTACTCATATATTTACGAAAGTTTCATGAATGAGGCCCAGTGTTTGGTGAACTCTGACCTGTGAATTTATATGTTGAGAAGGTGTGTGAACAAAAAGATAATTATGTCATGTGTGACCGGGGCTATAGTCAAAGACTATAGAATAACACAAGACGTGTCACTCATATTGTTTTGAATGGGAAAAAGTGCAACGCGCAATAAGGCAGAATAAGTCCCGCCTTCTAAATAAGAGCCAATCGCCGATTGGTAAAGTCATCGCGACACTGCAACGGCCGTTAGAAGCTCCGGTTCCTATAGAAACAGTTAGATGCGTGCCTCCGAAATGAGGCACAAGAGATGTGCATTTTAGGACTGCGCATGCGCATTAGCTTGATCCAGCCTGAAAAAATACCATTATTTGTCATGATTCGAGCGTTTAGAAACAAAATTTATGAGACAGTTGTCAGATTTCAATGGTGATTTCATATATGAAATTTAATCGAAAGCTTGGCAAACAGCTTTGGAGAATTTGATTTTTCCCCATCTAAAGAGATAGGAGTTGTAGTTGAATGCCTGAGAGGCGTTTCAAAGATGGCCGCCGAGTGAAATGACTTGTCTTAAAGGGACTTTGCTATAGTCTTCTGCATCCTCAGAAACTGCCTGCATGATGCATATAGCACAAAATATTTACTTTTCAAAAAATGTGTGTATGTGTCTGACAACATACCTTATAATATTTGTATACATATATAGATTTCAACATACATGTATTAGAAGTGTTACGGTAAATGATTTATATGTTGATTAGAAGTATTACGGTAAGTGCTTTATAAATTACATCAGGTGCGCAATTTCTGCTTGGACCCTGATGATCATATTTCTTAAAGGACATTGTGTGTGGACTTTTGTCCTGTTGTGGTTTTGATTATCCATAAAACGCGATCTACGTAAGAAGATCACTGGGTTTTGGATCAGAACCTGGATCACTTATCACTGTAAAAGTAAAATCTCAGAGACACATAGGGAAAATATGAAGAAAGATTAACAAAAGGCCAAAGTGAATGAGAGTAAGAAAAGAGAATATGGGCAGAGAGAGACATGGGAGATGTAGAAAAGGGCACATAAGAGCTCTCCCGAAGGCACCTCAACCTTTTCTCTCCGGTGTGCGAAAAATTGTAGCCCTGGCAGTGGAAACTGGAGAGGGAGCGGCAAGCTCCTGTCTCTCATCTCTCTCGATGCCACTGCGTTGTTTGCAGGAACTTGTGGGTGAAGAGGGCAGAATGCAATTTAGCATTGGAGTGGGCTCAAAAGAGTTGCTTCCGCCCGCGGACTCTTAGTAAGTGCATCAGTCCGAGTACCTGCTGGTTAACTGACATAGGAGAGAGTCACGGAGAATCAGTCCCAACTCTCCTACTTCAGCCGCCTCGGGGTCAGTAGGGACATAGAAAGACGGGATAGTGGATACCGATGTCTTGTGTCCTTCACAGTGTAGCCTTCAGTCATGCTAAAATAGACAGAGGAATGTTAAAATTATGTAACCTTGAAACAGCAAAACATCTCTTTAGAATTCGCCTCAGCTTGAACAGATTATTCTGGGAGTAAACTGCATTTGGTTAAAACCAAGTTTTGTATTTAAGATTGCTGGCTTTTTTAAATAGATGCACTTTAGTAGGCTGTAAAGTTATTCAACTGAGACTGGTTTTACCATTTTGAAGACTGTATGAAAGTCTCAGATTTTCCAGATCTAAAGGCAGTTTTACCATATGAATTTACCATATACTACAGTATGTCAAACCTTCCCTTATGAAAAAGTAAAATTGATCATACTTTACTATGTAAAAATATGTTTTAAAAATATATGTACACTCTTAAAATAAATCCATAAAAATATGGCACAATGTATTCATTTGACGGAATTTTCCGTATTTATTCTTTACAGGTGTCTTACCTGTATTTTGAATTTTGAACTTCATTGCATTGTATTTTAGGGTTAACAGAAATGTCTGGAAAATTACTGGAAAATGTCAGGGTAATAAGCTGCCAGTTATTTTTCTGTTATTTTATGGATTTATTTTTTACAGTGTGCAAGTGTGAACTGAAAGTAATGTTTTTGGACAGTTGATTGCATATTATTTGCAATTAAATGAAAATGTATTATACTTATATAGTATACTTATAGTGTTTTTGACATGCTTACTTAAGTATATCTTTATATGTAGTTTCCTAATTTAGCTGTCTTTGAAAATATGGTGAAAATGTACTGATTAATATACTGGCAAATATTTAAATTCACTAAAAGGTGAATGTCATTTCTATTGAAATTTAAATGTCATGTATTTAAATATATTTTTAATTGCTATGATGAATGTAATTTTAAATAACACCACAGTTCAGATTAATAAAATCAAATACTTAATACTTAATAATAAATATATATATTTACTTTAAAGTAAAACTTTTAATTTGATATTATTACAAAGTACAGTTTTAAAAGTATACTTAAGTGTTAACATTTAATTTCATTAAAGACCCCCTGTGGTGAAAATCAAGTTTTTAATGTTGTTTATATGTCTATGTAGTGTTTTTAACATGCTTTAAGACAAACCATGTGCAAATTCATAAGTCGGCACCATTGCTGAGTATGTTATGTTTAAAACTGCAGTAAACCAAAGACAGTCTAAAACCCGCGGTTTGAAATAGTGGGTGTTTGTGACGTCACAGACTACCTTGTAACCAATCAAGACAACGTGCCGGCGGGCGTTAGAAGTCAGCTGTCTGACTCTGAGATATATTTATTATTAGCTGTTTGATAATGTAAACAAGCAAAAGGCTAATAATTTTAATTAATGCTATGTGTCCGACAGAACCGTCGCAAGCGCTGCCAAGTGTGTGTGCGCATATCACGGCAAAGTAAAGTGACAGCTGACTTGAAGTAAAGCCAATAAAGCTCATGTTTTTGACCTTCGAAATATTTTAATACTATAAAACATAGCTAAAAAAAATATTGCTCTGGGCGTGTGACCATAATTCGTGAGCATATCAGTCAGTGTGGCATCACACACATCAAGTTCGGAGAAAGCTTTATTCAGTCCATTTTAAATTCTTATTTTGGCTAGGTTTGGAATGGATCAAACTATAGATATTAGCCTACCTGATGAGTTCAAGTAAATATGCTGGAAATCCGCACTCATTCAAGGCTGTGCATTTATTGCATGTAGGCTACTGAGAAGGCACGGGTGTCTGCATTTCATCTGACGGTAACATTACGCACAAAGGGTTTTTTATTTTAGTTAAATAAGCATATACAGCATATATAGCAATATATAAGTATATATATATATATAAGCAATCTATAAGCATATATAGCAATATATAACCGTATATTGCTCGTCACTACAGCAACAGTAGACTCTTTGAGCTGCCATCAGCGAGTGGATATTTGCATATTCATTTGATCTAATTCTAATTTACATATTCATTGATCCGTGAATATTAAATTAGGCAAGCTATTTTAAGGCATGAAGAATTTTTTTCACTGGAAAAAAATGTTTAAATATGTCATTTTGGTGATCAAAGATGAGTTTTAAGTGATAAAATAATTGACTACAGGGGGACTTTAATATTATACTACCTGTGAGTACTGTTATTTTTTCAAAATATTCTTTTTCACATAGGTTGTCTCAGACAGCACAGTCCATTTACTGATCGCCTGGTGCATATAGTGCACAAAAATGGCAAGCACTTGCCAAAATCTCAAACTCCAATCTGATTGGCTGCAAAAAAAAATAAAAAATAAATAAATAAAATTGTGAGTACATGCTTCTAGAACATAATTTTTGAAGAACTAATGACTGGATTTTGCTCTTTTATTATATATTTATAAACTAAATATCCATGAGCAGAACTGTATATTTTTGCTTTCCTTTCTTAGCTTATACTAATGCATCTGAAGTCAAACACCTTATTTGCAATGCACTAATAACATTAAAAATATATTTAATAAATTTATAATATTTATTTTATTTTATTTTATTTATTTTATTCATTAATTAATTTATCTAAAATTGCAACAGCTTTGAAGCCAGTTTGACTGGGGAAATAAAATAATGAATGAAAATGTGCAGTCTGATTTCAGATGCATATTCTTTTATTATGCATTTCTCAGGTATCTAAACTTGTCAAAAGTAACAGTAGTGTCAACGTGTGGTTGAAACAGGCTGAAATAAAATGCAGGATTTAGGGGCTGTTTACACAACACCGTTTTCAACTAAAAACGGAAAACTTTTTATGCATTTTGGCCGTTCATTTACATGACAACAGCGTTTTGGTGGCCTGAAAAGGCAAACTTTTGAAAACAGGTTTCAAAGTGAACATTTTTGAAAACGGTCTCCGTGTAAACAACATTACATGTTCAGTCAATAGTGTTTCACTCTTAGAATACAGCATTTTTAGTCATTTTCACAGATTCGTATGAATGGAGATCATTTTTACAATAGTATCGTCTGTAAGTGGAAAACTTAAAGGAAAAACTTCTCAGTTTTAGCCATATCGTTGTCGTGTAAATGTACCCTTGGTCGCAGCAGTCTTCCTTTATTAACAAACAAAAAGGTAACAAAAACACTCTTGAATCATAAGATCAAAACTAGAACAGGACAACCAACTAAACTTGTAAGAACAAAAGCAAAATACACAGGTGAACGAATCAATGAAAATGAACAACAGGTGTGACGCATAACCAAATCAATGAGAAACCATGGAAACAAAAACACTAACACAGAAAACCAAACTGAAACCCACCCAAAACTGGTTCTTGGCCACAGTAAACTATAGAAAGTAGACCGATTTTATACTGATAGTCAAAAGTCTAACTAGATGAGTCTGTCAAACTGTTCTCTGTCAGTAAGAAGAGTCTTAACACTTCTTGAAAGGCCAAATGAAGGTAATTTTGGAGAAGAGGGTCATTTTGACCTGATTACAGCTGTCATGTGTCCATGAGTACAACTCCAAGTGTAATGACCTATTTCGAGAAGTAGAAGAAGCCTCTTGTATCTCAAAAATAATAAAAGACCCTCAGGTGGCAGATTTCACACTTTGCATCTGCCCTCAGCAGGGTAACAGTATTAGACTTTGTCATTTCATGATGTTTCCAGTTCTACTTATAAACTTATATGATCTTCTTTGAAATTTAATGTAACAATGGTTTTGGGGAATAATTTCATGGTGGACTAGAAAGGGTCTTTTTGTTTTGCTTCCTTTTGTTTACATCAACCTTTCTGTGACATTTCAAAAAGCAGACTTTCTTAAGCACTCTTTCCTCCACATTATATGTTCCCTTGTGCCATTATCAGAGGCAAATTCAGCGATTTATCGAGACCTCGAGCACATATTCTGTTGTAATTGAGCTCTGGAATTGCCACAGAGCTCTTTGAATATGGACTCCATCCATCTGTTTTAGAGTCACAGATGTTTTATTATTGCTGATTACTCTGCAGAAACACTTCTTAGAGAAAGCATCGTATTTCTTCTCTAGTGTGCTATAGTGCTGCATATGTTACCTTTGTTTTACTGTTTTTGGTGGTTTGCTTACCTCTCTCTTTTTATTATTTCTTATTTATTATTTGGAAAGCAGTGAGACAGCGATTTCACAACTATTGTCACTGAGCTGAGCTGTGTTATGGGCCCTTAGTCTCATTCTTTTAAAGTATATTATGCAAATACTGTGTCCACGTAAAACATCTTAGGTTGAATTGTTGTGCTCTTTTATACACATCTAAACGAGGAAAACATCTGTTGGATTCCAAATGTATTTTTATGATCGCTGAGCTGATAAAAATCCTCAGCCTACATTTAAAGATTTTCTCTAAAATGGCATCAGTGCGCTGTAAGTTAGGGTTAGTCATACAATGAGAAATAAATCTAACCAGAGAATTGTCTTTGTCCAATGTTTTTATTATGGGGCATATTGTTGCATGAAGAAATATAATAAATATATAACATGATGTCAATTAAAGATCACATAGTCACAATATTTTAAGATAAACATGTAAAATAAAAATACCTTAAAAAAAAAAAAAAGATTTTTCCACAAAATGTTATCAAAAGTCAAATATTCTGTGTGTGGTAGAAAAGCAGAGAATTTAACCACAATGTCATATGCAGATAATTAATATGCGTCCACCGGGAGGGTATGGTGTGATGTAACATCAGATAAACTTCCTCAGGATCAGTGGGATATCTCCTCCCCTCCTGCTATTTATACCCCAAACCCTTTGGCCCCAATATAACATGACTTATTCGACATACTATTGGTTTTCAAGACTAAAATTCCACGTTATCTCCAAAGGTCTTGATTCAGATAGCATGAAATGTAACTGACAGTATAATGCAATGTTGTCATGAACTGGAAGACCTTTAGATTCCCATAAACTATGTGTCAATATCAAGGATGTAACTAAATAGTGAAGATTGGGAAGTCCAAAGGAAAAAGTTCAAGAATCTGCCATTGAAAAGCCCATAAAATCTGACATTTGCCCCTCGGAGTCTATGATGGTTACTGCCTCTGGCCAATATACACTAATAGTGAACAATGAGGTGTCATTTTACACTGACAATAATTTGAAGGCAGAATAAATAGTGATAAAAACTAATCTATTTAGCTGCCATTATGTGGCTTGTGAAAGGAATATATATATATATATATATATATATATATATATATATATATATATATATATATACATATATATATATATATATATATATATATATATATATACATATATATATATATATATATATATATATATATATATATATATATATATATATATATAAAATATGTATCATGCAATCAGACGACCTTCATGCACACTTCAAGTGACGAGAAGGTCCAAGTCTGGAAATGCTTCTTTGTTCCTCTGATTGAAAGAGCTGAATTGTGGCATTAGCAATCCGAGTCAAAATTCAGAATAACTTGTGGTTATACCTAGAGTAAACTAGGCATACTATGCTAAGTTTGGAATGGAATACTAGCTTACTACTTAGTGTATACTGCCTAAAATTTGAGGGGAAAAAGCAAATGAAATAGTAAAAGGTATTCATTATTACAGCTACTCAGCGTGTGTTTAATTCAGAGTTTTAATCCAATTACTAATCAATTATTAATCTGCTTACATTGATCACACTGAAAATGGAAGGCCAAGTCAGGCACATTGTATTGTGTCAATTAATATTCCATGCAGCATTCTGAAGTTCCAAACAGTATATCAGTCCATGCACTGGGTTCACATCATTACACCAGTAGCCTAGATGGAGGCAAGTAACTGTCTTTATGAGTGAATCATTGAATCATTCACTCAGCTGATTCATTAAAAAAAAAAACAGCACAAATCCCACCCTGCAGACAAATTCTTAGGTTAAGTTTAGGGTGTAGCGTAGGATTAGGGGTTAGTTTTTATCGATTCATTGTGCAGCACTTTGATTGACATGACCAATGAAATCTTTAGATTCTGCAACAGGGCGGAGTTTGCGCTGAACTGGCTTGGGGGGAACATCACATGATTGTTTCTAGCTATTTGTTAAATGTGGACTTGAGTAAATCATTGAATCATTCATTCATTCAGCTGATTTGTTCAAAAATGCTGATTGTTTTAACTGATTTGTTAAACATGGATTGATTCAGGAGTGAAATAAGTCCCCTGTCTTTATGAGTGAGTAACTGAATCATTCATTCAACTATTCAAAAAAAAAAAAAAAAAAAAAAAAACGCTGATACTTCCAACTGTTTCATTCAAAAACACAGTAACGAAACCACTACTGTGTGTACAGCGGCCATGCTGTGGCTTGTTTGGAACTATTTTCGTTGGCTATGCAAAAAAAAACAAAAAAAAAAAAACAGATAAACTTGCAATATTTCTCTAAAATGTAAGTAGCTCACTATTTGTTGAACTCTTGTTCAGTGAAGTATCACACAATCGTGCTGCCTCTTCGTTACACTTAACTTTTCAGGAACGACCCATTGGTAGTTCTAATCTGACTTTTTTGGACTAATAATGGAGGCTAAGAAACATTGGGTCTCAATCAACTGCGTGGATTATTTCGTATTTGTACACACAGGAGAACTTCTCATGAAAAATCTCCGCCTAATTCACAACACGTTCATACGCACATGAATTTGTTCTTAACTTCATTCTTATTTTAATGAATTTGTTGTATTCTAAATGAGTGGCTGCATGCACAAGGTTATTTGCATAAAACACGCCTAAACCATGTCCATATAAGGGCTTTCCGTGCACGCTTTCCTAACAGGTTTACGTCACCGCTGTTTAAAGACGCGCTCTCACCTGATCCTCGAGCAATGCCAAGTGTGCCATTTTCACCAGTTCTCACAATAAACACCTTTCATATAGACCTCTCATGAGCCAGCTGTACATGTGCGTTTATATGTGTTATTCAGAGAAATTCCACAGCTGAATATAATCACTGTATATGATGAAATGTATTTAGGTTAAATTGTATTATTTAATAATTTTATTATATAATTTTACACTGTTAGCCCGGATAAGTTGAATTTTCTTAAAGGTGCCCTAGAATTAAATATTGAATTTATATTGGCATAGTTGAATAACAAGAGTTCAGTACATGGAAAAGACATATAGTGAGTCTCAAACACCATTGTTTCCTCCTTCTTATATAAATCTCATTTGTTTAAAAGACCTCCGAAGAACAGGCGAATCTCAACATAACACCGACTGTTACGTAACAGTCGGGGTGTACGCCCCCAATATTTGCATATGCCAGCCCATGTTCCCAACATTATGAAAGGCATTAGACAAGGGCAGCCAGTATAAACGTCTGGATGTGCACAGCCGAATCATCAGACTAGGTAAGCAAGCAAGGACAATAGCAAAAAATGGCAGATGGAGCAATAATAACTGACATGATTCATGATATCATGATATTTTTAGTGATATTTGTGAATTGTCTTTATAAATGTTTCATTAGCATGTTGCTAATGTACTGTTAAATGTGGTTAAAGTTACCATCGTTTCTTACTGTATTCACGGAGACAAGAGCCGTCGCTATTTTCATTATTAAACACTTGCAGTCTGTATAATTCATAAACACAACTTCATTCTTTATAAATCTCTCCAGCAGTGTAGTATTAGCCGTTAGCCACGGAGCACAGCCTCAAATTCATTCAGAATCAAATGTAAACAATATAACAGTATACAATACTCTGTAATGACTGAGGCAAATCAGACACAATTTTTGGTTAGTTAACCAATAGTTTTAAGCTCACTCTGGAGTCTGTCCCCATCCCCCGGGAAGTTTTCAGTTACAAGTTTATTGCACTGAGGAATGTGGTTGCTGCATGGAGAACAGAGTAGACACAGAAAATCTGCATCTTCCCTGCATTTTCCACACAGAACACAGACTCTATGGCATTAATGTATAGACAGACTGTGCTATAAATGAATCCTTCTCAGGAAATGGTATCCATTATTACTGATGTTGTATTGTACTCATTGTATTTACATGTTTGATGATTGTTAAATGTTATGACCTGCACGGTAACTTCAATCATGCCATGTTTAGTGTCTATACGTTCGTAGCGGGAAGATTTAAATGCTTGTGTATGCGGTACATCCATACCTGTGCAACACATCAGTATTAAAAGAATATTTAATAGTTCTGATTCAAGAACTCAGCTTGTTAATCTTTCTGGGTTGTAAAAGCCCTGACAGGAGGGGTGTTGCCACCCAGAATTACAACATCTTCATTGGTCCGGTCAACAACTGAGAGGTGTGACTTTGACCAGAGGTTAAAAACCAGCGAACAGTGCCACTCCCTCTCTTTCTCCTTGCTCCTGAGCGACCGAACGGACTGTCCTTGCGGCCGGCCTAGGCGAGGCCTGCAAGGCCTGTAGGCCTCGGCCTACAAACGAGCCATGTGCTCCTCATCCAACATGGAAAAGACTGATAAAAACTCCGGACTGAATCCTCAAGACCTCTCCTCAGATGGCAGAGCCGATGCTCCTCAGCCTAAGGGCATCTTGCAAGTATCGTACATTTTAACACTAAATACCGATTTAGTATTAATTTGTAAGACTTACCTTGGCTATTGCTGAAGAAACTGATGATTCCTTTCCAGATTGTCTTTGACATTTCATGTAGCTCTAGTAACAGCATCTCTTCCGGTTCAACTCTATCATTACTCATTCTGACTTGTGTATGTGTGTGTGACCCTTTGTGTATGTTATGTTACGTGTTTGTTAGTTTAGTTATGTGTTTGTGAGTTAGTTAATAAAGATTGTGCACAGGACATGTTTGGTTCTGACTCTGTCTGCTAATGAATTGCCTCTTAAGTGATAGATCCGGACTATGTGCTCTGAGTAGTACAGTACAATAAGAAATATTATTTTTCCATAACTTGGAAATTAACATTTCTTAGAATTAATAAACAATCAACACTGAGCGTTCACTGGATGAACAGGTTAACTGATTGTAATATTAATTTTAATGTAGCTATGTCCAGTTAATCTGATTAACGGATTTGCATATTCATAATTAATCATAATTAATAATCATAATGAGTTATGAATAATTATTAATATTTCCCCTTTGAGTTAATTCGCTACATATTTGGTGGAGAATGCGGGCATCATTTTAAGCAATTGTTTGCAGATGGACCAGTAATCAATCATGTGTTTTGATAATCTTTATTGACATCTTATACATGCACATACAAATTTCTGATAAAATCAGCAAAACTAGGGCTTGAATGCGCATTCCCTTGAACGGCAGAACGTTCCTCGATGCTATAATGCATATTTAAATGGCACGAAGAAGCTAACCTGAAATTATCGAAGAAATCATAATTTCAGTTGCTAAACGAGCGTAAGACTTTTCTGACGACGGAATCGCAGATTAGCAGCGCGTACAAAGGGTATTAGAATAAATTTACCTGAACTTGGGCGAAGAAACCCCCACTTTCAGCTTTAAATGCATAAGTCTTTCTGACGATCGAATCTCAGATTAGCAGCACGAACAAATAAACTACCCTGATCTTGGGCGAAGAAATCCCCACTTTCAGCGGTAAACGCATAAGCCTTTTTCTGATGACGGAATTCCAGATTAAGCAGCATAAATTTACCTGTGTGACGAAGAAATCTCACTACAGAGTTTGTAATGGTGTTCTGGGCGAGACTCCCCATTCACCGATTAAAGGCCTTTTTACTATTTGTTATGTCACCGTATTCATATTAATGCGCTGGACCGCACATATGAAACGCACGCAATGAATTTGTGGTGTAAATTCTAGCTTAGCTAACTAGCAATTCGCCACTCTCTGTGAAGTGATGTGTTGTTGTGATTTGTGAGTTATGCGTGACCACACTGGAGTTCTCAATGCGGACTTGCAGCACGGTTAGAATTCTGCTCTATTCTGATCGTGTTGCAGGCTGGCATTGGTCTCCTGGCAACGCATGACAACAGAGCGTGGAGAGCAGACACCTCTGAAAGTCTGATAACAGCACCCACATCACAGACTGTTGTGCAAACAACAAACCTCGTGTAGCCAAATCTAGCTCTATAGAAATCCTACACGTATACCCTACAAGTTAAAACCCTTTAGCTCGACTAAAAGCTGCTAGCACCCTTCTAGCACCTAGACACGTACGAGCGCGAAGCATTCAAGCCGAAGACTTTATAGACTTTGGGATCCCTTTTAGGAGGGACTTTGATTTGAACTGTTGATGGGGACACAAAGCGTTGTGAAGCTCGGAATCAAATGAATCAATTGCGTCACAAACGATTCACTGTTCGAACCGCTCAAAACGCCCCTTTGCGGGTCAGAACAGTAAGCGTAGTGAAAACTAGAGATATACGAATACGAGACATCTTTAATAAGCCATTCACAAATGGTTATTATTAAGTTGTAATCAATTAAAAGTGATCAATGAATCATCTAATATCCTTAAACATGAGGTTTCTGTCAAGACATGATATTTCAGTAAACGGTAGTGCTTGTCAATAAAAACTGAACTATATTAGACAATACGTCACTTCCCTTTATCAAATGCGTCATTTAAATGTGTTAGACACATTTCATGTACAAATCATGTATAGACATGGGTTCATGGGACTTAGAGATGAACCATGGACATCTTGAAACACTTTGAAACTGCTAGGATGCATCACAAAGCCTCGTTTACTGAAATCACGTGACTGTGGCAGTTTGACACACGCTCCGAATCACTGATGCAAGACAAACAATTCACTTGAATTCCAAAGCTTCACAAGGCATGCCTCAAAGGCACCCATCTCTGGTTTAAACCATTTGTGTGTGTGTGTGTGTGTGTGTGTGTGTGTGTGTGTGTGTGCTTTTGTTTATATTACATTGTGGGGACCAAATGTCCCCATGATGTAATATAAACCTGAGTTCACCTACATCGTGGGGACCAGCCAGCGGTCCCCACAATGTAAATGGGTTTATAAATCATATAGAATGAGTTTTTGTGAAAAAGTAAAAGTTTGCACAGTTTCCTGTGAGGGTTAGGTTTAGGGGTAGGGGCAGGGTAGGGGGATAGAATGTACAGTTTGTTCAGTGTAAAATGCATTGAAGTCTATGGAAAGTCCCCACAATTCACAAAAACAAACATGTGTGTGTGTGTGTGTGTGTGTGCGCGTGCGTGACTCACATTGTCAAGTCTGAGTATCTCTATTCAGTCAAGTTGAATTTAAATTAAATTTAAAATTTAATTAAATCAATTTGTTTAGTTCCCTGTCTCCTAAAGCTACAAGGAAATTCCGAGTTTACTCCTTATTTTTTTCCTAACCCTATTTCTCTATCTTAGTTCTACTTCATGCTAATACTTTGTTCACCTGACTATCCCTATGCAGCCAAGTTGAATTTGGTTAAATTTGAAAATTTAACTAAATCAATTTTGTCTGTTTACCTTTCCTTTTAGATTTCTAAATCTATTAGGAAATTCTAATTTTATTTTGTTCAACTTCATTCCTCCTCTACGTGTCATTTTATTTCCTTCACTTTCTTTTGGTTTCAGTCTGAATATCTCTATTCAGCCAAGTTGGTTTTAATTAAACTCAGCATTTAATTAAATCAACTTAGGTATTCACCTTCTCTTTAGGTTCCCTAGAGCTAAAAGGACCTTCTGTTTTTACCCTTTTTGTGTTATTCTACCATCACCCTCTTCCCTTTTCTTTTTATAGGATTACAGTAGTTCTAGAAACTGTTGTTTCCTTAATGAGGCATAATGAGTTATAGGTTATTACTATGCTAACACCTATCTCTCAGCTCCCCCTCCTCACTCCTTAGTGCTGAGTATATGAAGTACGGTCACCATCCAGTGCACTTTTGGCTCCGGAAAGGACTAGAAACTCTTCCCGTTGTTTCTTCTCCTTTCAACTTCAAGGCATCTGGTGTTTCTCTGTTAGTCTAGAGATTAGGTCATCACTTGAACCAGTGACACCTGCTTAACCATATCTCCTAGCAAAACTAAATAGGTAAAAACCTCTTTCCTTCCTTTCCCTTTTCTTATTTCATTTTTTTTTCTCTCTCTCTCTCTCTCTCTCTCTCTCTCTCTACCAGTTTGTTCTATTCATTTACCTTATGGTGATAATCTCTGGAAAGGAATCATCTGTATTCTGAGTAATAGTAATGACGTGTACCAGCCCCGTCATCAGTCAACACCGCTTACAGTTGTCATCCAAGATAGTTAAACCCCTTAGTCTCACACTGGCTTCCCCCACTTCAGCTAGTCACTCCCTATACGGCCCACATAGCGGTACGAACTTGCATTTGCCTGTGCCATCTCTTTCTCTCATGTCCCCAAAGTGTGTCAGTCTGCCCAGGACATCCAGGACCCCCTGGAGACCCAGCGGAACAATGTGATGGTTGCCCTTCAGTTAAAGCAGTCAACGACCTGCAACCGCAGAGCAAGGGACAGCGAGATCGGCAGCACCAGCACACACGTGACACCTGGCCTGAGCCACAAAGAGCTTCATCCTCTCCTTAGCCCATGCTCATACGGGCTTCCAACAGGAGGTAATTGAACGAACGCTGCAAGTCACTGAGTTCCACAGAGAACCAACCCACTCAGCATGAGAAGGCACAGGACCGATGCAAGAACCATGACAGAGCAGAGCAATTGAGGGAGGTCACCAGTCCTCAGGAGGCTCTGACAGCTGTTGAACTTTGCCAGTTAAAGAACGTAAGGAACGTAAGGTTTGAATTTAAAGAGACACTAAAGCTAAGGCCCTTGAAGGCCACCCGCATGCAGAACTGAAAGTCAAATACTGACTCCACAATTCAGCAGCGTGAGAGACAAACACATTGTGGTCCGAAAAGAACTGAAGCAGCCCGAACAACTACAAATGGACCACACAAGGAACTTGCAACCTGATGGACTTCGCGGCAGCAGCAGCGAGAGCTCCCCCAACCCTTCACAAAGGGGGGAGGGGCCAGAGCCTGCAGCTTAGGAGACCACAGCACCAATGCCAACATAATAGACATTCCCTTTTGTTCCAAAGTCCCTGACTGGTGTGATCCACCAAGACAGGCTCTCTGTTCCAGATCACACCCCACCAGATTCACTATGAGTTTTGACTTAACAGCCAGAAAAACTCCAATTAGACTATCAGCAGCTGAAGCCAGTCTGCATAAAGGATTTCTCAGACCCAGAAGCCTGAATGCAGATTGAGTGCTGCCCCCGACACCAAGCAGGGCAGATCTGAAAGTCCCAAGGTTACTGCCACCGACTCAGACAAACCTGGAATGAATGGAGGACACCAACAGGACCTTTGCCTCCTACAACAGCTAGTCACCCCTTTGGACAGCACCACCTGCCCTCACACAGTGCCACTCATGTGACCTGACACAGAAGGCCTGTAACACACAAGGCCCCTCAGCAGGGGGTTCTCAAGACCCCAATGACTTTGAACTGCCAACGCAGTGCTTTACCCATAGCTTCTACAAAGGTTCCTAGGCAGCATAGGGCATAAAGCTTTTAAAGTAGATGAAAATGTGTGTTTGCAGAAATGCAGGAGTCTGCAGTAGGAGTGGAAGGAAACCTTGTGTGAATGTGTAAATCTCAAATGCTCATGACTATCCACGACGAGCTATTTTGAAATATGACACTAGATTGAGCTGGTTAAGCCAGCATGGCCTAACGCCACTCGCTTAAACCATCGTCCAACTAAAAGTGTGTTTAATAATTGATAATTCCGACATGACGTTTGACAATGTTTGATTCGCATGTAGATCGATGGTGCTGGCTTGTTAGATGCAGATAAAACTATAGCTTGAAGTGACACCTCTGCCGTAACAGAAAGAGTCTTAAGACATTTTAGCGTATGTTCAAATGGTATCAGTGTAAAGTTAATCTGATTTTAGCGAAGAAATCCTAATCTCAGTATTAGAGCGTAAGCCTGTGTTGACGAAGGAATCTCAGCTCAGCGGCATGTAAACTGTACCAGAATTGATTATTCTGCTTTGGTTGGAGAAATACCAATTGCAGTATTGCTTAACCTGTTTCTGATGAATGAATCTCAGTACAGCGTTATATCAATGTAGATTTGGGTAATGCTCCCCTTTTATAGTTAAGATTGATGTCATTCATCTAAACTTTGGCTGCATCTACAAGCATAGCTACCTCTTGACCAAAACTGTGTTTCACTCGCTGAAAGGAATATCAGGATACCTGCACAAGACGGACTTAACTATATATGCTTAAACAAGCTTTGACTTACAGCAAACTGTGTAATGACCCTTTAAACAAGTACAAGACGTTGTTTAAAGTAGAGAGAAGAGTTTACATGAGTAAAATTTGCAAATGCCAAAACATATTTGCATTTTACTGAATGTAATATCAAGTTTTTGAAAATCTGAAAGTATAAGCGTCACATTTTAACTCTGTACGTAACTAGTTTGAAATGAGCAGACAGTCTTCATGAACTGTTTGAATTGCTGTGGTGTGCATTGGTTCCCATGACAATGACTTGTCACAGGAAGTGCTAACTCATCACCTTGTGATGCCATGGTGTAAACAAACCAGGCTAGGTGGCTAAGCTAACCCCACCTAGCAACCCTTCCGCTCAGGCTAAGCTAACTAATAGCTTCTACAGTTAGCGGTTAGCATCATTTATGTGAAGCCTTTAACTACAGCTTGTGTGTATGCAGTGTGAACTGATCTAAACCCATTCTGCTGTTTTAGTCACTTCTTTAAATCTTTTTATTGATTTTAATTATAATAGCAGTCAGCGAATAATTTTTACTAGTATTATTTCTTTCATCTTTGTGATTTACTTACATCTTCCTTTTTGTCTTGCGTGGTTTAATTTCCCAATATAACCACAAGCAACTAGACATACTCTCCTTCTTGATTTTGTTTATTTACAACAGTTGCTTCAATTTTATGAGCCAGCTACAAAGTAATCTGAACAATTACTAGGGCATAATTTTGAGCACCACTAATAAGCAGAATCTAATAGGAAAGCTCTCCTCTTCCTCTCCCTTTTTCTTTCCTATTTTTGTTCAGAGGTCAAGCCTGTCGTGAGCCATCAGTAAGAAATACTAAGAAATAATTTGACCACAAGAACTATCTTAAGTCATTTGTTAAACCTAGCTGTATTTTATACACCTGGCTGCTCACTGTGCCTTTAGCCCTAAATTCTGTTTGATCTTGCAGTAGTCTCTTGCCCTTACTCTCACCACAAGCGTGCCTAAATGTTGCAGATGCTCAGCCTAACTGCCCAGATGGCAGACCAAAAGGACTGGCTAGGTGTCGTGAGGAACACCCTCCTAACCAGTGCTGCTGATCAATTATAGCACCAGAGCCAAAAGCAACTGGACAAAGATGGAAGAGAAGTAAAGGCAGATGACTCAAACCAGAGGTATGGTCACAATGATCTGACTGAAGTCAACTTCTTCCTGGCCCACATCCTCACTGTTTTGAAACAGGAGGTGAACAACCTCAAACTCCAGATCACAGAGACTCACAAGGAGCTGATGCATGCTAAAAGCCACATAGACCAGCTAGAGATGGAGGCTCGGGACAGACACAAGGACCCTGACAGAATAGAGACACAGAAGAGAAGCCACAAACTGCAAACGGCTCTGACAGCTGCTCCGCAACGAGAGCAGCTGGAAAAGGCAGCCAGAGAAGACGTGGTAAAAGAACTCTTTCACAAATAGTCACTGTTAAAAATAGCAAATTCTGAACTCTAGGTCAAAGATGACACAATCAGGACCTGTGAACGTCCTCTGGATGTGTCCAGATCTGGGACTGAAGCTCTGACCCAGCAGCTGGACAACACCAAAGATGAACTTGACATGGCCCAAAGAGAACTAAGACTCTCTTGCCTGCAGCAGAAGAACCTCCCCCAGCCAAGCACAGAGGTACAGAGGGGGGGAGCCAAAGCCTTCTGCTTGACACCTTATCAGCTAATTTCCTGAAATCCTCTAAAGCTACAGAAGGAGAAGGATTAATTCAGACAGACCCAGGCACCAGACCTACCACAGGGAGAAGCCATGGATGGAAACATCCTCTTCCTGCAGACACCGCATGATCTCCAACAGCAGGTAGCACAAGGGCGACCGGACATGCCTGCATCGAACCTGTAGGAGCTTCTAACGCTAGTAAGGAGCCCCTTGAACAGTACTTACTTGAGAAGTACTCAGAAGCACAAGCTTCTGGCCACTCACACAAGACCACTCAGACCTGCTTAAGTCGGCGCTGCCACAAGAGCAGAGGGACACAGCAAACTTCAGACTCCTTCGGACTGAGAGCAGAGGTAACAAACGCTTCTGTCATCAACCCTAGGTCAGTCTGAAACACTCTTCACACTACAACTCCCATAACCTCTTCCTGCAACCACCTGCTTCACGGGTGTCCGAATGACAGATGACACTGTCATGGCACCTGCTACCTCGACACCTGCTGAGCAAGCTCAAAGAGCTGATCCTCGCCACCAGCAAACCTCTTGCCCCCACTAACTGACTTTAGAGTGACAGGTGACACACTGTCAAGGCACTGGATGCTTTGATTCCTGCAGCACCAGCTCAGAGACCTGAGTTTGCAGACTGTCTGCATCAACCGCCATGAAACGACCACCACTCCAGGAGACACACACAACCAAGGCCCATCACAGCCTTCCAGCCTTGTGTGCCAGTGATGTGTCTGATCTTCCAGCACCTTCAACGTCGCTCACTGTTGTCATAAGAGAGACAACAACGAGCGAAAGGGGGGGAATTATGTAATGACTGAGGCAAATCAGACACAATTTTTGGTTAGTTAACCAATAGTTTTAAGCTCACTCTGGAGTCTGTCCCCATCCCCCGGGAAGTTTTCAGTTACAAGTTTATTGCACTGAGGAATGTGGTTGCTGCATGGAGAACAGAGTAGACACAGAAAATCTGCATCTTCCCTGCATTTTCCACACAGAACACAGACTCTATGGCATTAATGTATAGACAGACTGTGCTATAAATGAATCCTTCTCAGGAAATGGTATCCATTATTACTGATGTTGTATTGTACTCATTGTATTTACATGTTTGATGATTGTTAAATGTTATGACCTGCACGGTAACTTCAATCATGCCATGTTTAGTGTCTATACGTTCGTAGCGGGAAGATTTAAATGCTTGTGTATGCGGTACATCCATACCTGTGCAACACATCAGTATTAAAAGAATATTTAATAGTTCTGATTCAAGAACTCAGCTTGTTAATCTTTCTGGGTTGTAAAAGCCCTGACAGGAGGGGTGTTGCCATCCAGAATTACAACATCTTCATTGGTCCGGTCAACAACTGAGAGGTGTGACTTTGACCAGAGGTTAAAAACCAGCGAACAGTGCCACTCCCTCTCTTTCTCCTTGCTCCTGAGCGACCGAACGGACTGTCCTTGCGGCCGGCCTAGGCGAGGCCTGCAAGGCCTGTAGGCCTCGGCCTACAAACGAGCCATGTGCTCCTCATCCAACATGGAAAAGACTGATAAAAACTCCGGACTGAATCCTCAAGACCTCTCCTCAGATGGCAGAGCCGATGCTCCTCAGCCTAAGGGCATCTTGCAAGTATCGTACATTTTAACACTAAATACCGATTTAGTATTAATTTGTAAGACTTACCTTGGCTATTGCTGAAGAAACTGATGATTCCTTTCCAGATTGTCTTTGACATTTCATGTAGCTCTAGTAACAGCATCTCTTCCGGTTCAACTCTATCATTACTCATTCTGACTTGTGTATGTGTGTGTGACCCTTTGTGTATGTTATGTTACGTGTTTGTTAGTTTAGTTATGTGTTTGTGAGTTAGTTAATAAAGATTGTGCACAGGACATGTTTGGTTCTGACTCCGTCTGCTAATGAATTGCCTCTTAAGTGATAGATCCGGACTACGTGCTCTGAGTAGTACAGTACAATAAGAAATATTATTTTTCCATAACTTGGAAATTAAAATTTCTTAGAATTAATAAACAATCAACACTGAGCGTTCACTGGATGAACAGGTTAACTGATTGTAATATTAATTTTAATGTAGCTATGTCCAGTTAATCTGATTAACGGATTTGCATATTCATAATTAATCATAATTAATAATCATAATGAGTTATGAATAATTATTAATATTTCCCCTTTGAGTTAATTCGCTACAACTCACATAATCTGACGCATGCATGACGAACACTTTGTAAAGATCCATTTGAGGGTTATATTAGCTGTGTAAACTTTGTTTAGGCACTGTTTAAGGCAAGCGCGAGCTCCATGGGCGGAGAGCACGAGATTTAAAGGGGCCGCACAGCCTAAATCGGCTCATATTTAATGATGCCCCAAAATAGGCAGTTAAAAAAATTAATTAAAAAAAATCTATGGGGTATTTTGAGCTGAAACTTCACAGACACATTCAGGGGACACCTTAGACTTATATTACATCTTGTAAAAAAAAAACGTTCAATGGCACCTTTAAAAAATTTGAGGAAACTGGTTGCCCTAAAAAGATTAAGTAATGTGAACTTAATAATTCGAGTTCATTTAACTTAAATTTATTAACACATTCAAATTATATCCACAAATTTGTAGAATATACTTATATTTTATAAGTAATGCAATCAAATTTAAATATTTTAAGTATATTGTAATTATATGTTTAATTAAATATAAAATCCGGGCTAACAGTGCAAGAAGGTACAGTAAGTGTGGGAGGCGCTCAATGTTTTGTCAACTCCTGCAGAATAAATCAAATAGACAACACTGACTTCCCTTCATATAAGTCAAAGCATTTCTTCTTTTTATTCAGCTACAATGATTTAGGGATATCGGCATGTTGACCGGCATGTTATTTTACCTCTGTTTACTATTTAGACAGTATGAATTAAACATATAACATTTATAATGATTTATAAATATGAATTGTATAATACAATTAATGTAACATAATTTAATATAATTATAATCTTGTTAGGATGAAATGTCATATTTATATAACTTCTTAACACAATTATAAGACTGTACAGAGTAAGTGCCTTTTTTTCTTCTTTTTTTGCGTACGAGGGCTTTCAGTTGTTCCTATATTTTTTCGTAAATTTAGAATGATTTTTAGTATGAAATTTTTGGTGAATCATGATTAAAAATCGTTCCTACGCACATTTCACACACAAATTTGTGTGTACGCATGCTTAGTGAATGAGACCCATTGTTTTAACTAGATCCTGAGTTTATTGAATATATTAGAATATATTTTCACACACAAAGGAGCCTTTGCGACACTCATTGGTTTTCCTTATTTACATACCTATTCGTTGAACTGTTGTAGGAAAGCAATATCACACTCTCAAGAGTGAGTTATAGCCATATATCAGCAGAGCTGTGATTACCTGCTGTGCTGATATATGGCCATAACACACTCTTGCGAGTGTGATATTGCTTTAACAGTAAGATGCTACGCTATGCATGCATGCGGTTTTCAGTTGTTTTTATAGTATTCATCATGCTGCTCAGCACTGAGTCCACAAAAAGACAGCTTAAGCTGAAATTAAATAAATTTTGTTACAGAGCCAAAATAAATACAAATAAACTCCATTTAAAATGTGTTTTTTAGACACATTTTCCTAATTAATCTTTAGTTGGGTTATAACAATCAATGTTCTTTGCTTTGTGGACCAAAATAAAAGGCATGGTCATTTTACATACCTTGTATGGTCAGGGTATCAAGCTCAGGCTTAGACACAATGGCCAGAAACTGATGTAAGGTTTATTAGCAGGAACACAATGCAGAAACAGGTTGTGAGTCCTGAGATTTATAGCAGATGAGATAACTTGCCGTACTCATCTTACAGATCTGTGGAGCGCATGTGCACACACATACACATAAGGGAACAGGGATGAGGGATGACTGGAAGATGACTAGGATGGCTGAAAGATGACTTGGATGAACAGCTGTATTACGAGAGATCTTCGGGAACATTTAGCGGGTATGTAGTCTGTACCATCAGACGAGGCCAGACGATGGCTGGGTGTGAGTGTATGCTCTATACAGTGCTGTTGATTAGTTTTTGATGATATCCAGGAGCATGTGATCAGTACTCTGGTGAGTGTGACGGTTTGGTGAATGAGGGAGAGCCTGACGCAATCCTGACACAACAATTAGAAATTTTGAATAAAACTATTCCCAGATCCCTCATTTCAATGTCTATGAAAAGACCTGCTATGCAGTAACAACTGTTACCACCTTTATATTGGAAAGACGGAAATGCATTTCTTTTTTTAATACATTTTGTTTAATGACTCTTTCAATATTTTTGTCAGACTACAAAAATAGATGAAATTATGTAAATAGATATTCTTTGTTCCCTTCTTCTCCATTACCATTGTAGCCTTTTCATTGTAGCTGTACCTCATCTGACATTTTCTGGCAGAGTTACGGCAAAATGTGTCTGACACAGAAAGGTTAACACTCAGTCAGTGCAGAAATTACAGCAGTAGCCAAACAGGATTTGCATATCTGAAAATCAGTAATTGTTATGTCTTCAATACATCTTATATTGGCTCACTTTCACAACAATCAATGTGATTCTTGAGTGGCCACTTGCCTCTTTGACCTGAGACTCTTTGACTACAGAAAAACCTTGTGTTGGTTTCCATCTTTTACATCATTAGCAAATGTCCAGGGGCTGCATCGTGGGACATGATATTTTACCTGATCATGAGCTGCCATTTAATAAGCTCATAAGAGCGTTGCAATCGAGGAAAATCTTTTGCAAAATTTCTGTTTGAAGAGGTTACACTAATTGGCTGGAACATTGAAAGCACATTTAGCTCATTCAACAATCAAATTAATCAGTTCATTTTGTAATGCATTAAGGTTATTGGTTATCCCTCCTTTGTTTGTCCCATCTGTATTGTTGGTTCAACTGTGTTATTTAAAATGGGCTAAATACATAAGATGACTTGAGAATGTGCTCAGTGATGAAAACTGTATATTGTGGGTGGGGCTGAAAGTGGTATTGAGAGTGCCTGTAGAGGTGAGTTGATGGGGTAGAAATTCATTGTCTCTGACAAGGATCCTGATGCACAAGCACTCTCAGAGTTGTGATGGAGATAGTGAGAATATGTCAGCTATTCTCAGCTAAGGATGAATACTTAAGTGTGAGGCCCTCGCAATGTCTGAGCAAAAACATGCAAAAGTCATGAAGAATTAGGCTGGTGGCTAGAGTCTCTCCTCTATATCTATCCATATTTGTATTAGGCATGGCACAGCAAGTTATGAATGAACAATGAGACAACTTTTTAAAAGCTTCTTTTGAATGGAAGTAAAGACAGCATTTAAGATGTTTTGAATGTGAAGCTGAATAGCTGATGAAGATCTTTAGTAATGCTGAAGCAAGGCTGCATAAAGCCTGCAAGGAGGGCTAAATGTTGCTGTCGCCAAGGTTAGTGACAATTGACCAACAAGAATATGAGAACGCATAATAGAACTTTTGTAATAGGGTGTTTCTTAGCTATATGGAACTAAAATATTGATTTTTTTTAATTATCATTCACAAAATTCTTTTTTTTTTTTTTCAATTTGTACATGGTAAGGCACTTTCAATGTGACCTTCATATAACAAAAAGAAAAGTTAATGAACAGAAAATGAAAACTTGAAAAATCAACCCCGGGATATAAAATTGCCTCAAATTGAAGAAGTACCCATAAATGTAAAATAAGACAGAAAAGCATACTTTCAAGTCAAACTGTCCAATAGATTTGCTGCAAATAGCCAAAAATATGCACCATATGGAATATAGAGCCATTGCTTGTGTATAATGAAAAATGCCTACATGTCCATCTTTATTTACAGTTGTTCACTGTAAGTTTCAAATAGCAGAAGAATATCAATATGAGCTAGAGTGTCAGGCCATCTGTACACAGTTTCATCTCTCCTTTCCTTTGGTGGTATGAGATGAACTGTCTTCAGTAATATTATCAGAACAAGTCCAAAATCAATAGACATCTGGGGAGCGTTTTACTCTCCTGAATTCAATCTCAAACAGCAGTGGCAACAGAATCCAGCTCGTTCTAGTGATATTGAGGAACTGAGATTGTGTGCACTCTACTGTGAAGTCAAGCTTTATATGCAAGATAGTTTGCATGGCCTTGCTTTATGAACTATATATTTGTTCTTGTCAAGGTATCCATCCAATAAAACAATAAAATATCACATACAGAGCCCCAGAGACTATACATATTAAGAATATTTATTTTTATAAATATTTATTATTGGAGACCATTTTACAAGAAAACACTAATTCATTTTTTTTTTTTACCTCAGAATTTCACAGTTAATTCAATGTGTTACTGTTTCTTTGTAATTATTTGTGAAATTTACTAGCAATTTCTAATTTCTTAACTAGCTGCATATTACTATGTTGAGACTAATTCGGTATAATTACAACAAACTCCAACGAATATGGTGGTTGGGTCATTGTGTTTATCTGTTGATGTTTGTTGGGGTGTACCTCTAGGCTCTGTCATAAGTCCATGTAAGTTTTCTTTTGGAGTTTATTGGTGCAACATCCTAAACATAAAGTAAAGCTATCCTGACTTGAGTTTGCCATTATCCTGTTGCTAAACTAATGACATGATTTTATATAGTAAGCACAAAAATTTGAATCACACACTGGGATTGTCTTATCCGTGAAGGACATATCAATCTTGATGCCTGTCACAGAATGCTGGCAGCTTGCAGCACAGCTTTCCTTCCAAACTTTATTTCCTTATCTCCTCCTCCTCAAAATGTTTGATGGGAATTGTTAATATATCAGGGTTGTACTCTGTTCAGGTATACTCTGCAATAAGTGATTAAAACCAAACACGGTTTTTAAGATGGGCTTAATCACTACATAATGGTGTTAGAGTTTTGTGACCTTCTCTTCCTCACGGACATTGCGGTAAATCTCTCACACGCTTATTAACAAAGATTAATATTCCTCCGTAACACAAGGTCATTGCACTGAAAACCCCATAAACAGCACTGCACTCAATGGATTTATAGCATCCAGCAGTGTGAAACTGTTAAACTTAACACCTGCTGTATGTTCATCATCAACGTAAATGTTCAGAAAATGTTATACATATTATACATATATTGTATATATTACTTTGTGACAAGGTTAGACATTTATGACATATGGACACTTATGATATGAAATATAATTCAGAGCTGGCCCTTATTATTTTTCCCCATAAGAAAAGAAAGACACCTTAAGTACATTTTAGCAAACTTTAAGCATAAAACATTTCACATTATTATAAAGTACACTATTTAAAAGTGTATTTAAGTGCAAGTTCAGTTTTTCTTTTCAAATAGCTACTTTTAAGATTTAAAGTACACATTTACTGTAAGTGCACTTCTTTTTACAAGGGCATACATGACTATTCTTAGTGTCCTTTATGGTGAAATGAATTACTCAACCCATTAAACATTGTGTAAGTTATTGAATCACAAATAATAATTAAAAACTACTGAAACTCCACTAAAGTGTGTCGCAGACAATATTTTATATTCATGATTTTATTGTGTAATTTGCAATGTTTCACGGAAATGGGAGGTTATGCTTTTTTGACAATATTTTTCACAGATGAAATGGGGAAAAAACACATTTACTAAAAGGCCTGTTTACACACACACACACACACACACACACACACACACACACATGTTTGTTTTTGTGAATTGTGGGGACTTTCCATAGACTTCAATGCATTTTACACTGAACAAACTGTACATTCTATCCCCCTACCCTGCCCCTACCCCTAAACCTAACCCTCACAGGAAACTGTGCAAACTTTTACTTTTTCACAAAAACTCATTCTATATGATTTATAAACCCATTTACATTGTGGGGACCGCTGGCTGGTCCCCACGATGTAGGTGAACTCAGGTTTATATTACATCATGGGGACATTTGGTCCCCACAATGTAATATAAACAAAAGCACACACACACACACACACACACACACACACACACACACACACACACACACACACACGCACACAATCAATTACTTTATTCAGAAAATGAATGGGGTTTTACCTCCAGAACCCATCTGTTGCTCTTTCAAGCAAGTAAAGCCTTTTTCTGCTTTCAGAAAGTGTTTATATTTCTTTTATGTCCTAATATTTTCTTTTATGCATCGTTGTTAAACTATTAAGCCTTTCTAAAGAGAAGCTCTCTTCGGAGACCTTTGTCAATGAAATTCCCCACATAAACCTAATTGGATAGAGACTGTGTGGTCCTTTTATCTGAATGTCAGTTCCTACCGACCAATGAATACAGTTGCAACCCTTCTAGCAGATACCACTAAATGTTCTCCAATCGATAGCTGCCGAACATACAGCACTGGTCCAGCAAAAC
Source organism: Ancherythroculter nigrocauda (assembly GCA_036281575.1). Classification (NCBI taxonomy): domain Eukaryota; kingdom Metazoa; phylum Chordata; class Actinopteri; order Cypriniformes; family Xenocyprididae; genus Ancherythroculter; species Ancherythroculter nigrocauda. Next base: position 30,243,980 of record VTFQ01000001.1, read on the forward strand.
GGGCTGGTCTAGCCTGTGCCGATGCATAACAAATAGTTTTTTCTTCATCTACCCTTCTCCCTTTTTCTTACCTTGGAAGCAAGGGTGGCTGCATTATAAAGTTTGCAGTTCTCCAAACAAGCGAAAACAAACAGGTCATTCGGTCAGTATTGTGCTTGCAAATGGAAATGTTCGTACCTAAGATGCAGTGTGTTTTTCCTTCAATAAAACGCAGCTGTTTGTTTTCAAAAGACGTTTCCCTGGTGCCCACCGCTGATAAATATCCTATTTACCTTCTCTAGTCTATTTGAGAGCCGTATTCTAATGGGACGGAGTTTCGTGACTTCCACACATGCAAAGGCTCACATACAAAGTCTGTTTGATGTACTACTTGCTGCTTGTTATATACAATGTCTGCCAGCAATGTCAAACCTCCTTTTACCTACTTTAATAAATAATAAAGAGTCACCCTGCAGGCAGACCCATTCGTTGGCTGATTATACTCCTTTATACAAAATGACACCCTGGTCTCAGTTTGCTAAAAAGCCTGCATACTGTAGAGAAAAATCACCTGACAACATCTGCCACTGCACCAAATGGGGCCCATATTTCAGTCATCGTTTATCTTTGGAGCGTTTTGGAGAAACAGAAAATTAATTTCGGACCCCTCCTCTCTAGGAAACATCAAATAGGGGAAGCTTCAAATGTTGTTTGTGATTTCTTTGTGCGCTACGTTGTTTCACGGAGATATGAAAGTTAGGGAATGGAATACAAATTTTTATTAATTTCTAAAAAGCCAAAAAGGGGATGGGGAGGGGGGCATAATGGTAGGCCATAAAGACGCCACTGCAATGCTCCATAAAGTATGATAATGAGGAAAAGAGTAACATATGTCAAGCTGACCAAATATATGCAAGATTTTGGGCAAATTTATGATCTGAAATAAAAGAGAAGAAAAGGCATTTTCTATAAACTTCATGCAAGGTTTATTATGGCAGAAAGTCACTCCAAAAAAGTTTAATTTGGCAGACTTAGCACCTAGTTATTAACGGCGGGGAAAACGACTCATTTAAGCGTTGCTGGAAGTGTGCATACACTTAAAAACATGCAGTTATGGATAAAAAAATACTATTTGGTTCCTATTAATCCCTCTAATATGTTTAATGAAAACATGTCGTTTCTTTCTACTCTGCTGTTTTTATGATACTCTAAGCTCTTAAGAGCTTGTTCTCATGGAAAAAAAGAAAAACATTAAAGTACTTTTTTATTCTCATGGCTGCATTAAATATGGAAAAGCTCTTGTGTTTTTCAGTGAGGAAACAGTACTTTCTCTTTAGCAGATTACAACAGAGACCTGAAGCTAAAAGTATTCATGAGGTCAGTATATTCTTAAGGAAGATGATTGTTTGCTTTAAAATGCCAAACTGGATTTGACCATTGTGGTACCTGTCATGTGTGAGGTGAATTATAGTAGAAAGTACAGTAACAACAATTGTCATTGTCATATCATAACAATAAAACAATACGCCAGAGTCCGACAGTCTTTCAGTCCAAATTAAGTGCCAAGTCGAGGTGAGTTGGATAGTGATTCAAACATACACAGTGATGTCAAAGTTTTTTTTTTTTTTTTTTGCTTGCTTGTTGGTTTGTTACGTGTTTGTGTACTGCAAAATACCTTGTGGATCACACACTAAAACAATGTAGACAGTATTGGCAAATAAACAATGCTCTCAAACAATTCATTCTCCCCAAGTTAATTCCTCACATCATTTCTACAAATGATGCCCTATGCAAAGATTTTAACAGCCTGCTGATATGAGTAGTAATGTCAGGCTCTGCAGGAGTGAACACTGGAACACATCCACTCTTAGATGGTTAGATAAAAAAGGGAAGGAAGGTGATGTAACTTAGGCATTATAAGAAAGTCTGTGTGATCTGCAAGGAAATGCTCTGCTTAGAGCTCTATGAAATCACACTATATTTTCAAATGGAGATGTGCAATTTCAGTAGCCTTTTGAGGTGAATTCATACAAATTTCCAGGCCCCTGCTGTGAGAGATCACGCTGATAAAGCTGGCACCCTGCAAAGGAAGCATTTACTGCATATTTACACTGGGGGTTCTTTAGTAATGAGTTCGTTTTTCATCCAGCAGGGAAATTAAGAAGATCAGATTCCTTCCCTTACGGTTCAGGCACGTGTCATAGAAGTACCTGCCAATTAATAGCTCATTAAAGCCCGTAAAAAAGAAAAATACATGCTCTCGAAACAAGCCATTTTTTTTTCTGTGTTCCAAATAAAGCTAGATGATTCATTTTCTCTTGCTCATCTGAATACATTTCTTTGTGTGCATGTGTGCACAGTATATTTGCTTTAATAAAGATTCACTGGATGTGTGCTACTTTGTGTGTGCGTAATGCATAATATATCCGCTTATCCGCAGTAATTTAGAACAAAGACCTGTAAAAGTAGAAAATACAACATCAGTTCAATGAAAATGCAGTATTTTTCACTTCAAAGACTGAAAAAGATGAAATCTTGGCAAAAGCGGTAGTTTCACAGGAGCAAAAAATCTTTCAAAACTAAATCATGAGATTTGACCCGTCATGCAGTAATTTAGAAAATGGTATGTCTGGTAACACTGATCTTTTCTCATTTAACTTGCTGTCCATTTGGCTGGCACACTGCTGAGTTTGCTATCGGTTAATATGCTCTTTTTAGCATCAAAGCAGCAATTATTAACAATCTCAGTGGGTATCCCAGACTCATGGAGTCATTCATTCACCTTCAGCAATGTCAACTGCTCACTTTCTGCAAATTGGAGAAGTTACAAATATAAGATATTTTTAACAAGAATAATTTTGTTATTTAAGCTTGTATAATGCATATTTTATACATAATGCATTCATAATGCAACCTTAAAAATGTAATATATTTAACACTTTCCTTACCTTTCAAGAGCGTAATGCAGTAAAACACATGATCTACAGCAAATTTCATGTTTTTATTATAATATATTTCTTCAGTAAAATAAATTTCTTCTTTTGTTTCTAAGTACTGATAAAAAATATCACATTGAATCAACAGACTGTAACTCAATGATTTTTTCAATTATTTTTTTAATAAGCATGTACAATATCTAGCATTATCTTTGTCACAGCTTTGGTTGTTTGTGTTCAGAGACTCTTAGGTCCTGTTTTGACATGTCCTAACATTTGTGCTTTTTTCAGTTGCGTATAAACATATTAACCCATTTGTGCCCAAATTTTTCTGAATGATTTCATGCATATAGTCCTGTTAATAGTGTCCTATATGAACATGTTCTGCATTTATTTTCCCCAGGTTTTTGTTTTTTTTTCTTAAAAAACGTGTTTGAATGTGTGGCAACTATAGTTGCCGGTGGGCAAATATGTTGTATGCACCCCTCAATGTAAAATTTGAATAGGAGGATAACATTTATGCATCTAACTCAAAATAACTGCTTTCAACAAATCAACAGATCAATCAAAGTTGAAGAACATTCGATGTGAACACAAAAATGCTGCATTTAGCTTATGATCTCTTGAATATGAAAACACATCAAACAACAAATACGTTTGTTTTAAAGTGGTGGAACATAGTGCAGAACAAAGTGCAACCATTAAGTTGCTCCAACAGAGCATTGTGAAATAAAATTATTACATTGTTCATTAGAAAAAAATACATCTATATGTGACCCTGGACCACAAAACCAGTCATAAGTTGCACGGTTATATTTGTAGCAATAGCAAACAATACATTGTATGGGTCAAAATTATTGATTTTTTTTTCTTTAATGCCAAAAATCATTAGGATATTAAGTAAAGATCATGTTCAATTAAGATATTTTGTAAACTTTCTACTGTAAATATATTAAAAAAATCTTTTTGTGAATGGATATACATTGTTAAGGACTTCATTTGGTCAACTTTAAGGCAATTTTCTCAATATTTAGCTTTTTTTTTTTTTGCACCTTCAGATTCCAGATGTTCAAATAGTTGAGTCTCTGCCAAATGTCCTATCATAACAAACCATACATCAATGGAAAGCTTATATATATTCAGCTTTCAGATGATGTATAAATCTCAATTTCAAAAAATTGACCTTTATGACTGGTTTTGTAGTCCAGGGTCACATATAACAAAAAATAAATTAATTAAAAAATATATTAATTAACAAATAACAATATATAATATATAACAATATAAAATATTATGAAAGCAGAAGGCACCGAACAAGACCTATAACCTTGATTTATTAACCCATTAAACACAGTATACCCCATTTCCCCATTATATATGTACTTACAAGTCATTTGCCCACAGGCAACTATAGTTGCCGCTTGGACTTTTGACTAAGTATACAAAAAACTATAGATCTCTTGTAAGATTTGTTTTGTTTGGATGATTCTAGAGACCCTCATGATTACGTAGATATATATATGTCAACAAAAAATCCTAATATTAACATGAAAATTACTTTTCTTTGGGAGGGTTTGCCTTCAATATTCTTCCTGAACGTAGGGGTAGGAAGTTGACAGCCTGTTGAAGTTGACAGGAAGTGAATACCTTTTTTTTGTTCTTAAAATCCTTTATTTGGATGTTTTCTTGCATGCCATTGAGAAATAAAACATGGAAAACATCTAGAAAAAAACTTACAAAAGTAAAATGACAACCATACACTGCAGCAACTATAGTTGCCGGTGGGCTAAAATGGGTTAATGGCAAAAGTGTCATTACACTGTATTCAGCATGACCTAGGCTACCATAAAATGTGAGCAACGTGTATTTACTTGTTTGTATTTTTGAGAAAATAATGTTTATACATGATTTATATGATTTAAAACCTGACATTTCAACGTTTATTTAGACATATGTCTCATGTATGTGTGATTAGTATTCTCTAAAGCCGCGCACACACTTAACGATTGTAAGGCCGATTATGAATGTAAATTGATACTTATGACTGAGACAGCAAGGGAGGAGTCACAAGATAATTTCCAGAAATAAAAAAAAAAAAAAAAAAAAAAAATTAACGATTAGAAATAGCATATTTTATCAATAATTGCAACAAAATACTAAAAATAGTAGTTAAAATAAAATAAAATAAAAAAAACATGCAAATAAAAAAGCCATCAACCTTTCGATTTTCCTTCCACCGACCGTGACTCCTGAGGTGATTACGACAGATTAACAACAAATTAGCAACAGCATCAGTTGCAGCAGGTCAGTTTACAGCACCATGTTAAACATTCCAACATGTGCACGTAGATAATTCTTTAGGCTTTAAGCTTTGGATATTATTTTGGTCAAAATGAAACGTTGGTTAATATCGACCAAAAAAGACAATGCAGGGAGGCCAGCGGAAGAGAGCGGAGAAGCACCACCGTCATGCCTTTGCAGTATGATGCAGCATGCGCTATTGTGTTTTCACATATGCCGCATTTGCAGTGTGCAACTGATCCATGGCTGTATATCACAAACACAACATTTAATTATTTTTTTATTTCAAATCCAAAAGTTGTTACTGAACATGGTGTGTCAGCATTGTGATTCTCTTTGTATACAATATAACCTATTTTATAGAGGTCACGTTTAACGCACTACGTTTTCTTAATTTCATTAATTTATATTTATGTAAAGTAGTACTTTATATTTATGTTATGTTGCTCACGCAAGTGGCAAAACATTTAAACAAGTTTTATGTTAAAATCACAAACATTTTAAATTAAAACAAAATAGATAAAAACAGGCGACTCTCGTTTTTTCTTTCCTTTTATCTTTTTACAAGAAATCCCTCAGGTCATAAAGAACTTTGTTTATCCACATTCACGAAGAGATGAGTGCTATCGTTTATGTCTCCTTGTTCACCTAAATGCCTTGTAATGTGTCCGTTTCCTTGCTTTACCTGAGGCAAAAAAGCCATGTTGACTGTGTAACAGAGATGCATCTATGGTGAAATTACTAGTTTTTTGTTTTTGTTTTTTTTGCGTCAATACATGTTTATTTTAATGCGAACAGTGCCCTATCGTTTTAATTCAGCACTGTGCAGCACAGCAAAAATAGAATCGGCACTCCTGGAACGCACTGCCGGACCGCATCCGCGTGCAGCGTGAACGCTCTAATCCGTTAATATGGACACAGAAAAAAAAAATGTGCACTGCAAACAGAGTATGTGTGAAACAGACGTTAGTGCATGTGCGCTATTGCGCACAACGTTTGTATACTTTAACCACCTCCTAGGATAGTGGGGGTCACGAGTCACTGGCATCGTTATTTTGGGGGTCGTAGGCTGAAAAGTTTGGGAACCCTTGCTCTAAGTTACAATTTATTTTCTGAGGACTATCAGAATGGACTTCATTGAGAAAGAGACTGCAGCTCGCGCATCATGTTAGTTTTCTTTATTTTGCAAAAAGCACATTTTGTTTTTACTGTGAGTGTACATAAATAAAAGAAGACATTCCATAGTTTTTAATAATGTATTTGTATGTCCAAAGTTGACGGAGTATTTTGAGTTTCTTTTGGTTTTACATATCCTAACAATATTTCAGCCAAATATTAATTCTAAATGTTAACTAGATGTGTTCACTACCTGTCTAGTGATGTGTGTTTATGCTGACATATAATTATAATAATAATAATAATAATAAACGTTTGTGCTTTCAAATCTTCTGTCACTTGTCAGTATATTTATTGAGTTTGCTCATGCATTTTATGTTTTGCGCTTCAGAAATGTGACATAATTTCTGGGAAGGGAAAACAGTGGGCATTAATGCTCCCTGGTTTTTGGTGGTGCATTGTGGGATATTTTAGGGACCAAATGTTCCAGTGCACTGGAGGGATTTTGCAATTGAGACAGCCCTTAAAATGGCTGACTCCCTGATCAGTGCCCTGACTACTGAACTAGGGAGCTGATTGAGACGCACCCATAGTTTCTCATTCTCATTTCTTTCCTTAGTTACTGATTATGTTCACCACCTGTTTCTTGTTCAGTTCTCTTTATCTTGTGTATTTAAACCCTCAGTTTTGTTAAATAAATTTATATTGCTGCAAACAGATCCCCTGCTCTTCATCTTGTCTGACATGTTGTGACAATCATATTAAAGATTGTCACCTTGCTTGAGGAAAACTGGTCTGTTTTGAATGGAAGTAAAAGTAAAGTGACTTGACTTAAATAACAGGGGGACCAGAAAGGGGGACAGTCCCCAAAAGACAAGGATGTATGGTCCACCGTATAACAATCTATGAATTTATGATGCATTATATAAAGGCTTCCAGTAAAGTGTTGCTAAAGTTGTGGTGAGATGTGTGTACTCAGTTCGTGAGTTCAGTTTATTTGATTTTTTTATATATACTGTATATATATATAAAAAAAATAGTCTTCCCCAGATTCAGATTTAAATGGTTGTCACGCACAATAGTAAGTGTGTGTTTACACATGTCCATGGCTAACTGGATTAACTCGCTTCATGTATTTCAAGGGAACCAGGGAAATGCAGATCCAAGTAGGTCCCTCTGTACAGACTTCAGTATAAACTCCACTGGACTCTGTCACAGGGCCTGTATCACTGGGCTATTTCTTCATCTCTGCCGGCATGTGTCTAATATGGGGATTAGCAGGTGATGGCAGCTAGCCTGACCACTGGAGCGGAGGGCAAATCACTAACCCTGTTTCTTTTAAGGCTGAAGCCTGGGAGGGTCGGCCATGTAATTGCATTAGGCTGGTCACAATCTGCTGGCATCACACTTGCTGAGCTTGACTGCTACTGCTCACATCCAACCCAAACTTATACCCTCTTGGCAGGAATGGGCTGTTCTAGCTAGGGTCCCAAAACTGACTTTAAATCTCACTTTTCAACCTCACAGATTTCACCAGTCTTCTTTGTGTTGCTTTGATAATAGGAGCACAGACAAAATGGCTGCCTCTACCATTTATTTTGATTTCTGATTATTTTTTGTTAGTAGTAGTAGTAGTAGTAATAGGATTGTACATTTAAAGGGTTCTCAATTATACTAATAACAACTAAAATAATACATGAAAGTTCAACTTTGTTTGTGAATTGTTGTTATTCAATCTCCAGAAAATTTTGTAGACTAGTGCAACAGCCTTGGACTAGTTTCCAAAAATCCTATATTGTGGATTTTTTATTTTTTCCTTTGTGGAAATTGAAGATATATACTGTACATCTGTCAAACATATTCAGTTATGTTTGTTCTTAGTTTAATTTTCTTTTACTTTTAGTTTGGATTCTGTAGTTCCTGTGTTCCTTTGTTTTAGTTTCCTGCTTCTCATTTGTTGTCATGGACATTCATTGATCATCACAGTTGTTAATCATTAGTCCCATCATTTGCCCTGTATTTAAGTCCCTCTCTGCAATTGGCGTGTGTTGTTCGTGTTTGTGCCTAATGCACGCTGTTGCACCTTAATGTCCTTTGTGTTTAAAGGTGCCGTAGAACGTCTTTTTAAAAGATGTAATATAAGTCTAAGGTGTCCCCTGAATGTGTCTGTGAAGTTTCAGCTCAAAATACCCCATAGATTTTTTTTAATTAATTTTTTTAACTGCCTATTTTGGGGCATCATTAAATATGAGCCGATTTAGGCTGCGGCCCCTTTAAATGCTCACGCTCCCCACCCCCGGAGCTCGCGCTTGCCTTAAACAGGGCATAAACAAAGTTCACACAGCTAATATAACCCTCAAAATGGATCTTTACAAAGTGTTCATCATGCAGCATGTTTAATCGCGTAAGTATAGTATTTATTTAGATGTTTACATTTGATTCTGAATGAGTTTGATAGTGCTCCGTGGCTAAAGCTATCATTACACACTGTTGGAGAGATTTATAAAGAATGAAGCTGTGTTTATGAATTATACAGACTGCAAGTGTTTAAAAATGAAAATAGTGACGGCTCTTGTCTCCGTGAATACAGTAATAAACGATGGTAACTTTAACCACATTTAACAGTACATTAGCAACATGCTAACAAAACATTTAGAAAGACAATTTACAAATATCACAAAAATATCATGATATCATGGATCATGTCAGTTATTATCGTTCCATCTGCCATTTTTCATATTGTTCTTGCTTGCTTACCTAGTCTGATGATTCAGCTGTGCACAGATCCAGACGTTAATACTGGCTGCCCTTGTCTAATGCCTCGATCATGGGCTGGCATATGCAAATATTGGGGGCGTACATATTAATGATCCCGACTGTTACGTAACAGTCGGTGTTATGTTGAGATTTGCCTGTTCTTCGGAGGTCTTTTAAACAAATGAGATTTATATAAGAAGGAGGAAACAATGGAGTTTGAGACTCACTGTATGTCATTTCCATGTACTGAACTCTTGTTATTCAACTATGCCAAGATAAATTCAATTTTCAATTCGATGGCACCTTTAATAAACCTTGACTTGAATCAGATATGTTTTTTTGTTATGATTACGGATGTGTTATCATTAATTTACTGTATAACAATGAACAGAAAAGCATTATAAATGTACAATACCTGTCATTATTATTATTCACGTCCACTACCCACCAGGTGACACAAGAAACCCATTTTAAGGTACTGTGTTTAACGTGTTATAGATCGGTCATGTTATAGAGCACAAGGCTGTAGTGGTCGTGTAAAGCTATAATAGGGGCCATGAACAGCCTTTCTTTTGTCAAAAAGAGGTCAGACATTCGAACTTCAAATAGAACAGAGAATCACAATGGTTTCTCTTGATAGCTTATGGCTCATGCAACCGTAAAACTGGTGGTTCACTGCTGTTGCTCTCTGATGGCCAGTGAAAATAAAATAGTGTGTCCTAAAATAATACATAAATTAATTCATTGTCCTAAAATAATACATCAAGGCTTTAAATTGTTTTTTGTTGTTGTTGTTGTTGTTGTTGTTGTTGCATTTTGGCCATCTAAAAGACCTAAAGTATGTCACAAGAACCGGGCACTTAATTTGTTGCTATTTCTTGATAATTTCTCATTTTACAGCCACTTAGTGATAAATGACTCTTAAGGGAGTAACTAACCAGTTGCAAATTTTCATAATACATGTAGCATCTGTGCCTGAATTCATATTCCTGTTTTACATACAGTATGTCTTTGTGATTGGCAGAGAGCCTGACCATGTGAGACTCCGCCAAAACTCCACCCCTGGGAGCGACTGCCCAATAATTGCCTTTTGTGATCATATAAAGCTGCAGCCATTACAGTTAATTAGGCCTTTTTGTCACCTGGGTTTCAGCTTCTTTTTTTTTCCCTCCTGTTGTCTTGTTCCCCAGGTTTATTCTCCTGCTGAATCCTCTGTAAATACACAGACACACAAAGATACACACCCCAGGTCTCTCAAAAAAGTAATCTCTCACTGGCCATCTAACCAGTATTGATCAGAGAAGAGCGGTCGATCCGCAGCACGCTCCAATCAGACCAATAAGATCTGTTTAAGAGAGGCTTGGTCTCAGTATGTCCATTGACAGCCATTGATCATTGTTAGCAGGGAAAAATAATGAATTTTCCCAGGCACTGATTCTGAACTCCTGTGCTGTTCATGCTGTTCGATAAAAGGCTTGGACATGATCTTGTTATCACTGCTGCTTGCTTTGGAACTCCGCAGGGTTCCTCAAGCAAAACTGCAGCCCCCTAATTTTGTTCACTCAGTGGAGTAATAGAAATCTCTCTCACTCAGGAACAGACCTGCCTGCATTTCATGTTGTGAAATAAATTCTCTTTTCACAATGGGAAAGCATTATCCATCTTCTGAAATTCCAGTCTCTGCTATATAATATATAATTTCATTATATTTTATTCATTATCATATAATAATTCACACTGCCATTTTCAATAACATGCTGTTCTAATACAGAACATGTGGTATTAATGTATAATATCTTTCTGTAGATTTTGAGTCTTTTCTGAATATTTCTAAAAGTTTTAAGCACAAAAGGTAAATAAATTAAACATACAATTTTGGTTTTGATTAACAGACAAGCCATATAATACATGCACAAAATTAGATGACAGCCCTAGATGATAATACTTCTCGACATTTATAACATTGTAACGTGTATGTTATGTTTTAGCTTGATCTGTTCCTGTTCTAAATAGTGTTAAAGTAACACTACTGAAGCAGAGTTAAAGTTAATGAGATAATTAAGCAATTGAACAAAGTGATGATTGAGCATTAGTGATGAACACCTGCTGTTAACAAGCAGAATCACTAAAGAAAAGAGAAACACAAAAACTACAACTGACTTTAACTCTGTTTCAGTGTTACTTTAACACTATTTAGAGAGAGGGACCATATGTACTCTAAGCAGAGTTGATTCAACTCTGGGGATTTTGCTGTGTATAAACCCTGAGTTTCCCTAGTTTATTTGTCCATTATCGTCTATGTTGAAAGTGGTTGTGTAGGTTAATCTACATGATCTCCTGTGTTTTTCTATTGTAGATTTATTGATTAAAAATGGTTTTGTGTGCTTCATAACACCCAAACAAACATTTCTTAGTAACACTTTAGAATAATTTTCCGTCATTAATAGGTAACTATAAAACTTTAAGTAACACTTTATTTTACAGTGTTATTGGTACATATGTTGATTGTAGTTACAATTGTAATAACTATAAATTATGCATAATTACATGCAACTAACCCTAAACCAAACCAAACTAATCCTAATCTTATAGTAAGTAAATGTAGTTACTTAATATTACTCAGTACTTAAATGTATAATTACAGTGTAACAAAGACACCTTAAAATAAAGTGTAACCAAACTTTTTTTTACAGTGTGCTTGTTACATGTTATATGTACTTACTTACTATAGTAATAACAGAAAATTATGCAGAACTACAATGAGTACATGTTGGTAATTAAAGCGCTGTACTCTGACCATTTCAAGTTTTAAATTTTTGTTCTATATAGCATCATATGATCTAAATAATTGTATAATATTCTATTCATATATCAGATTTTAGGTTACAACATTTTGCTGATAATATTTCTTAAGTCTGATAGATAGAGTCAGAAATGTGACTGGGCAATTATTATAAGTATTAAAGGGATAGTTCACCCAAAAAAATCTCATGATTTACTCACCCTCAAGCCATCCTATGTGTATATGATTATCTTCTTTTAGACGAACACAATCTGAGTTATATTAAAAATATCCAGGCTTTTCCAAGCTTTATAATGGGAGTGAATGGCGCTCATGATTTTGAAGCCCAAAAAGTGCATCCATCCTTCATAAAAGTAATCCACATGGCTCCAGGGGATTAATAAAGGCCTTCTGAAGTGAAGTGATGCATTTTTATAAGAAATATATCCATATTTAAAATGTTATAAACTATATTAACCAGCTTTCGACAAACATCCGTACAGCTAAGTCGATTTGCATACGGATGTTTGTCAGAAGCTGGTTATTAGTTTATAAAGTTTTAAATATGGATATTTTTCTTGCTTTTATGATGGATGGATGAACTTTTTTGGGCTTCAAAATCATGAGCGCCATTCATTACCATTATAAAGCTTGGAAGAGCCAGGATATTTTTTAACATATCTCCAATGGTGTTCGTCTGAGAGAAGATAGTCATATACACCTAGGATGGCTTGAGGGTGAGTAAATCTCTTCAATGTACCTACTGCAATAATGTAAGTTATTTTACATTACAGATTTATTTTAGCTGTAATAAAATCAGAAATGTTAAGCCTGCTGTTCAGATATGTGGTTCGACAGCCTTGAATTACTCATATCTAAGTCTCTTTTTTTATTACTTTGAAAAAAAGAAAAGAAAATTACTGGCAGAAAAATGCAATTTATTTATAGATTAACAAGGTCACAGCAACTCTAAAAGGCACCACCAATTATTATCACCACTTCTGTGTGGAGTCCAAACTCTTGATAATCTATAGTGCATGCTCCCCTCTCCAAAACCATTTTTACCCTTTTACGCAGCTGCTGGTCTGAAGGCAAAATCTCGGAATACACAGCAATATGACTTTGGAAAAAGCCAAACCCACTCTAGATCCTGAAAGCTCTCACAAACCCAATATTAGACAAACCAGAGAACACAATGAATCACAATGGTGTCCTCGCAAGTCCAAGAAGAAAGTGGGTAGAGAAAAAAAGCCAAGCTGAGCCCTGGTCCAGATAAAGTGAAAAGTCTGACTGCTGTACCCCGTCCCAACCCATCTGCACTTCTTAGACCACTATGTTTTCTTTCAAGGTGAAGCGCCCCATTGTCAGGGTTATGTATGAGTTGGTTTTTGATTTGTTTTCCTGTTCTGTTCAGGTATGAGTTTGTTAATTGTTTCAGTTCTCCTTGTGTGCCTGTCTGTTTGGATCATAGGTTACTGATTTGATTAAAGTTTGAGTTCAGCTGTGTCTTGTTAATTAGATCTTCAGTTAGTCTCATTAGTCTTAGTCTCATTAGATCTTCAGTTCTCTGTGTATATACGCCCTTAAGCCGAGTTCAGACTGCACGATTTTAGCCCCGATTTTGGCTCGCCGACAGGTTTTGAGAAATCGCCGACAAATGCCCGAAATCACAGGCAAATCGGTGCTCGTTCACGCGATCTGAGAGAATCGCCGACGCCCGTGAGATATTTGGCATGCTAAATATCTGGACCTGTCGGCGATTCAAAATCCTGCAGTGTGAAAAGTGTTCTCACTGAAAACTACATCGGCGATGACCGACAGCCAATGAGAGAGCAAGATACAGAGCAGCAGGGAGTTCGGGGAGGAGTTATAGACCACAATAGCAGCAAGCATGGCTTCATTCACATAAACATTACAATTCTATCAAACAGAACCAAAGCACAAACATTTGCTTGACCATCCGCAACAGCAGCACATTGAAAAGTTATGTATTTAGCTCCAACTGTCGTTGCAGAACACACAATCCTTGTTCTTTGCGTCTCCCCAAACATTTCCTCCTCCATATTCTTCTTTTCTTTATGTTGTTTTCGCTGCAAATCAGCGCACAGGCAATTCGTATTTCAAGCTTCTCGCGGGCTACTATTTTTAATAATAATCCCATCGTGTGTCTCAATCATCTCCCTAGTTCAGTAGTCAGGGCACTGATCAGGGAATCAGCCACATTCACTTTCATACTGATTCACGACCTAGGGAGCTAGGGAGCTGATTGAGACGCAGGGCCAGTCTCACGTGAGAATTCCGGTCTTGCACGCGTGATATCGCATTGTTTCCTTGTTACATCTCGCATGTGTTTGGTTTTGAAACATAGTTTGCGTGCCAGACAGAGTTGTCGGCGATTCTTCCTATTGTAAAGTCATGCAGTGTGAAACCTTCTGTCGCCGATCCATCGTGCAGTGTGAACACAGCAGCGACTGAATGCTGGCCAAGATAGTCATGCAGTGTGAAAAGAACAGTGACCCGACTACTTTGAAAATCGTGCAGTCTGAACTCGGCATTAGTTTCAGTCCTTTGTCTAGCTTTGATTATGTTATGTGGTGTTTGTAGATTTGATTTCCTGGTCATTTTCCCTGTTCCTTGTTCTTTGTTGTGCATTGAAATACTACAACCCACTTGTGACAGAAAGCTGGACCCAAACTGAAAGAGATGATCCTGGTTGAGGACTGCCTGTGGGACCTGAGGCTGAATGGTTGTTCTTCGGAGAAGTAATGAAGTATACTTTGCAAGGCTGTGCATTTAACTGTGCGCCGCGTACACTAACATACACGTAAAAAAAAAAAGAAGTATACCCAGGGCTTGAGTATGACTTGAGGACCAGATAAAATAGATCAGGGCTGGGCAACTCTGAGGCTGGGCCACAAGTTTTTCTCCAACCTATATTAAAATAATAAAATAAAAACAGAACCTGATGTCACCATGTTCCTGGATCAACATCTTTGAACAACATTCCAATCAACCAATCAGATTTGAGGGACAAGTTTACAGTTTATATCAAGTTTAGGCTTACAACCAGGGTTAGGTGTTTCTACAACAGTATTATTCACCTATCATTTCCCTCTGATTTTAGGGGTAACTTATGGGTAGAGTTAGGTTTAGGGGTAGAGATATGGTTAGGATCAAATTTTTGGAAAGGAATGTTGTTCCAGGATCAACAAAATATGTAGACCCAGGAAGATGTCTACATATAACAATATCAATTAACTCTAACAATATAAAAAAAAAACAAACAAACAAAAAAAAACACCTGAACAAGCTAATCAAGGTCTTCAGGATTACTAGAAAGCTACAGGCAATTTTTCTTTACATATGCAAATTTTATTATATGTCTTTTAGTTTGTTAAAGAATAAAAGCACTGTTATTGCATATGTGATCTAGAACACCAAGAGGAACCCTGGATTATGGCGTAAAAGGTAAATCGATCTCAAACCGATCAATTAGAAGTTATTATTCCACCACTTGAGAAATAACATAGTTAGTGACTGTTCTATATTTTTGAACCAAAATGGATGTGTGACAGGAGGTTTTCCTGAGGTTTCAGGAAACAGTTGCAACTATAGTTCATTTCCCCAATGAGGAATCGTACTATGGAGACAACGGATGCTCCACAGTGATCACTGGCATTTTTTTTTTTTTTTTTCTCATAACATTGCAAAGAATTAATGGTCAGAAAGACATCATTTGAAAATAAAGTGTAATCAGACTGTAGCCAGTAAAATGTTACAAGTAACTAAAATAAGCACAAATGTCAGGGCATGTCAAAACATCTCCAGGGCCCCATAAACACCTCAGACTCCAGAGGGTTAATCAGCGAGTTACGTCGTTGTACAGGTAAGTAACCCAGTATGCAGTAATTGGTATAGGAGAAAGTATTTTAACTTACACAAAAATTACACACTTCACGTGTCAAATAAAACACATCTCTTCCTCTGGGTTTCAGTAAGTGTTTAAGTAAGGAAGCAATCTGCCTATTGTGCTCTCTCAGATCTCATGAGCGGCTGACCTGAACGCCGCAGACCAGTGGGGCCTGGAATTTAAAAAGGGGTCCATCTGACCCAAGGTCTTCACAAAAACCCCAATTATCTTGCACGCCGGGCCGTCTTAATTAGCCTTGTCTGATGTGCGGCAGATCCATTATGTTTCTAATTAAGTTCCTATCTGCTGCCCAGAAATAATGGGATACTGCACATCAAAAACGAGGCATTACCACTCCGACAAGATTACGCAACTATCGCGTGGCAATCTGCCCGACATTGGGATGGGTGGAGTAGGGCATCCTTTAAGGATTTGAATGGGCTCATCAGAGGAGCTCTATCAGTGAACGGAGTCCTAAATGCATTCAGGGCTTGAATTAGACTTATCTCCACAGCACAGAGGAAAGACCTCCATCACTCCTGCGTCTATCTCCTCAGTACAGCGAGACGGAGAATGAGGGGAAAGAAGAAAGACAAGCATCCAGCTCCCTAGGAGACACACACGCCTAATTTGATGCAAACACAGCATTCGGTTTACCCAGAGTGCTCGCTGATAGATAGTCTGAGTGACACTTAGACACTTGAACTGCTCTCCTCCCATGAGCGACTGATCCATACAAGGTGACACAGAGGAGGAGAAAAACAACTAATAGATGGAGTCCCAGTCTAAGCACACAGTGGTTTAAAATATGGCACTGTTTACTGGCCAATTTTGTTATCCTCATAGATGACACCACATCAGTTTCGTAACTGTTATTTACATACACAAAGCAGGACGAGTGGCAATAAGCAAAACGCAATCAAAATTGTCGCTTAAAAAACTGTGTATATTCATACACATACAAATACATTCTTGGACAAAATACACACACACACACAAACAAATTAAATTTAGCACACCATTTATCATTTACCCATTAAGCATTTTTGTTTACAAATAGAAATTATGCAATTATTAAAGTATTAAATAATAATTTATTTAACTAATTTATTTCTCAAATATGTATATCTGCTGGGCCTTTCTATTCTTTTAGGAGAAAGCTGTATAAAAAAATGTAAACAAAACAAACATGCAAACCCCAACAGCAATATTTATGTAGGAAAGAGTGTCATGCGGGTGTTTTTATTTTGAAACACAAAGAAAGATTTAGTAAAGAGATTTTAAGGGTGTTAAACTCCAGAGTGAAGATATTCTGATGAGAATACAAGCAGGATTCTATGATCAAACATCTCTTTCATTCAGAAGACTGCAGGCTATATACCCAGCAAGCTGTTGATGTCTGTCCTTTAGTACATACAAACAGTAATGGGTATACAGCACACTTTTTTTTTTTAGCAAAGAAGAATGAAGAATTGTTTCATTCATTTGGAAGAATGAAGCCACCATAAAACTGAGGATTGAAATTTAGCTGAATTATGGTTTTAACGGAACTTAAATTAATATGTTTAACCCTCTGGTTGATATCTCAAAAAATTAGCTTTCAGTAAGATTTTGTTTGGACATAGAACCAAAAATTTCCACCAGATTAAATTTGTCTCCCATTAATTTCAATTGGGGCCATTTTTGACCATTAACAATAGTGTTTTGTTTTTTTCCAGGACCATTTAACCTTTTCGAATCATGTTTCCTACCATTCCAATGAAGTTAAAAAACTCCCAATATAACTGCCATAGAGTGCTGGTTTACTTAAGCAAACATTTTTTTTGTTTTTGTTTGAATTGAACAAATTTTAAATGATGACCAAGTACACCAAACTTCTGTCTTTCAAATTGTTGTTGTGTCTTACTGTAATTCACCATGGCAAGTCTAAAATAACGATTTATACTTTTGAGCTGTAGAAATGGATAATGTAGTAATATTATAAAATGTAATAAGAATATTAATGTGTTTTTATGTGTATTTATTGATATGAGGTGTTGCATTTTCATTGCATCATGCATTTCATTTCATAGAGCTAGACCAAATCCATTCCAAAACTAATTTGTTACTAATGAAATGGCTGGACAATGTACCCTCAATTGAATTAAGTTTTTTTTTTTTTTTTTTTTTTTTTTTTTAATTATTTATGTATGTATAGCTGCTGAAACTGTATGTAAAATCACCACCAAGTGTTTCAACGGATGATTTCAACCTCAACTATCATCATTGTGATAAAGAGCCCTTGAAAATTAGGCTACAATAGCTCAAGAATAGTGCTTCATTCAACACATACAATTCATCAGTTTACAGACACTTGTAATCAAGAAAGATGTGCTCCTTCAAGGGCACTGGGCTGGATGGGAGAGACTGAAGACCTTACAGTGTCTTGCAGGGGACGGGAAAATTAATGTATTACCTCTATGGTTGATAGAGCCTTGCGGATAGATGCTCATATATGTACACATATAATAAGCATCTCCCATCGTTTAGGTACGCTTATTTGAACAAGGATACATGCAGCACATCGCATTGTTTGGGTGAGGCTCATAGGAGGATTTCACAAGGAAGAAAATCACCATTATGCTGGTCTACAACACAGTGGTTGGCTCGCCCACCATTGCACACTGTCAGAATTGGCTAAACATTTATATTCTCCCAGAACACAGGCTGTTTCTGTATAAGCCGTTGCATTTGAGAACCTTTTTATTGCTGTTTGCACCTTGCAGAGCCGAAGTCTATTGTGTAGCCAAGCAGACTTACTTCAAACTACAGGGGAGACATTTGCTTCCGAGGTGCTTAATTTGTCATGCATAGCTTTGCCTCTAAATCACTCTGACCCAATTAAAAGGCTATTGGAAAGGCAGTGCAGCCTGGAACGGCAAGTGCTGGGGCTGAGTCTAGAGCTGCGGGCCAGCAGGACATTTATTTAACTCTCCACTGGAGCAGAAATATCAAAAAGAGGCAGAAGTCCAATCTGTTGAGGGACAGTACATTAGGCCAGACAGGATTCCCTCTGGATAAGACTAGTGTATGATAGAGCCAGATGAGAGAGAGAGAAGTTAAAGCAGCCCCAGCATCACATGGTTCCACAACTATGTATGTCATTGAATAAATAATGGGCAATTATATTTAAAAAAATATCCAACAAAGGCTCATTTGGAAAACTTGCCAATTACATTTTTGCAAATCTGCAAAAACGCACCTATACATACAATTCACTGCAGTTTCTAGCGGAAATGAAAACTAGTGGCAGTAAAACACCAACAACTTTTATTTTTTTTCACACACATTATGATAGCATGGGCAGATTATCAATTAATAAAGACTTTTCATGTTGTTCCCTGCACAAATAATATGTTATGATCTCAAAACACTTTCACCATAGTGTATGATTTGTAAACTAATACATTTTCACATTCTCAAAACTTAAAGGGTTAGCTCACCCAAAAATGAAAATTCTGTCATCATTTACACACCGTCATGTCATTCCAAACCTGTAAGGCTTTTGTTCAACTTTGTAACACAAATGAAGATATTTTTATTGAAATTTATAGTTCACTTTTGAGGGAACTCGTGCTATGTGGTCATGATGACAATTTGGGAATCCCTTCAGCGTAAGCTCTCCTGAAGGCGTGTGCAACTAGTCCAATTCTGATTAGTGCAACGTCATCCTGTGACGCATGCCGGCGGAACACGGAAGCTATAAAGGGAGCCACAGCTGTTTCAGCTTTCTGAACTTCAGCAAGTGCTCTATGTGTGTCAGTCCTATTTATTGTTTGTCTGTTCCTTAGGCCACAATTTATATCATTATCAAAGCATTAAAATGGACGAGTCAGTAGCAGCAATTCAGAAAACGTGTTCCTCCCTGTCCTTGCTTTATCACGGACAGGGATACACATGATTTTTGTGTTTGCTGCCTGGGAGCGGAGCACACTCGGTCAGCTCTCGGGAGGGCTGACTGTGATCATTGTGAGCGTCTCCCTCTGAGAACGCTCCACTACCGGACCTTTTTTCTTTTTTTTCGAAGATGGACCTGGAGGAGGGGTTTGAGGCGGCTTCGTCCCTTTCTCAGCCCTCAACCTCCGGGTCCAGCGCTCTGCCTCGGGATCCGGAAGCCCGCTCCGTGGCTTCTTCCGCCCCAGGCGAGCCGTTGATGTTGAGTGTGTCTGGTTCTAAGGAATTAAATGTGCTCAGCATTGACTGAGATGTGAGTGATTTGGGTGACTCTCCAACCCTTTCACCGCAACATGAGGAGCTTGTGGAGGTTGTCACTCGTGCCGTGGCAAAATTAAATATCGATTGGCCGGCCAAGAGATAGGAGGTGTGTAGAAAAAGTAAACTTGATGAGCGCTTCCTACAATCAGCGCCACAACCACCACGTTGGAGCTTACCATTCTTCAAGAAACCCCACACTGAGGTGTGGATATCCTGGAATAAGCCATATTCAGCTAGGCTTTCGAGTCCCACCGTGCATAATTATTCATCGCTGGTGGGGCTCAAGGAGAACGGGTACGGGATGATGCCCAAGGTCGAGGAGACCTTGGCAGCGTATCTTTCCCCTGATGCTACATCATCCCTTAAAGCCCCGTCACTGCCCACCAAGCCATGCCCAGTTACATCATCGCTGGTGGGCAAGGCGTATATGGCAGCAGGTCAGGCTGGCACTTGTTTACATACTATGGCCATCTTACAAGCTTATCAAGCTGACCTGCTGAAGGACATAGATGAGGGTGAAGGGGTGTGGCCCAACGATATTAAAGAGCTGCGTTGGGCCACCGATCTATCTCTCCGCGCCACTAAAGAGATGGCCCACGTCATTGGCCACTCGATGGCAGCTTTAGTGGTGACGGAGAGGCACCTTTGGTTGAACCTCTCGGGGATCAAGGAGAATGATAGATCTTTCCTTCTTGATGCCCTGCTGTCACCCCCTGGTCTCTTCTGTGATGCTGTTGTGATGGCCGTCGAGAGATTCCAGGAGGCAAGAAAACAGGCGGCAGCATTCCAGAGGTTCATCTATCGTAAATTTAAGTCCCATGGGGCTGCAGCCAAGGAGCAGCCCCATCCATATGTGTCTGGCTCCTCATTTAAACAGACACAAAAAAACAGTGTTGCCCGCTCCCCCAGAGAGAAACACTGGGTTTTTTATAGTTTTGAAAAAGGATGGAGGGCTACGTCCTATCATAGATCTTTTTTCAGATCAATCTCTGAGGAGATTCAGGTTCAAGATGCTGATGTTACCTCTTATCATGAGTCAAATCAAGTTCGAGGACTGGTTTGTCACGATCGATCTGAAGGACATTTATTTTCATATCTCAGTCCTTCCGGAACACAGGAAGTTCCTGAGGTTCACGTTCGGGAGCAAAGCATACCAATATCGGGTTCTCAAAAAAGAGCATGTTGACTCCCTTCCAGAGGATGACATATTTAGGAGTCGTATGGGACTTGGTTATGATGCGGACACAATTGTCTCCCACACATATCGAGTCAATTCTGGCAATGGTGTCGAAAATCAAGCTAGGCCAGTTCATCACTGTAAAACAGTTTCAGAGAATGTTAGGGCTCATGGCAGCAGTGTCCAACGTCATACCTTTTTTTGGCCTCCTGTACATGAGACCCTTACAGTGGTGGCTCAGGACCAGGGGGATTTCCCCGAGGGGCAACCCATTTCGGTAGATCAAGGTTACATGCAGATGCCTTCGTTCCTTGGTCATATGAAAAAAAAAACTTGGTTGCCATCACAGGGCCCTGTCGTGGGAGCATCGTGTCATAGCAAGATTATATCGACGGATGCATTGTGCGCAGGGTGGGGAGCGGTCATGGAGGGCCGCTCAACCCAAAGTCTGTGGAGCCAACATCATCTCTCTTGGCACATAAACTGTCTAGAGATGTTAGCAGTATTGCTAGCCCTTTGGCATTTTCTCCCAGACCTCAGAGGCCATCATGTCTTAGTTTGGACAGACAATACATTGGTGGTCTCGTACATAAATCACCTGAGGTCACTCCCTTTATGCAGACTGGTGCTCCTATGGTCCCAAGGGAAACTGCTCTCTCTGAGAGCAATGTATATCCCTGGGCACCTAAATTTGGGAGCAGATGTCCTGTCGAGGCAGGGGCTGAGGCCCGGGGAATGGAGACTGCACCCTGAGATGGTGCAGCTTATTTGGAGAAAATTCAGACAGGCGGATGTAGATCTCTTTGCAACTCTAGAGAATTCGCACTGTCCCCTTTAGGACTGGATGCCATGGTACAGCCATGGCCAAGGCTTCGGCTGTACGCATTTCCCCCGATCGCTCTGCTTCCAGGAGTTCTAGAGAGAGTTTTCCAAGATGGGGTCTGGCTGCTGCTGGTAGCCCCATACTGGCTGGCGTGAGTTTGGTTCTCGGACCTAATAGCCCTCCTGGAAGGCCTCCTGTGGGAGATTCCCTTCAGGAGGGACCTCTTAACACAGGCCAGGGGCTCAATATTTCACCTACAGCCAGAGATGTGGAAACTGTGGGTGAAAGTTCCTAAATGCAGGTCTCTCTATTGAAGTAGAATAGAGAATAGAATAGTAGAATAGAATCAACTCTAGAGCTCCCTCCATGAGGAAACTTTATGCTTTCAAGTGGAGAGAATTTACTTTATGGTGTAGGAGGCATCAATTTGACCCAGTTAACTGCCTAGTGTCTTCAGTGCTGGAGTTCCTTCAAGACCACTTTTCCACACTAAAGGTGTATGTGGCGGCCATATCTGCCTTCCATGCAACTTTAGATGGTGCATCTCTGGGGAGACACCATCTTGTAACTCATTTCCTCCATGGAACCTTGAGGATGAGGCCTACGGCTCAAGTCAGGATTCCTCATGGGACCTGACAGTGGTTTTAGAAGGGTTATCCTTGGCATCCTTTGAGCCATTTGACACAGCGTCTGACAAATGTATTGCTTTAAAGATGGTGCATCTAGTAGCGATTATGTCCTTCAAGAGAGTTGGGGACTTACAAGCTCTGTCAGTTGCTCCTTCCTGTTTGGAATTTGCTCCGGGTGGTGTAAAAGCTATTTTGCACCCTAGACTGGGTTATGTACCCAGAGTACCCACTAATGTGGCCCGGCCAATAGTCCTTTAGGCCTTTCATCATCCTCAAGTGTCGGCTGAACGTGAGAAGCTACAGTTGCTCTGCCCTGTCAGGGCTCTTGAGATATATGTGAGAAAGACTTCTCAACGGAGAAAATCAGATCAACTGCTGGTATGCTTTGGGGCCCCTAAGAGGGGCTGCCAGACTACCAAAACTACTATAAGCAGGTGGATTGTTGAGGCTATTTCTATGACATACAAGGGGCACGGCCTGCCTTCACCGCTGCCCCTCAAAACACATTCCACATGGAGTATGGCATCTTCTACTCTTCTATTGTCAGGGGCCTCCTTCCAAGATGCTGCGGGATGGTCCTCCCCACACACCTTCAACAGGTACTATAGCTTGGACCGGCCAGCCACGCCAGGTTCTCAGGTGCTCAGGTGCTCATGTCCTGAGCTGTGCCCTAATTGCTTCACTCCAGGACAGGCATTCCGTTAGCATGACGACATGGGTATATCATTCCCCAAAGTGTCGTCATGACGACATAACGTCTTGTTCCCTTCTCAAGGAAATTCCCTTCTCATTTGAGCTTCCACAAGAACCAGTGAGGTTCATTCTCATGTGTTACGCTGCTCTTTTGAGATTCCACAAGAACCAATGAGGTTCATTCTCGTGTTATGCAACACATTCGAGCCTCCGCAAGAACCAATGAGGTTAATTCTTGTGTGCTACACAACACGTTTGAGCTTCCGCAAGAACCAGTGAGGTTCATTCCCGTGTGTTACGCAGCATGTTTAAGCTTCCGCAAGAACCAATAAGGTTCATTCTTGTGTGTTACGCAACACGTTTGAGCCTCCACAAGAACCAATGAAGTTCATTCTTGTGTGTTACACAGCACATTTGACCTTTAGCAAGAACCAATGTGGTTCATTCTCATGTGTTACGCAACACATTTGAGCCCCAGCAAGAACCAGTGAGGTTCATTCTCATGTGTTACACAACACATTTGAAACTCTACAAGAAACAATGAGGTTCATTCTTGTGTGTTATCCAACACGTTTGAAACTCTGCAAGAAACAATGAGGTTCATTCTTGTGAGTTACGCAGCATGTTTGAGCTTATGCGCGGGATGCGCATAAGTGCATTTTGCCGATCTGTATTGGAGCCTTTATAATACTTTTGCACAATGAAAAAATATTAATAGCCTGTCTTGTTCTGTCCTACCTATAATATGTTGTTGCTTCATTAAAAAGCTGCACTATACATTTAAAAGAAATGTCTTTTAATTTTATAGAATATAGGCCTATATATAATATACACAATATATGCCTACAATATTTCCTTGTTTATCAGTTTTTTGACATTACACAATTTAGCACAGAAGCCTAAAATACTTTCTGACTGTTGTCTTGTCATAAGCTGTCATTAGATTACTGTGTGACTTTTTTATTTGTGGATGTCCGAATCAGGGTGCAAGATGTAAAATTTTGAAATAATTGTTTGTTATATATTTTGGTTGCAGTTGTGAGTTAATAAAAATGTGACTGGTTGTGTAAAATAGGCACATAATATCATAATATCGAAATATTGATCAATCGAATTGTATCGTAATCGTATCGCAGAACTTTATGAGGTTTCGGAAAATATTGTATCGCTGGCCATGAGAATCGATATTGTATCGAATCGTGATGAACTGTCCGAATTTACACCCTATTAAGCAGCACATTTGAGCTTCCGCAAGAACCAATGAGGTTCAGTCTTGTGTATTACACAGCATGTTTGAGCTTCTGCAAGAACCAGTGACGTTCATTCTCATGTTACACAGCACATTTGAGCTTCCACAAGTCTTGTGTGTCATGCAGCACGTTTGAGTTTCCGCGAGAACCAGTGAGGTTCATTCTCGTGTTACGCAGTATGTTTGAGCTTCAAAAACCAATAAATGAGCTTCTGTTTATGTTTGCAGATCAATGTTTATATGTGAATAAAAGCCTAAATTCAGTCTGTTCATCATATAAAGCGATCGTGTCTCTTCAGAAAATTTGAACTAAAACGCTTGATTCATATGGATTAGTTTTACAATCACCTATTAGAAGAAAGTGTAAGTGGACAAATTTTAGACATTGGAAAGAGGTTTCACTTCTGTTTAGTGTGCTGGAGAAATTATTCGAGTAATGCAATTTTTTTAGTTTAAGCGTTAAAAATATTTAACACCATTACCACAGCATCCTTTGTTTTTCCTGGCATCCTTTATCTAGTGTTACATTATATGATGATGCTATCATTCATGCAAGTGTTATTAAACTATTCAAGCGTGATAAGATGCAAATAAAAAAAGAACTCAAATCTGTACTTGTGCGCACCAGCAGCGAATTGAGTTCGCTTCTGTGCTTGAATGAACAAAAACACACAATATTATGTCGAAATGACCATTATCGGCAAGTATAGTCATAAGCAGAGTCTTAAATGAGCTATAAAAAAAAAATTTAAATGAACCTAAAGAGTTAGTATGTGTGTCAGATCCACATCATGTGCGTCAGGTCTTAAAGTGACAGCAGCCTAATAAACTTTATGAACTTTTTGAAGCATCAAAGTGGTCCGATTTTGCAGAAATCAGGGCAACAGACTTTTAAAAGTCTCTCTGATGCCCCATTGAGTACTGTGGTTTGTTATGATAAAGGGGGTTTGTTACCCTATTAGCATTAGCATTAGCTACTGCTGGCTGATGCTGTAACTATCTTGTATGGCTAAAAAGCATCTTTCTCCATTCTCCAAAAGTAGCTGCCTATTCTGACCAAGTACATTTTCTTGCAAGTATATAACACATAAGCCACAATTATTTCATTACACAAAAATGCAAAGAAGTTAGTGTATAGCCACACTTGCAATGTGACCAGGTCACATCTGCATTTGTGTTCTTGTGTAAAGTGTGTTTCTGGCCTGTATCTCCCTTAACTTGGGTTGCTTTGAGGATGGTACATTTGAGAAGGTTTTGAAGTAGTCTATATGAGAAACATATAAATATTGAGGTCTACTGGACCTGATTTTTCACACTCTGTACCTTGTATTCTGTATTCTACAAAACACAATGGGAAACTTATTTATGTTTTTTTCCAGAGCAGAGCTTTGAACGTTGTTTGCCATCGGATTCATATTCACATATTTTATGTCTTTCATGTGGAGGCCAGCTCTTTGAGTCCGAGCATGCATCATTCATGAAAGGATCTAAGGCCATCTGATGCACAAAACTGATTTTTTTGAGACAACACACATCAAGTCACAAACTATATCTGTTTACCATTAGACAGCACTGTAATAATTATGTCTATGTGCAGTATTGCATTATTACCTATAAAATCAATCTACTCAAGATCCATAAAAACTTATTTGAATAGAATAGTTAAGAATGGGAATCCTGTCCCTGAAGATTTGCACAGTAACCTCCTTTCACTCTTATGAAACAATGCTAGTGCACTTTTAAAATAAATAAATAAAAATTCAAAAGCTGTCACTGGAGCAGTATACTTTCAAAAGCTACACCTTTGTACCTTATTTACCCCTACACATCTACATAAATGAGAGCCTATATTTTAGTAGTATGTTTTAAAAGGGTACCACCTTTTTACCAGTGACAACTTTTGACAGTCAAAAAATCTCTGGGTTATATTTTACCCCAAAATCAAAAGAAAAAGAAATTACATTCTGCATGAGTAAATATCTATTTCAGTTGACACTGGTATTAGTCATGCAAAGTAATCACTTGAAATGCAAAATATAACAAATTCCTTTCTTATTTAAAATTATACATTTATTTCTTCAGATCTCAGGAGAGACATTTTTGTCTTTGTTATATTACAGTGCATTTCCTTTATCATATTCTCTTGGGTTGCCAAAATAAAGCTAAAATTCAGCATATATTATAGCTATTATATCTGTAAGTTTTCTTTAGCATAAAGAAAATACAGAATAGGACTCTAGGCTTTGTTTTATTTATGCAAAATACAATTTGTTATTTGTTCCCCTCTGTAAATTTTAGTTTAAATCAAACTAAGCAACAAAACACAAACATTATTTTATTATTATTATTATTGTTTAGTAGAGTAGTTCAGCTATCAGTCTTTGAGAAAACTAAATGTGTTTCACAGCAGATGTGGTCCAGGTTCAGATTTACAGTAAAACAGCTTTCAGTGAGGAAAATTAGTGCACAAGTCTGGAACCCTCTTTGGACAGAGCAACTTCTTAGGCAGAATGAAAGGGACAGAGAGGAAGTGTGTTTGCTGGAAGCTGAAAATGGCAGATGAAGTGATGCTTTAAAGACCCCAATTAGCCGCATCATAGAGATGCTTGAAAAACTTTTACATTTAACTTTATATTTTAGAAAAAAATGTTTTGAAGAATTTCTTATGCTTCCAATAGCTTTTACACATCATACCCTTGTGAAAAAGAAAAGCATACTTTTAATATACTTACATAAGATCTGAATATAATGTTTCAGACATGTTATTTATAACTAAATGAAATAAAATCTGTTATAATTTAAATTTATATTAAATGCAGTTAGTTGAACTCAAAAGTGCTTTTTTGACCTATTTAAGTATATCTAGTACTTAAAGTATAAGTATATATATATATATATATACTTCGGGGATTAATAAAGTTAATCTAATCTAATCTAATCTAATCTAATATATACTGGTATGCATATTCAATACAATTTTTTTTTCTTTTTTTTTCTTTTTTTATAAGGGTAGGCCATGCATTCAATCAAACTTTAGCTCTAAAACATATCTTTGCAAAGGTGTAACTCAACTAGCAGTCACAATGTCCTTGATTTGTTTTTGTTCTCTTGCAGGACATGATGTGCTTTTCTGATGCATTTGAGAACACAGCCAAGCCTTTTATTGTAAAATATTTGTGCCAGAACTCATATCTGCCACAATAGGAATGTTAGGGGACCACTCTGGCAATATTTTGTGTGTATATGATTGAGAACATTACAGAGAGACAATTTTCTACAGGTGTAGTCATGCATTGGTTGCATTCAAAACATGATTTCTCTCAGTTATGGTTCAAGGCTCGTCAATAAGGTCTCATCCCAGAGAAAAAAAAGAAAAAAAAAATCATTTTCTAGTGACCACTGGCTCTTCCCCACAACAGAGCTCTCATCTGGCCTTTTGTGAGTGATTGAAAGCCAGGCGGTGCAGTGGAGCCATGGCACCATTTAATACCAAGGTTTTAATACTATGAAATCATAAAACTTTTATCAAAGCCGCTGAGAAGTTTAAATTACATCATGTTGTGTTTTACCTTTTATCTTATACTTCTTAAACTACATATTTGCTTAAAGTATTCCCTTGTGAAAAAGAAGGGTGCTTAATTGTATTGAATGTGCACTTGTAGTGTTCTTCAAATAATATAATATTAAAGGGTTAGTTCACCCAAAAATGAAACGTCTGTCATTTATTACTCACCCTTATGTCGTTCCACATCCGTAAGACCTCCGTTCATCTTCAGAACACAAATTAAGTTATTTTTTATGAAGTCTGAGAGGTTTCTGTCCCTCCAATGCAACTACTGCTCCAAGGTCCAGAAAGGTAGGAAAAACATCATTAAAGTAATGCAACTCCAGTGGTTTAACCTCAGTTTTATGAAGCGCCACAAATGCTTTGTTTGTCTAAAGAAACACAATTTACCACTTTACATACAAAAATATTGATCTGCAATGCACATTCACAAGAGTTTTGCAATGCATACGTGTTGTGTTCAGACTCACGCGTCAACTCAACACACGTGCGCGAGTGTTCATGGATCTCTAAGGGACAGAAATCTCTCAGACTTCATCAAAAATAACTTAATTTGTGTTCTGAAGATGAACAAAGGTGTTACGGATTTGAAATGACACAAGGGTGAGTAATAAATGACAGAATTTTTATTTTTGGGTGAACTAACCCTTTAATAAAGAGCTACTACAGTGCACTTAAAGAGAACTCACTTTCATGACTGTCTTTTGACACTCTTAAGTACACTTTTCAAAAGTCCACTTTGTAATAATATCAAATTAAAGTTTTACTTTAAAGTACATTTTAAATCATTATACAATATTTTGTCATGCTTTAAAGAAGTACACTTATTTTGTAAAGTACTTGATTCATGTGATTCATTATGTTCCTAATTAGAGCACACCTGTTTGTATTTGAGTTTGTCACCTTGTGTATTTAAGTTCCTCTGTTCATTTCAGTCATTGTCTGGTATTGTTTGTGCATGGCACACTGTCTCACATCTATGTGGATTACCCGAGTTTAAAACTTTGTTTTAATAAACGCACTTCAACCTGAATCTTCTTCATCATCATTGGACTAAAACATGACAGAATACCAGACCCTTAAATTGAGTATGAAAATGGATATTGTAGCCCAGTTTATTGAACTTCCCCGAGACAACCTCTCTATCTTGGAATACTCTGCCCAATTCTGTCAACTGGTTGCAAAAACAGACATTAATGATGAGACAATAAAGTCTCTTTATTGGACTAGGGCAAATTAATATAGTCCCCTAGATCTACCAGATATGGAAGAGGGAACCTGAAGAGAGAGGTGATCCTCAGATGTCTGCAGTGCGCTTACCCTCAGCTGATGCCAGCATTAACAGCCACTGCAGAGCAAGAGCACTTGCTCATGGCAGGAAAGAGCCTGAGCCCACCGCAGAGCTGGAGACCATGCTGATGCCAACCACAGACCCTGAGCCAATGCCTATGCCCACAATGGAGCCCGAGTGTGAGACCCAGCTGTCCCTGAGCCAAAAGTAACCGCCCAGTCTGACCAGGTGTGTGTGCTGACGTCTACATACAAGCCGGTGGGAAATTGAGAAGATCTGGAAGAGGAAGATATAGCCTCCCTCCATTGATTTGACCCAGTCCTGAGTCTTTCTCGTCACTGGTACTGCCCAGCTTAAAGACTTCATTACTGTGGATAATACACCCACCTGCTTGTATTTGAGTTTGTCACCTTGTGTATTGGGCATCAGCGCGGTCCTTTGCCCAGGCTAGTCAGTCACTCTGCCTTGCCTTTGCTGGTGCCCATCAGTTCCTCAGCTCCTCTACTGGCTCTTATGTGCTCGGATCCGCCATGGACTTCTAATTCGCCAGCTCAGCCAAAGTGTGTCGACTCCTGTGTTCCACCTCAGACCTCCATACCTGTAGCTCCTACTCGGCCTGTTGAGCAGTCGACTCCGCCTTGGCTCCTCCCTCCCACGGCTCCACCCAGGACCATCCTCTACTCTGCTCTGCCATGCTTCCTCGTCCCACCAGCTCCACCTTGGTCGGACATCTCCCAGCCTGGGGTGCGTTTCCCGAAGCGAACTATGGTCGCAAGTTCCGTCGTTACCATTAGAGTTCAATGGGACTTACGACCATGGTTCACCAACGATGCTTTCGGGAAACGCACCCCTGAGCCGCCGACTTTCGAGCCTTTCGCTGCACTTCGGCTCACCACCCCTTCAGCTCCACCTTCCCTACGGTTTCAACAAGGTCCTTAGTCTCAATCCTCCAATGCCCAGGTTACACCTCGGCAGCTTGTCACTGTGGCTTCGCACTGCCCTTCAGGACCTCAGTTGTCACCCGGTCCCATCAGTCTCTTGGCTCCACCAGTGTCTCCAGACCTCTCGGCTACACTGTTGGTCATTAGACCACTTACTCTGCCTTGGCTCTTCCCACCATTGATTCTGCTGTGGGCCTTCATACCACCTGTGCTCTAGGTGTCCACCTTTTCTAATCCTGCCATCGCTTACTTCCTGGTTCCTTCACCTTCAGATCTTCCATGGGTGTCCAGCTCCTCCTGAGGTCCATCTGCTATCTGTTCTGCCCCGATTCCTCCTGCCTAGTTCTGGTTCTTCGCCAGCCACTCATCCGCCTCCAGAGCCCTCACCCTCCCTATCCCCCTGATCAATTACAGTGTGAGGACATGGCTTTCCGGAGGGGGGCGTTATGTCGCCATTACGTTCAGTTTAACTTTAGTTTCATTTTCATGGTTCTTATGTTTCTCTTTGTTGCCATCTGCCTTTGTGTCTGCTTGCATGTTGTTAATCAGTTGTCATGATGATTCATTATGTTCCTAATTAGAGTGTTTGTATTTGAGTTTGTCACCTTGTGTACCACTGTTCTTTTCAGTCATTGTCTGGTATTGTTTGTGCATGGCATGCTGTCTAGCATCTATGCGGATTACCCAAGTTTACTTTGTTTTTTAAAAAATGCTTCTACCTGAATCTTCTTCATCATCATTGGACTAAAACATGACAGTATGGTACATGAGCACACCCAAGAATAAAATTCTTGACAAAAAGTTTCTATGCAGCAGTCTGTATGTTTAGTCTAAATATAGGCTATATGGACTATGCTGTGATGTGGTTGTGTTAGTATGTTCTAATAGTATTCCTCTTTGATAGTTTTGCCTTCATTTAGAGTGTTCCTTACAGGCACATTGTTAAAAATGTGAGACAGACACTCCCTCAAAACGTGTCTGTGGTTCCCCTCCTTTAAGATTCCCTTGTGGTGTTAGCAAGCAAACTTGACATTATCTCCGTCTGGGCTTTTATTAGCTTTCTATCTCAGTCTGTCATCACCTCTCACTTTTACCGGTGATGACAGCTTACAAAAGAAGCTCCGCCCCGTCTCGACCAGTGCTGAACACACACCTCCAGTACAAATGGCACATTAAACAGGCCCTACAGTGATTACTGCTGTCAGTCACGCTTGAGTATTACACCATCATTAATATAGGCTATTTGCTGTTTCATTGCTGGAGGCCCATGTCAGACTTAGAAATGTGTAAGTTTTTTTTTTTTTTTTTTTCCTTTTAGTTTTGCAATGACAGTAGTAGTTATATGTAAGTGAACAATGTGTACTTATTCTGTTATCTGCACTGAGATATCCTATTTATTTTTCCGCAAAAGTCAGTAAAACACACCATGCAGTGTCGAACTACAGCTTTTTCTACCACATTATTGTATCCCCACTCACAGACAATTGGATCAAGCCCAGTGCATTATGGGTGTTGAAGTTTTTCTTCCTTGGGCAAACAGCCCATTTTCTGTTTTCGCTGTAGCACTGTTTTTTTTTTTTTTTTTTTTTTTTTAATTTCTTCTACATAGGCAGCCAAGTTTTATTAAAAGCCCATCTTGTCATGACTGAGTTACCAATTTAATAACATGACATAAAATAGAGAAATGTAACATAGTGTAGGCCTACATGAAAACTACTTTATGGTGAATTGGTAAAGGAACTGCGCTTCCTTATACATTTATAGTCATTTAGCAGACAATTCTTACTAAAGAAAATTATACATATTACAATGACAGTGTCACGGTCACTATCTGTCTCACCGTCCCTGAACTCCATTTCCCAGCATTCCTCCTGATCCACACCTGCACTCAGTCAGCTCATCATCTCATGGATTCCCTGCACCTGCACATCATCGTTAGCACTTCCTATAAATACTCACTTCTCCTGCACTCCCTTGTCTGGTCTCGTCAACCTTACTATGTTGTTTCGCCTGACCCACTTACCTGTTGATTTCTTACCTGTTGTTCCTGTGCTACGTGCCAGATCTCCCTCGCTGTTGTTCTTCAATGTCTCCTTGCTCCTCAGCTCCCTCCGGATCCCCTGGGATACACAAAGATAGTGATAGGAAACCAAGGATTTTTTGAAGCATTTGAGGCTTTCATCAAATTGTGCCGAAAAATGGTTCATTACAGAACGGCGCGAGGCCGGTGGTGCGAGAGTTAACGAGCTACACCTGGGAGGCGCACCGGCCTTGAGTCTCTCACGGAGGAGCTCCGGGAGCATAAAAGGAGGAGCGACGACCGTGGAGGAAGAGAGAGGACCAGGCCTGGACTTTATGTTATGTTTTATTATGTTTGTGTGGCCGGCAGACGTCCGCGAGGGTCTGTCGGCATTACTTTCGTTTTGTTCTTTGTTTATTTTGAATTAAACTTTTGTTGAACATTCGCCGGTTCCCGCCTCCTTCTTCCCACATCTACTGACCACGTTACATTGGTGCCGAAACCCGGGAGGAAGGAGGGACATGCTGTCGGAGAGCCCTCGCTGCTGAGGGGGATCGCGGTGCTGTGGAGTTCGGGCAGCGCGGGAGTGTGAAGACCGCGAGAGGCTGCCCGAGGCGGTGGTGCTGGAGCCTAGTGACAGGTGGGACGGAGAGCTCGAGGCCGTGCCCCTGGGACGAGGTGGGGTGGCTGCCATCCAAGAGGGAGCGGAGGAGTCGCCGCCGTTCACCGTGGGCCGGAGCCTGCTGCCGTCCGCCATAAAGGGGAGGAGCAGGGAACGGGGGACTCGCTGCCGGCTGCCCTCAGTCGGAGGAGCCATCGCCGGCCGCCAGGAGGCGGTCGAGGATCGGGCCGTCCACCGAGCGTCCAGTGCCACCGCATGGCACCGCGAAGAAAAGCCTCTCGGCAGGCTGAGGACTGAGCAGCAGTGTGTCGGGGAACCGGACCAAGAATTTTTTTTTTCTCTTTTTCCTCTCTCCCCTCTCTCATCCTGTCGCTCCCCTTGCTTCCGTCTCCTTTCTCTCGTCTCGTCTGTCCTTACCCCCAGGTGCTGCGGCCGCCGAGACAGGCCCCGGGGGGGAGTAAGCGCAGTCGCGGGAGTACCCCCTGGCCTGCGAGGGGCGATGGGGGTATGTGACGAGCAGGGCGGGCGAGAGCCGTGAGGGAACGGCGCGAGGCCGGTGACGCGAGTGATAATGAGCATCACCTGCGAGGCGCGTCGGCCTCGAGTCTCTCACGGAGGAGCTCCGGAGGCATAAAAGGAGGAGCGACGTCAGTGAAGGACGAGAGAGGACCAGGCCTGGACTTTATTTTATGTTTTATTATGTTTGTGTGGCCGGCAGACGTCCGCGAGGGTCTGCCGGCATTACTTTCGTTTTGTTCTTTGTTTATTTTATATTAAAGTTTTGTTGAATGTTCGCCGGTTCCCGCCTCCTTCTTCCCACATTTACGAACTACGTTACAATATATATATATATTTACACTCCCAGTTCAGTTCTTTGTCAGTAATCATCATTAGCTTTGTTTCCATCTAAAGTTGTGAATTTAACTTATGCGCAAAATGGCAATATCGCTTAAAACATTTGCGAATAAAACATTTTCCCCATCCAGTAAGTCGAAGAGAACAAAATCATCACTTTCTTATAAACTGGTGTTAAATATCACTAAGAAAAGTAGGAGAAGCCACTGTACTGTATATAATAAATTACTTGCATTTCAGAGCGCACAGATGAAACTCAATAAACGCATTTCGGAGGAAGATGTCTGCTGTTTGGGAATGTAGTCATGTAAGACAGTTCTGGGAGGTCATTATCCCGAATCACTTTGATGACAGACTGCTCTGGGATTGCAGAATGACCAAAACAGCATTTCAGATGCTGTGCAACAAGATTGGTCTGCTAATTAGTCCAGTTATGCCATCCCATTGCAAAGTCACATGATTTAGATTTTTTTGTTTGTTTGTTTGTTTGTTTGTTTGTTTGTTTGGATGTGCATCAAGGAATGTATTCAATAAATGTGTCTATGCGCAGCTTGGCATTTCCATCCAGCAGTTTTTTTTTATGCGATATCCCAAAATGTGCATAAAAATAGGTGGATGGAACCATTGCTACTATTTAAATGTAGTGCGTTATCTTTATTCTTGCATATCTCCTGAGTGTTCTTTGACATATGAGGACGAGTAAAGGCTGGAATACACCAAATGACTCTTAAAATTTGAACAGATTTCTAAAACACTAGGCATCATACTGTACAGTTGGCAACTTTGTAAATGGCTACAGAGATACATTAAATGACTTAGGATCACACGCTAGCTGATTTTCAAGTTGTTCTGAACACAACATACTCCAGAAACATGCACCTTGTTGCTAGGTGTATGGAAAAGGAATGAAAATGTGTTCTAAAATCACCTCAAAATATCAAACATATTTGATGTTCTCAGACTAGATGGAATCAAAATCTGAAGCCAAAACGTGCTCATCATACACTATGTGATTTACTTTGAAATATGTCAAATCAAATCTGCAGACTGACTCTGAGAATTGACTCAGATTATTTGTCTTATTTGCCTGGAATCTGGATCTAAAATGATTGAATGTTCACATTGTGTATCGCAAATGTTCAGACCTGCTCTTTCATTTTCCGGAATATCTGCATTGGTTTCTACAGCAATGACGTTTCGTTAACAACAAAAACAACAACCACAACATAGAGGGGTTTGCAATACAGATGTTGTCTTATTTATAACATGCCAATGTGTAGCCATGCTGGACTGCTACGTCTACTGAGGCAGCGGCAGAACCATAGAAGGCTGGTATGTGTGGCTTTATTCCATGTTGTTGTCTCCGCAGGTTTCAAAACATGACTTATATTGTCATTTTCTGCTCGTCCAGCACTTTGCAACAACACAACCTTGTTTCTGCAGCATGTTTCCTATAACAATGTC
Source organism: Ancherythroculter nigrocauda (assembly GCA_036281575.1). Classification (NCBI taxonomy): domain Eukaryota; kingdom Metazoa; phylum Chordata; class Actinopteri; order Cypriniformes; family Xenocyprididae; genus Ancherythroculter; species Ancherythroculter nigrocauda. Next base: position 30,279,344 of record VTFQ01000001.1, read on the forward strand.
TGATGTTTATGTTTTATGTGGCGTGAGAAAGTCACTTAAACCAAAAAATTGAATTTTCTTATTTAGATTTAGCAAGTGTGAATGGCAAAAAAATTACATGAAATGCAAGCTACATTCATACATGGTTTGAAATCCTATTCAAATCACATTTCCAGAAATCTGTTTCAAGCTACATTCATATGTGGTGTGGTGTGAAATCCTATTCAAATCACATTTCGGGAAATCCGTTTCGAGCTACATTCATATGTGGTGTGAAATCCTATTCAAATCACATTTTGGCAAATCCGTTTCAAGCTACATTCATATGTGGTGTGGTTTGAAATCCTATTCAAATCACATTTCGGGAAATCCATTTCTAGCTACATTCATATGTGGCGTGGTGTGAAATCCTATTCAAATCACATTTCAAGAAATCCGTTTCGAGCTACAATCATCATATGTGGTGTGAAATCCTATTCAAATCACATTTCAGGAAATCCATTTCGAGCTACATTCATATGTGGTTTGAAATCCTATTCAAATCACATTTTGGCAAATCCGTTTCAAGCTACATTCATATGTGGTGTGGTTTGAAATCCTATTCAAATCACATTTCGGGAAATCCATTTCTAGATACATTCATATGTGGTGTGGTTTGAAATCCTATTCAAATTACATTTCGGGAAATCCATTTCTAGATACATTCATATGTGGTGTGGTGTGAAATCTTATTCAAATCACATTTTCAAGAAATCCATTTCGAGCTACAATCATCATATGTGGTGTGAAATCCTATTCAAATCACATTTCAGGAAATCCATTTCGAGCTACATTCATATGTGGTTAGAAATCCTATTCAAATCACATTTTGGCAAATCCGTTTCAAGCTACATTCATATGTGGTGTGGTTTGAAATCCTATTCAAATCACATTTCGGGAAATCCATTTCTAGCTACATTCATATGTGGTGTGGTGTGAAATCCTATTCAAATCACATTTCGAGAAATCTGTTTTGAGCTACAATCATCATATGTGGTGTGAAATCCTATTCAAATCACATTTCAGGAAATCCATTTCGAACTACATTCATATGTGGTTTGAAATCCTATTCAAATCACATTTCGGGAAATCCATTTCTAGCTACATTCATATGTGGTGTGGTGTGAAATCCTATTCAAATCACATTTCAGGAAATCCGTTTCGAGCTACGTTCATATGTGGTTAGAAATCCTATTCAAATTGCAAAAGTGGTGTAGTGTATTCCAGATTTAAATTATGACAGAATCAGTGTTAATTTTGACAGCAAATTTTGGTTTAGTTTTAGTCATAGTCTTTTGACTAAAATGCCATTTAGTTTTAGTCATATTTTAGTCATCGGAAATTGTTTTAGTTTTAGTCTAGTTTTAGTCGACTAAATATCATAAGATTTTAGTCGACTAAATCTACAGTAGAATTAGTCGACTAAAATCTAATTTAGTTAAATTGTAAGCATTAAGCATTTCCAATAAAAATGCTTCCACAGATCCAATACACTGATATAGGCACATCTGATATTCCCCGAACTGTTTATGTTCACCCAACTGTACTTTGCTCACCAAAGCGGACGGTTTTTGACCGTTCAAGTGCAAAAACACGTAAAAGAGCAAAATTCAGTACTTTTCAGGGATTGACACACTTATCATTGAGGTAGGCTACTATTATAGATTACATTTAAAAAAATTATTAGATTTGATTTTTAGTTTTTCCTGCTTTCATTGTAATTTTAGTTAAAAGTTTTAGTAATTTTTTGTGTTTATGTCTTTTAGTTTTTGCTTTTAAATGTCTATAACTTTTTATTTTTTGTTTATTTTAATACCTCAGGTTAAGCTAAAGCTTAGAAACTATTAAGTTTACATTTTTATAAGTTTACCTTTTTATTTCAATTTAAATTTTTTATTTCAGTTAATGTTTATTTCAAGTAATGAAGATTTCTTTGGTTTTAGGTTTAGTTAACAATAATAACCCTTATACTTGTAAAATATATTGAATGTGTCAAATAATGTTCTTAGTCTTTCCTTCCTGTGACAGAAGATACAGTAGTTTACTATGAATTAAACAGAAATTAAATTAAATACAGTTTATTGTTTAAACAAAATAACAATAATGACCAGGAAAAAAATAATAATTATAAACCATCCCGAAATACACCGTGACTCTTATTCTGAAATGTCTGCAGTCTGCACTGTAGCAGGCTGCTCATGAGGGAGATAAATATGCATTCTTACAACCGTCTAAAACATGCTACCATATAAACATCGTGTAGTAAACATTGTCATAATTCATCAACATTAGCTTATAAGCAATCGCTTGGCATAAATGTGCGCTATTCATTAATTGCACAGCAGTCAGATGTGTGCTGCTGCACGAGCCTGTAGAGCGCGCAACAGCACCGCGTTTCCCAGGGTTAGATCAGCACATTACAATTCAAATGTGCGCATCTTCCACACAGGACAGCAGTTCTGACTGGATATCTTCCCAAATCGTCCCTCTCTTTAATTTTCGGCTCGTTTTTATTCGTTGACGAAAATTAGAGTAGATTTTAGTCATAGTTTTAGTCATTCAAAACGCTTTTTTATTTAGTCATCGTCTCGTTTTTTCGTCCGTGAAAAAATGTCGTTGACGAAAATTATGACGAAAATTATTCGTCAACGAAATTAACACTGGACAGAATTTTCAGTTTTGGTTGATCTATCCCTTTAAGTGCTCAAAGCACATAGGTGGTAGCTCATGAATTTCCCATTCTGAGGTTCAATCCTGCATTCATTGTTTACTAGCTCAGATATTTAACCACTAAGCCAGCCGCTACATTCCATATTAAATGTGGTATCAAGTAAAGGAGAGTGTGCTTTCAACATCAGTGAGTATTATCTTAGGAGGTTATTGCTGCATGTTTTATCTTGTATCACTAGATCGGTCTCGGAGCATCTCATGTGAGAGAATGTGGCTATCAAACTGCTATCATTCTTCTGCAGCCTGACATACGTGTTAAACAAATTATAACAAATGTGTGGCCCAGCGGAGAATGGCCTGGAGAAATGATGGCTTTTAAATCTTTGTTCTCTGCTTTTGGTATTGTGCCTTTATCATTTACGGTATTGATTGCAGGTTAAGGTTTTAGTGCTTTTAGGTTTGACATCAAAAACTAATAAAAAAAACTGGATAGACAGGATATTGATGTGGGAACCAAGTACTGGCAGGAACCCAACATTCCTGATAACTGTGTAGAGAAACTATTGACCCCTCACTAATAAAATAAAAATAAAATAAAATAAAAAACTGCAAATATTACAGTAGATAGAGACGGCCTAATGTTTCCCTTGGGACCGAAGAGAAGCACAAGGACAGAATAAACACATTTTTAGAGGAAAAAGCCTACAATTAGTTAAAGCTGGGAGTAGCCTGTGAGAACGCACAGCACTGTAATCAGTCTGTCAAAAGCACACATTAAAATCTACAAAGCTAAACTATCATTATGGGAACATAACATCTTTAAATTATGCAATGACTTTGCGGTAAAAATAATCCATAACCAATTGTCCATTAACATGGGTCAATGACATACGGTGTCCACTGTACAGACACTGCAAAGTTCTTAAAAATGTGCACCTTTTATTCATGTCGGTTTCATGTGGCTTTGAAAATGCAAGAAATGCATATCTTCATACAGAAGAGCTGTTGTCATGCCAGTGTATGCACAAATTGCATTTATTATATATTTTTAAACAACAGATTGGAAAAAAATGATGTCATCAGAGGATTCAAATTTAAGTCTGAAATATTTTTCAGGCTTTACAGCAATTTTACAGCAAAACGTGAAAAATTTTGTGTAAAAATTTTACAGGTAGCTAAAAAAAATTAGAAAATGGCTACTTTTCTTTAACTATGTTGAGTTAAAAGCACACAATTTCGTTGCATAGCTGTGCAATGACAAATAAATCATTCTATTCTATTCTAAACAAATGCATTTAAAAAAAAAACAGCCCAGGCTATCATCTAAATATTGAAATCCATATGATTATCTAAACTTTTGTTTTTGGTTAAACTAAAAATTTTGATTAAACTGAATCAATATCAAACCCCAACTGTAGAACCAAGTTAATGTTGATTCATTTAGCAAACATGGCTGTCTGCTGCTTAAGAAATAGCTTTAAGTATGAAAAACAAATCATGTGCCATTTCATTTTACACCTCATTTAACAGGCTAAGCATATAACCCATTATTGCCTTGTGGCAGAAGGCGGTTTCAGAAGAGAATGCCTCTCTAATGGCGCTGGAATTAGCGCAGCTAAGTGCTTCACACTCCAAAGGTCAGGGCTAGCAGTGATGGAATATTAGCTTGTGTTGCACAAATGAAATCAATTACCTATGCGCTCTTAAGGAGAGATTAGGTTTGAAAATGAGAGGAAAGTGGAAACGTGTTTAACTGGTATGTGTGGTCAGTGTATGTCACTTCATTCTGTCCAAGTGGACTGCTTGAAATCATCACATTTTCATAGTCGGTTGATTTTAACATTAACTGTAATGCATGAGTGTTTTTAAGATATTTTAGTATTACAAGTATTTCAGTATATGAAACAGTTCTGGCTTAACATTATATGACATATTGGACACAACACAACAGATTCCATCCTGATTTGAGTTAAATAAGCAAATTATATGATACCACCCTTGCAAAAAGGGGTGGTGTACTTTTAAAAAGGGTATTATTACAGATAATAATATACTTTAAACATGTCTACTTAAGTGCAAACTGAATGTAATGTTTTCAGAAACTTAATTGCATAGTTGCAATTTAATGAAAATGTCTTGTAGTTTGAATTTATGTTAAATGCAGTTAGCTGAACTTATGGTGTTTTTGACCCACTTAAGTACATCTTTTATATGTGATTTTATAATTCACTATTGTTTTAGGAATATGGTTAAAGTTACTGCTGAATGTACTGACAAGCATTTATGGTAAACTAGTGTCATTTCTGTTGAAACTTGTATGTCATGTATTTAAATATACTTATAATTACACAACTGTAATGATGAAGCTGTAATTTAGTACATTTAAAATAGATTACATTTAAATGTAATATTGAATAACACACTACAGTTGTAATTATCATTAGCTACTTTACATGCTCTGTTAGTCAACACATCAAAATAAGTGAACTATTTTAAAGCAAGACAAACGCTTATTGAATGACTTAAAATGTACTGATTTGAGATCATTACTGTGCAGTTTTTAAGTGTAATTAAGTGTGTTTAGAAACAGTCATGTAGTTTTTTAAAATGATTTAAGTGACCTTTATTTCATAATAGAATAATTTATTATCTAGAAGTACATTTGTTTTACTCTACAAGTACACACAATGTAAAAAATTATATGATCAACAAGTTATGACAACATATGTTTTACATTGCTTTAGCTTATCAAAATAAGTTAAGCAATTTTCAACTTTATGAGTTATGCAAGATTCAACTCATTTTTCAAAGCCAGTTTAATGTAATTTAAGTTGAAATGACTTAAATATCCAAGTTCATTGTACTTAAAAATTTAAGGAAGCAACTTTTTTTTTCTTTCTTTTTTTCTTTTCTTTTTTTTTTTTTTTTTTGTTACAGTGCATTTAGAACAATTAAGCACACTTCAGTCTTCCTATGAGCCCACACTTTCATGATGTAGCGCTGCTTTGACTGTCGGAAAGAAGTCTGCTGTGCAGCTCGCTTCAGTGCGGGCACGGCAATTTTGCGCCTCGAGGGCCCATATCACCCGCAAAGTAGGTGCTCGTGATAAATGGGACACACTACGGTCTCATGGACTTAACGGACATGCGCACGTGGCAGCCACTGTAAGTCCACAAAGCCGAAAGTGCATATATGCCATTTGGGACAGGCCCTTTCTTTTTCCATTAGAGCTGTACTTGCATGACATGAAAGTAGCTGCATTAGATGGCTGCTGAATGGACTGGGTTACGTCTCATTTAAACAGCCCACTGCTGCCCTGTGTTTGTACTAGTCTTTATTAAGTCTTGCATAATTACTATTTGCTATTGTTATCCAATGTTGAGGGTGTTATGGCCATGGCCAAGAGGTTAAAGATCTCTAGGGCCCTGTTTACAGCTTGTATTCAGATGTGTTTTGGTCAATCGGACCACAATTGGACAACGCTAAATACAGGTGGGGTCTAAAACGTTTTGAGCTTGTCCACTTTCAACCCCTTCCAGAGGTATTTGAAAACACATTTGACCAGATTGCTTTGTAGTGTAAGCTCTCATGTGGCCGATGCTTTCGAACAGCCACTAAAGACCACCTACTCTCCACCTACTTACCTAACGTGTATACATAATGGGAAGCACGCTAGTCAGAGGGGATTTAAACTTTGTTGGCTGGAGACCCAAGTTTGGTTTGAAGCCAAAAATCATAACAAGCACAATGTTCTCTCACCATTCCTGAACACTCACAGCATTTGGTGACATCTTGAAACGAACACTTTTTTCTTTCGTCTTCGGTGTGTTCATGTGTAAATTGTTTGAGCTTACTTCATCCATTAGATCAAAAGATCGGAAAAAAAACTCATACATTTACCTGCCCATAGACCCTCCCCTCGAAGAAATCAGGACAGAAGCGTTTGAACGTGGACAAAGGAGACGGATTAAAACACCAGGTGTAAATGGGTATGTGTCTCCCTCATCTATACCTGTGATCTGATCTAACAAAACGCATCTTAATACCAGGTGTAAACAGAGCCTAGACTTCAAAGTAATATCTGTTTAATCCCTACATGGAGCAAACCATGAAACATCACGAAACCCTTGACCAAGGAATTCAACTGTCACTCTCACGTTGGATTACATCTGCCAAATGACTGCTTACTTTTTCTTTGCTTGTTATGGTTGTCTGTTTTACTTTGGTAGTTAGTTTTATTATTTGTCTTATTGATTCAGATACCAGGGTTTTGTTACAAATTCGTTGGAGGGTGAGTTTATCAGTAAATAACAACTTAGATTCAGTCTGTAACACAAAAACATAATATGAATTCAAATGATTTGGAATCTAGTGAATGAGTCATAATACACTTCTTTTGCATCCTTTTTGAACCTTGTGGCCATGGAAAACAGTCTTCAGATGTTCTCCTTTTGAGTTCTGTGGAAGAAAGAAAGTCAAATGGTTTTGGAACAACACACGAGTGAGCATACAATAACATAATTTTAATTTCTGAATGAACTAATCCTTTAATAATCCAGTTTGGACACATTATAGGACCTTTTTAACAAGCCTGTTTGCTTTGTACCCTGGAATAAAAGCCTTTAAAACTCATCCAGTTTTTATTTCCAGAATCCCTAAATCTGGTGAAACGCTACAACAGAACAGTTCATTTGGATATTTGGCTTCTCAAAATGGATTTGTAAAAGTCTCAATAAAAGAAAAAATGCATTACCCCACGTCTGCTAAAATGGCAGCTTTGACCTTGATGTGATAGGTAAAAACATAGGAGATGGGGCTTTCAGCTCTGTGAGAGCCACTTAAGATCACGAGACCCTCAGGCTCAGGCATCAGACAATGATAGTGGCTGACATTTAGTTGTGAGAGTAACACCAACAGCGGTCAATACTCACGCATCCAGCCATGGATTATAAGTCACATTTTTAACGTCCAATTACATTCCCAGCAGAATGGTATGAATGGATTAGCGGCTTGGGAACACAATGGATCTTGACAGCGGCCTCCAGAACATGTATTTAATTCTCCACACTGTCAGTCTCACAGACACACAGACACTGAGATCTTCAAAGCCAGAGCCGAGAACTCAATTCCTATGCATTAGAGAACAGAGCCATTATGAAAAGAGAAACCATTTAATAAAAAAAAAGAAGAAGAAGAAGCAAAGAGAGTCATTACTAGACCAGGTTGGTTAGGTTAATCACTAATAAAAAAAAAAAAAATATGCCAAAATTAATTCCTAAATTTTAACATTAGCTCAATCCATTCCTTTAACTCAATCAATCTTTTGAGTCAGATCTTTTAAATGAATCAGTTTATCCAGTTTACAAAGTTATTTTTCTTATTGGAGATTAACAGCTTAAATTTCTCTCCATTCATCACACTGAGGTATCAAATGAATTGAGAAGACTTGAAATATAGAGCAATGGAATACTTTTAAAAACTCTTACGGTACTTGTATTGTCTTTTTCATGGATTAAAAAAAGAGATTGATTGTGATTTTCCTTTGGGCAAAGCTTTACTTAAAATTAGTGGTGGGCATAGATTAATTTTTTTAATCTAGATTAATCTCACTGTAATCTTGGAATTAATCTAGATTAAAATGGCTCATTTGAATTCTGCCGAAAACATTCAGAATATGTGTGCTACCCAAATAATGACTAAAAGTAATCCGCCATTTTGTCCGACAAAGCAGTCAGGAGTTAGAAGATTAACCTCGGTGGAGTTAAACTTGAAAAATTGTGTATATTGACATCTTTCAGCGTTTGAAACAACGCTGATTCTCATGTTCATTCATGTTTATTTGATGCTATAAATGGACTCGTAGTAAGAGATGATCGGTTTACGAGCCACTTGAGCTGAGGCGCTACAGCAATCTGTCACGACCATGGTCACGACACAATAAAGAGCAACAAAACATTTTTTATTGTTTGAATTTATTAAAAAAAACTACACAGTTTTAAAGCTGGGACTTTGTTTAATATCATAAGTAACCTGCTCTGTCTTGTCTGTCGACGTGTTGTCAGTGTCCTCTTTGCGCCGCAATGTATTTATCACTGTGTGTGGCGTGACAGCACCACGGTTTGTCGGACAAAGCAACAGTAACTAAGGGGGGCGGGTCTTTGCGAAGGGTCAATTTGGCTAGGTATACATCCGCGCTAAAATATCAAGGTAAAAGTCATCATAGCTTGCGTAGTATAGACCCATCTCCCAACCCAACTTTGAGAATAGATTAACGGCGATATTCTTTTTATCGCCCGATAAGAGTCTCACGTTAACGCAGCACGTTAACGCCGATAACGGCCCACCACTACTTAAAATACATTATATGCTGTTAAACCCCAAAAGGCACACTAACAGAAGGCACATTAAAAATGATAAGCACCATTTTAGGTCCAGAGCAAACTCACTTAAAACCATTAAAATCAACATCAAATGTGAGCGATAAAATTTAATGGGCCAATAGTTTTATCAAATTTCACCATTATTCCAATCACCGTGGCTTATGCTCACAGTCACTCTTCTAAATTACCATCCAATGTGATAAGGATATCAGATGAGACTCACTCAACAACAATGGTTACATCTTGTAGCCTCAGCTACATATTTCCTGCAATTTTCCTGGCAATCTTCACTTGAGACCTCCCATTTCTCTCCTCTATCCATAAGTAAAGGGAGATTGACCCATTTATCACACAAAGAACTGTATCTGTTTGTGTTCCATATCATCATGCTGAATAAATGAGTTACAGACCCATTTAGCCCCTCAGCACGGACAGATTGTTCCAAAATGGCCAGTGTTGTGAACTCGATGAACAACAGAAAAATGCCTGCAAATTACCCAACCCCCTGACGATCTTCTGTTGACTGTAAATGCAACTTTTGGCAGTTCATTCAATTCATTCATTATTCTCTCAGTTGGAGTTACATGTACCAACATCAAAGAAATCTAAAAGAAGGTTATGTTAGGGCTGGATAGTTTTTATCCATGTATTTTGTTAAAGAAAGTAATAGGAACTTTGAGAGTCAAAAAAGGTTAGGTACAGATGAAACATGCTTAAATTTCTCTTATATGTACTATAACACCATTTTTCTCGTTATAAATTAACTCTTTCCCTGCCAGCATTTTTTAAAAAGTTGCCAGCCACCTCCAGGGTGGGTACGTTTCATAAAAAAGCAACATTTTGAAAAAAAAGCTGAGCCCCCCCCCCCTGCCCCCACAAAGATTACAATGCGCATAATCAATGCTTTTATTGCTTGTTTCTGCTTCTTTTTGTCTGTGTTTTGATCTGGAGATTCAGTACTCTTTCAGAAGATGCATAATAGCACCCCCTACTGTATAACAGTGAAAACACCGAAAGCCGGAAAATTCCGTCAATGGTGTGGAAGCGCTGTCTCATAAATGACGGAAAATTCCATCAATGGCAGGGAAAGAGTTAAGAAATTAATAGTACTGTTGAAAAGATTGTACACAAAGACTCATATCTGTAGCCTAAAAAGTTATGGAGCGCATTGTCTCACAAGGGCCAACACACTAAGATCATATAAACAGTGGAATAATACTTGTTTTATTTTAGTAACCCTTCCTGTAATTGGACACGTTTGGTTGTAGAATAAATTAATAATGCAAATAAACATTTATACAGTGCAATCAATAGCTGAAAACTGATGCTGCATCCACATCAATAGGTGCCGCTTACCACAGAAAATGATTGCCAGACAATTCACATGATACGTTATTATAGCAAGTTGTATATCAAGTAGTATTTTGCACAATGTCATTGGCAAATCATTACATTGGCAGAACTTAGGCATTGAGATTCGCCATGTCTTCTGTGCACTTCTCAACACAAGTTATGTTGGAGTACACATTTTCAAACTCTTCCTACTGTAATTAAACTGATTCAACTCATCAGGGCTGTGTTTCTCACAAGCATCGTATGCCTAAGTAGATCATAGAACCATTGGCATCATTTTTCTCTACAATCAACTTAGCTCATGATGGTTTTGAGAAACTCAGCCCAACTCGTTAGTAGAGACTCCGAGACCTGAAATGGATGGTTCAGATAAGGAAGTGGGTTTCCAGGAAGAGGGTTGGGAAACACTGCAATTTAGAATGTTCACATGAAAATTCATTCCTGCATGTAGTTTTCTTGTAACCCTGAAGAACTTAATTATATGGTTCAGTTGTGTTTGTCAGGGTTGGAGCTAAAGTGGATCTCAAGAGCCAGAGTTGCTTAACCCTAAATCTAATCCAACCCTACTCTAAATTTAACCGTCATAACCCTATTGGCTGTAAACTTAACCTATTTAAATCTTTTGTTATTTTGTCTTAACCATGGACCCGATAGGACCCGATACTACTGTACAAACTTCTAGGCAAGTGTGTCTGCACATTGGCCCATCAGGAGGTTCAGACACCCCTGCCGTAAAACAGCAATGAGATTAAATGTAGAGCAAACAGATTATTTTTGCCTGAAGAAAAAAAAAAGGATCCCAGTAATCTTATTTGTCTCCTTTGGGGTTTCGGACAATACCTCAACAACATCTCAAACTGTGCTCAGATTCCAAAGTCTGTAGCTCTGAACTAATTTTTCATCAAATTCTACCAATACCAAGTGTTTTTAACTATGATATTTACATTAATTTTGTAGCTCTATACTCTTATTGTATTTATGTCTATTATTATTTTCCCCAAGGAATTTCAGGAGAAATATCGGAGACAATAACTCAAATTAGCCATAACCATTGAGTCTTCTGAGCTATGAAAGACCAACCTTAAAGCAATAACATTTACTCTGCGTTGTTCTCGAGACACTCTCTCCTTTCTTTCTTTCTTTCTTTCTTTCCTCAACATTTAAATTTGCTCCCGCACATCACCTCTCTTCACAGTGACATTTGTTGCTACCACAACTCTCTACTCTCCAGCTGGGCTCTTCAGCGTTGGAACGGACCCCATCCAAGTCACGAGGCGGAACCAGACGTGGGGCGGAAATGCCAGCGTGCAGGGGCGAGTCGCGTCAATCAACTGTCCCCTGTGTAATTAAGAGAAAAGCTGCTGCCTCCACTGCTATTGCTCCCTGTGTTTCCATATTCCTCATCTCATCTACAAAGACAACAGAACGGTCAACCTTCCAGCCAGCAGAAAATCAAAGGGGGCATTTTGTCAATGCCTTGCACCTCTCATTGACGTTAGAACCGATGCCGCTCTTTCACCGGCTGTGGTAAATATCATGCCATTCCAAAGCCTCTTTCTGAAAGCTGCTTTTATCCCCCTGGCAGCGTGTGGTGGACAAGTGCCAGGGAAAATAAAGGCAAGTGGTTTTTCTCGAGGCAGAGGTTTAGATGAACCGAAGGAGGGGAAATCCACAAGTTACCACAGTTGACCACTCACACCCACGCGTCTGCATTCCTGTCCTGAACCTCAGACCTCAGAGTGACCGGCAACATAAACAGAAAAACATACAGACACACACGCATGACACTCCTAGATATTAAAAACATCATATCTCCACCACCCCAGGTAAAATTTATATACATTTGCATAAACAGTTTCCAAAATGAAAACCTGCCAAGCGCCAATGACGTGTAAGAAATGGTTTTGGCTGTTGGCTGGTAGCTTTATTACAAACTGGTGCATAATGCATGCTTTGAATCTAATCGTACAAATTATAGTCTTACCCTTGATGATGTATGTGACCTGAAAGGTTACCGTCGTTGACAGGATTGGCAAAAGTCAACTGTGGATCCTGATATAGTGTACACACAGCAAACACAGGGATGATTGAATGTGAACAGAGCCCCTTGATATCTGCCAGTGTTCAGATATTCAAAATCAGCACTTTTAGCATTCGCCCCAACGGTAGTGTTTAAATGTACAGCACTGCAACATTCACAAATGCTGAACATGCACAAAGTCCTGACAAATTAATTAGTATCATGCAGTAATAATTCCACACAAGTCTCTCGTCTCCAGCATTTGACTTCTCATTTGAAGGCATCGTTTGGTTTCTTTCAAATATTTATTGCTGTGTTGATGATGGTACTGTGAAACCTCTCATGAGACCACAGAAGAACCTTTATTGGAGAATCGTCTTATGATGTCATAGGGGGATGTTTTTAAGTAATAATGACCATTAATGGAGAATCATTATTAACCACAATTTACTATAATGCCATAGGAGAAACTTTTGAGTTCCTATAACACCACTGAAAAAAAAAGTTTGTGAGTTGTATAATTAAACCTTGGTTACACTTTATTATAAGGCATCCTTGTTTCAGTGTAATTATACATTTAAGCAAAGTCCCTTTAAGCCAAGTCATTTCACTCTGCGGCCATATTTGAAACGCCTCTCGGACATGCAAGTGCAGCTCCTATCTCTTTGAATGGGGAAACATCAAATTCTCCAAAGCTGTTTGCCAAGCTTTCAATTAAATTTCATATTTTATAACTGTCTCATAATTTTTTTTTTCCAAACGCTCGAATCATGATAAAAAAAAACTGTATTTTTCAGGCTGGATCAAGCTAATGCGCATGCGCAGACGTAAATGCGTGTCAACTGTGCCTCATTTCGTAGGCGCACGTCTGACTGTTTCTATAGAAACCGCTGCAGTGATGCAATTACTTTACCAGCTGCCGATTGGCTCTTATTTAGAAGGCGGGACTTATTCCGCCATATTGCGTGTTTCACTTTCTCCCATTCAAAACAATATGAGTGACACGTCTTGTGTTATTCTATAACACTTGATTTAAGTAATGGGTAATATTAATTACCTACATGTTCTTACTATAGGGTTAAGGTTAGGAATATGGTTTGGTTTAGGAACAGTTGCATGTAATTATGCACAATGTACTGTTATTACTATTGTAAAAAAAAAAAAAAAAAAAAAAAAAAACATGTAACCTGTAAAAAGAACACTGTTACCATAACCCTTGTAAGTTCCCGTTATTGGAAAACCAAAAGAAAGTTCCCATTTTATTGGAGAACAGGGCTTGACATCTGCCAACCCGCCAAATGCAGGTGGATTTCAGCAGTGGCGTGCAACATAGTCACTCCCACTAGCCACTTTGGAGGTTGAATTTTATTTATAATATATACATTTTTTCAGTTGTAGTCTTTTAAAAAGTCATCTGAAATAATAAACTGAGTGCAATGTCGTGTTATCAAAAATATAGATTTTTCGAAAAATATTGATAATGAGATATCTGAAACAAAACTCATTTTCTGCTGAATAATACTCATTCCCACAGATTTTGTGCTCACATACAAAGCTCATAAAGCACATAAAGCTGCCTCTCAGTAATAAATTGAGTTATTTTTTGTTGCTTATTGCCCTTAAACAGTCAAATACACACAAAATAATTAAAATGCCGGTTTGGGCGAGTATTTTCGTAAATGGTCAGTTATGTTTTAAGTGAACATAAATAGTTGTGAAAGAAAACGCATGTGTAACAGTATAATGGATCCATGCTTCAGGTCTTAAAGTGACAGCAGTCTAATACTAAATTATGAGATAATATTAAAAATATCTATATGGTGGTTTTTCTCAGTGGCAACAATGTCAAAATTGTGGCCAGGGAAAATGCTGAGTGGCTAGTAACTTAAACCACTAGCTACAGTGACTGGTGAGCAAAAATGTAATGTCAAGCCCTGTTGGAGAACCATAATAAGTTCCTATAATGCCTTTGGATTTATTATGTTGTCATTAAAGAAGTCTTTATGGTACTTATGATACCATGGGATAAAGATTTTTATTTTAGAGTTGATTCTTCAAAACCTAAAATGTTTTGTGGACTTCTCTTAATATTCAGATGTGCATAATGTGCTACAGTAAGAGAGAGCATTTATTACTTGCCAGTCTAGCAAACTCCATGGAGGAGGTAATGGCTTTACAAACTGAACAGAAAAACTTAAAATTTACAGTTACATTTTATTTTGATGGTCCCCTTTAGACATTCTGTTGACTATAAGTAAAGTTGCCCCTACATGTCAACTAACCAACCTGGTCTCATTAAAAAGACGTACCTGTGGGAACGTTTTCGTGAGTCGCCAAACTATGTACCAATGTGTACATATCACTGAAGTTTCCAACAGAAATTAATGCCAGAGGCAGTAAAACAGCAAGTGCTTTTAATCGTTTTCATACACAGTTACGATTACGGGGTCAGATTGTGGATTGATAAAGGCTCGTTTTCTCATCTCCTTGCACAATATTATGTTATGACTTCAAAAAGCTTTTTAACCAAAGTGCACGATTTGTAAACAAATATATTTTGGACTTTGCATCGTTTAACCAGCTCCATAACAAGCTTGCTCGCTAGCTCAGCTGTACTTAAGACGAAGAAGCCTTGGGTACAAATCCCGTGAAAGACGTGTCATGGTAAAAGAGATCAAAACAAGCTAAAACGGCACAATTACGGATGCTTTTTATGTCACATTTGCTTTTGTTAACACTATCGGGTAGGTTTAGGTGTAGTGTTGGTGGTACGTACATTATTTTAAAATGCAATGGAGTGCAAATGTCAAATCAGAACTGCGGTGATTCGTATAAAAACGAACGTCATAAAAACATACCATATGTCTGTTCCGGCAAAAAAAAATGAACACGCTTTTATCGCCACTCAGTGGACATTTCACATCGAAACTGCAGTGATATGTACGTATTGGTATGTATTTTGCGACTCGAGAAAATGTTCCCACAGGTACGTTATTTCTAATGAGACTGGGTTGCAACTAACTGTAGAATAAGAGATTAGGGTTAATAGAGTAAGTTGACATGTACTTGCAAAAATTCTTATACTAAGAAGAATGTCTGTTGAGGGAGCATCAAAATAAAGTATTAGCAGATATTCATTAGACAGCCTACTAATACTCTAATGAGGGTACGTTGACATGTAGGAGCAACGTCAACAGAATGTCTAAAGGGGAACATCAAAATAAAGTGTTACCAAATTTTCTTTTGCTTGCTGAGAAAGCGAGAGTGCTGTGTTATAGCAGATCTGGCATAAATGAATTGCAGTTGGGCTTAGTTTTCCTCTCTTTTTTCTCTATGCAAATATTCCCATTTAACATCCCTGCTTTGTACTCTATCAGCACAATGAGGCAGGAAAGGTCCTTGCTTTTGTCATCTACACTTTATAAGACCTGTCATTATCACTTTACAGGTACATTAGAAGCAAACCATTTAAATGCACTTTCTTATAATGTGAGATATAGGGGTAGAACAATCAGCACTGTACAGTGCCGCTTCCTAGCACAAACCCAAAGGGAGGCTATTTCTGGCTTCTCAACAATTTCAGCCCCAGCATGTAGGATCACTATGAGCTTGAGTTTTCTCCCCAGGGCTTCAACAGAAGCATGCACACCAAACAAGAAAAGCCTTGGGGATATGAAAACAACTTTAAAGACAAAGTCGTGGAATCAGCCTCAATAGCAAGCTAATAGCAAAGAAAAGAAATGTAGGAGTCGTTTGTGTATGTAATGCAGAAGGGTATTACACAAAACTGACAATTCATTAACCTTGTGTTTACAGAGTTTATTTTAAATCCAGACAGAACTTACTTAGGATGTTCTATATGATTCTTTTCATCCATTGGCTCCTGTAAATCAAAAACACAAGATCAGGCATTCTGAACCAATTACTGAATCTAGCCAAAAACTTCCAATCTCAGTGTCAAGTTATCACAATATGTTCAGCGGTGTGACACATTAATGGCGACAGCTCCTCTACCAGCTATTTCAGCAGGAGAAAAAATAGACTTCCTTGTCAAAGCGACACCGAGAACTTCACCAGGAAAAGTTAAACTTCATATGCTTGTCACAGCACCAGTGACAACAGCAAGAGCAATATCAGACAAACATCAGTCCTTACACCTGTTAGTGGCTTTATGGCTCTAATAATGATTTTAATGATGATAATATTGTATCTTATACAATGTATTAATGCCATTCCTCATAATAAAATATGTAATTTTTTTACAATGGCCAGAAATACAGTTGCCCCAACAATTATTTGGATACATAATTCAATTCAAACAGATATAAAACCAAGTGGCATATGTGCTCAAATGCTGCTAGAGCTGCTAGAACTTCACTCTTTATAAGTCATTTTTGTTCACTTAACCATTGTGAAAAAGAATTGAGCTTAATTGTATTGAATGTGCACATGTAGCGTACATACAGATAGTACACTTTCATGACTATGTTAAGCACACTTTTAAAATATGCACTTTGTATTTTTTATTTTGAAGTATATTTGTTTTAAAATTCAATTGAAGTGATACTTAAAAGGATAGTTCACCCAAAAATGAAAATGATCACATGATCGACTAAAGTTGTCCACCGGAAGCTAGTTATTTGAATTTATAAAGTTTTAAATATGGATATTTTTCTTACAAAAACGCATCACTTCCCTTCAGAAGACCTTTATTAACCCCTGGAGTAGTATGGATTACTCTTTTTTTATGGATGGGTGCCACAGTATTTTTAAATATATTGTGTTAGTCTGAAAGAAGATAGTCATATACACCTAGGATGGCTTGAGGGTGAGTAAATCATGGGATAATTTTCATTTTTGGGTGAACTATCCCTTTAACCCTTAAATGCATACCTCGGGTCTTTAGTGACCCGGGACGTCATTCACTACCCTTCTCCTCGTTCATTTTTTAAAGTTAGACATCAACCTTCTTGGTATTCCTTAATCAATTAATTATAAAGAATATAACAAGAAAAAAATCATAAAATTATAAAAGAATGCCTATTTTTGTATTCATTTTGTGTAAAAATTGTATAGGGTCGCAACCGACCCGAGGTGTGTATGAGTGTACATATATTTTTTCTGCATGACAATAATTGAATCTTAGATGACGGAATAAGTGCAATTCACCTTTATTCCACAAGGTGGCAATGTTTGATACACAATGCTGAAGTGACGACTCATTCAGACAGAAAACGAAATCATAAGAAAAACATGAAATGGCTCAGCGATTTACTGCAGAGCAAGTACTGAACGCAATCAAATATGACTGTAACTGTTACTGGATGGATCTGGTTAAGCTGTTAGCGATCAAAATATTGATTTTGAAGATGTTGAAAATTATATAGTTTTGAGAATACGTTTGAGATCACGAATGGGCTCATATTCGTGACCTCAAACATAAAACTAGCCCATTATTTGCTGAATTTACTGGGAAATGAGCTCTGACGAGGACAGTGATGATGGCATAAAACATCTGCTCAAACCGAGCCCTTTCAAGCTCCAAAAGGTAACAAAATACGATTTATTTTATTCTTCTATAATTGTTCCTCTAATATCAGAGGAGTTTTATATTATCGCGACAGGTAGAGATCCTTCCGTGTTAGATATAGATCCGGGTCGATAAAGACCCGAATATGTAAGAATGATTGGCGAAACAGTCATGCATTTAAGGGTTAAAATACTAAAGCAAATTAAAAGTACTTGATCATATTTTTTACTGTATTACACATAGGCTTGGTTTCACAGACAGGGCTTAGATTAAACCAGGATTAGGCCTTAGTTCAATTAGGACATTTAAGTAGCTTTTATTAACTTTACACACTTTACTGGTGTGCATCTTGAGACAAAACAGTGGCACTGACATATTTTAAGATATACTGTATGTCAGTGCAAGTTGCTGACAGTTAAAACAGCTCAAACATGCATTTTAGTCTGGGACCAGACTTAAGCTTCGTCTGTGAAACTGGGGGATTACAATGTACTTAAGTGCTACCAAAGTCCCTTTAAGAGAAGTCATTTCACTCGGCAGCCATCTTTGAAACGCCTCTATGGCATCCTGGGCATCATGCCCTATCTCTTTGAATGGGGAAACATCAAATTCTCCAAAACTGTTCGCCAACCTTACGATTACATTTCATATTTGAAATCACCAATGAAATCTGACAACAGCTGTCTTATGAATGTTTTATCCAAATGCTTGAATCATGACAAAAAACGTACTCGGCTACTAACGTAACCTCGGTTCCCTGAGATACGGAACGAGTACTGCGTATGGGGAAAAGTCTCCCTTTTTCCCCGTCACTGAAGCCTTTTTTCAATAACGCAGTGTAACTGCATCGTCATTGGTTCACTCATGAGAAGTTGTTGAACCAATGACGGCGCGGCATAGCTGCGCGACCTATGGCGAGAAAGCGCGCGAATTTTCCCGCCAAAAGGGGCGGGGTACAGTGCTATATAAGCAGGCGTTTCGCCATAGGAATTCAGGCCATATCGACTGAAGCGACGACCCTGAAGCCGCAGCCTCGTGGCACGGCAAGTAACGCAGTACTCGTTCCGTATCTCAGGGAACCGAGGTTACGTTAGTAACCGAGTACGTTCCCTTTCGATACTTCACTCGTACTGCGTATGGGGAACGAATTCAACCGCGCCGTGCCACGGAAGGGAACGACTGGACAAGTTTGGGACACCAGGGGGGTCCACGAAACTAGTGAGAAGGCAGAAGCCGTCGAACCCAAGTTACACTACAAGAGGAAAAAACTCCTGAACCGGTTTTGAGGCGGGGCTCAAAGAGGCCGCTGCATCACACCGATAGGACCCGAGCTTGCAAAGTCGGAACGTCCAGCTGGTAAAATCTGACAAAGGTGGACGGCGAGGACCAGCCGGCCGCCTCACAGATGTCTTTGATAGAAACTCCACTGGACCAGGCCCAAGAAGAGGCCATACTTCTAGTGGAGTGAGCTCTAACTCCTATGGGGCATTCTGAGCCCATGGAGGAGTAACAAAGAGCTATGGCGTCAACAATCCAACGCGAGAGGCGTTGCTTTGAGACCGGAGACCCTTTGGTGCGGCCGCCAAAGCAAACAAAGAGCTGATCTGATAGCCGGAAAGGCTGTGATCGCTCTACATAAGTTCTCAATGCCCTAACAGGGCAGAGCAACTCCAGCTCTTGCTCTTCTGACGAGACAGGGAGCGCAGAGAGGGAGATAACTTGTGCTCTGAACGGAGTCGAGAGCACCTTGGGGACGTAGCCATGCCTGGGTTTCAGCACGACCTTAGAGTCGTTGGGCCCAAATTCAAGGCAAGCAGGGCTCACAGAGAGGGCCTGCAGATCGCCGACACGCTTCACCGATGCTAAAGCCAGTAGCAGAGCGGTCTTAAGCGTCAGGGGCTTGAGGTTAGCTGAGCACAGCGGCTCAAAGGGATGTCCTTTGAGAGCCCTGAGGACCATGGATAGGTCCCAGGTGGGAACAGTGAGGGGGCGAGGAGGATTCAATCGCCTAGCACCCCTCAAGAATCGCACCACTAGGCCGTTTCTCCCCACTGACTGGCCAGCGATAGGAGAGTGAAACGCTGCGATGGCTGCTACGTAAACTTTGAGCGTTGAAGGGGCTCGCCCTGAATTCAAACGCTCTTGGAGAAAGGACAGTATCGGAGATACGTCACACTCCGCTGGATCTATGTTGCGTGCAGAGCACCAATCAACAAAGATTGACCATTTCTGGGCATAGAGACGTCTTGTAGACGGAGCTCTCGCCTGAGAGATGGTGTTCAACACGTCCCCGGGGAGGTTAACCGGCTCCCGTCGAGGGACCATAAGTGCAGAGCCCAAAGTTCTGGCTGTGGGTGCCAAATTGTCCTGTTCGCCTGAGAGAGAAGGTCCCGTCTCAGAGGAATGGGCCATGGGGCTCTCGTGGAGAGCCTGAACAGCTCTGAGGACCAAACCTGGCTCCTCCAGAGCGGGGCCACCAGGAGGACTTTGTGCTCGTCTTCCTTGATTCGCCTGATAACCTGAGGGATCAGAGCGATCGGGGGAAATGCGTAAAGAAGGGTGCTGGGCCAATGGTGGGCCAGCGCGTCGTCCTTCTTCGAGAAATAAGTTGGGCAATGAGAATTGTCTTCTGAGGCGAAGAGGTCGACCTCTGCCTTCCCGAAGAATTCCCATATCGTGAGAACCGTCTGGGGGTGGAGCGTCCACTCGTCTGAGGGGACATTGCTCCGAGACAGCATATCTGCTCCCAGATTGGTTTTCCCAGGAATGTGTGTCGCCCTGAGCGACAGGAACCTGGGTAGAGCCCATTCCAGAAGACGCTTCGCCAGTGTACATAAGCGGCTGGACGAAAGACCTCCCTGGTGATTTATATACGACACCACCGTCATGCTGTCCGATTGGACTAGGACGTGGCGTCCCGTCAGGTGAGCCTGAAAGAAGTGAAGGGCACGAATCACTGCCAGCATCTCTAGGCAGTTGATATGAAGATGGTTCTCCTCGTGTGACCACGAGCCGAAGGCCGGTCTGCCCTCGCAAAGAGCGCCCCAACCTGAGTTGGATGCGTCCGTCGAGAGCACCGTCCTCCGCGACGCCGCCTGAAGGGGTACGCCACGCTTGAACCACTCGGGGTTCAGCCAGGGCTTCAGGGCTGATAGACAGGCCTGATTGACCTTGAGACAGAAGCGGCCATGCCGCCAGGCGTGGGGGGGGACCCGAAACTTCAGCCAGTACTGCAGAGGCCGCATCCGAAGAAGGCCGAGCTGTAGAACTGGGGAGGCGGAAGCCATCAGCCCTAAAAGCCTCTGGAAGGACTTCAGAGGAAGGTAGGCTTTGTTTGTGACGGAAGCCGCGAGCTGCTGAATGGCCAGAGCGCGCTCTGGCGAGACTACTGCCGTCATGCGAACAGAGTCGAAAACTGCTCCCAGGAACGAAATGCGTTGGCTGGGAAGCAGCGAGCACTTGGATAGGTTGACCCTGAGACCCAGGCATTCTAGATGGCTGAGGAGCACAGATCTGTGAAGTTCTAGCTCTGCTCGGGAGTGGGCCAGAATGAGCCAATCGTCGAGATAATTTAGAACACGGATTCCCATCTGTCTGAGTGGGGAAAGAGCCGCATTCATGCACTTGGTGAAAGTGCGAGGAGCCAGGGACAGCCCGAAGGGTAGGACCGTGTATTGGTAAGCCACACCCTCGAAGGCGAATCTCAAGAACCGCCTGTGGTGGGGGGCTATCTGGATGTGAAAGTAGGCATCTTTCAGGTCCAGTGAGCAGAACCAGTCCTCGTGACAAATCTGTGCGAGGATCTGCTTCAGCGTCAGCATCTTGAACTTCCGTCTCATGAGGGAGCGGTTCAGGATCCTGAGATCTAAGATGGGTCTGAGACCGCCATCTTTCTTGGGGACCAGAAAGTAACGGCTGTAAAAGCCTGACTCGCTCTCTGGAGGAGAGACTATTTCTATAGCCCCTTTCCTGAGCAGCGCCAAGACTTCGGCTCGGAGAACGTGAGCGTTGTCCGAAATCACAGAGGTTTGAAGCACCCCGCCGAATCGTGGGGGTCTTCGGGCGAACTGGAGCGAGTAGCCCTGACTTATGATCCCTAGGACCCATTTTGACAGCCCGGGGATGGCCCGCCAAGCCTCGACCCGGGTGGCAAGGGGTTGAATGACATCGGCTGACAGCCCGCCTGAGGGGGGGCTGTACACCGAGGGGAGTGGAAGAGGAAATTTGCCCTTTATTAGACAAGGTAAAAATGTGTTCGCCGTGAAAACGGCGGTTTGTGTGGACGCAACATTTGTGGGCCCATCTGTAATACCGAGCATCATTCCCACGCCCGGATGTGAACGAGGCGGAGGGGAAACTGTGCAAAGGAGCTTTGGGGGTGGTCCGGCCGCAGCGAGACATTCCCCCGTCCTCTTCCTTCCTCTTAAATCAGGATGACTTAGGCGTCACAGGGTCCAGCGCAATCTTGGGCCGGGGTCCCTGGCGTCTCGGGAAGGAGCGTCTGGCAGAGCGAGAGCGCTGGCGTTGCTCCTTTGGCGGTGCTGCCTGGGAGCACCGCTGAGGCAGCTTGGCCTGCAGAGGCGTAGGCTCGCGAAGCCAGGGTGGAGGTAGTCCTGCAGGGCTTTGAAGGAAGGGCCCTCTTAGATTTCCAGCCCACAGCCGTGGGGGGACAGAGGTGAGCTGCCACTGCTTCATCCAGGGGCGGCGGGTGCTCGTAGCCCTTTTCTTCAGCGCCGTCCACAGTGGTGAGGGCTGAACGGTGCGTGGTGTGCAGGCGGGCAGAGTAAGGAGCGCGCCATGACTTGGTCAGCTCCTCGTGTACCTCGGGGAAGAACGGGGCAGCACGTTGACGAGGGGCCTGGCGTCTTCCCGGCAGGAACCACTCATCCAGGCGGCTCCGTGACGGCTCTTCCGGCGGAGCCCAATCCAGGTCTAGCTCCTCTACAGCTTTAGAGAGGACGCGGAGAAGTTCGGCGTCCATGTCCGAGCCGTGTTCGATGGGCTCCAGCGGAGGCGGGGGGGCGGGGTCGTCCTACTCGCCAGCCCAGCCTTCTGCTTCGGAAGCCGCGAGAGACATAGATTCATCTAGCGGCTCTTCGTCCGATCCACCGAATGAGACGAGGTCACTTGCGAATGCTGAGGGACGCTGCTCAGGGTGGGAGAATCTGACGGGCGACTGTTCTCTGGCGGGAGAGGGCGAGGCACGCGGGGGCTGGGCCGACGTGAGCTCGCTCGACTCCGGGCGCTGGGTCGCTCTACCCCGCTGTCTCTTCCTCGCAGGCTCGCGGCGGGAAGGGGACGGGAGGGCGCGAGCGGCGGGACTGCCTCCGGTGAAGAAAGCAACCCGCGAGCGCAGAGAGGCCAGGCTCATGCACTCACAGTGCGGGCATGAGGCGTCAGTGAGCGCGGCTTCCGCATGGGGCTTACCCAGGCATCCAACGCACTCGTCGTGTCCGTCGTTGTCCTGCAGAGGGGCTCTGCAGGTGTCACAGGAGTGACGTGGCATTTAAAAATGCCAGCGCCGTGAAAACGGCGATTGGGGGGCTCTTAGAGCGGCGAGGACCGCGGAAGCTCTTTTAGAGCGGACGAATCCGCTTAGAATGCTCTTATAGAGCGGTATAAAACCGCGAGGAAAAGCTCTCAGAGGGGGCGCCGGATGGCGGCAGGAGACGGCTGAGGCGGCGGCCGGAACGGGAAGCAGGCGGCGGGCGTCTAGAAGACGGCGCTCGGGGCAGTAGTCCACGAGGGCGCCGGCGCTGTCGAAGTCCGGCGGCTCAGCTGGGTCCGCTGCGGGGCCTCTTCAACGGCGGCGAGAGCTGCTTCTTCCAGGCGGCGGGCTTCTTCGGCTTCAGCGCGGAGATCAGCGAAGAGATGTGTAGTCGTCGCTGAAGGAGAAAGGACTGAATTCCTATGGCGAAACGCCTGCTTATATAGCACTGTACCCCGCCCCTTTTGGCGGAAAAATTCGCGCGCTTTCTCGCCATAGGTCGCGCAGCTATGCCGCGCCGTCATTGGTTCAACAACTTCTCATGAGTGAACCAATGACGATGCAGTTACACTGCGTTATTGAAAAAAGGCTTCAGTGACGGGGAAAAAGGGAGACTTTTCCCCATACGCAGTACGAGTGAAGTATCGAAAGGGAACTGTATTTTTTAGGCTGGATCAAGCTAATGCGCATGCACAGACCTAAATGTGCGTCTCTTCTGCCATGTTTCAGAGGCGCGCGTCTGATTGTTTCTATAGAAACCGGTGCTTCTAACGGCCGCTGCAGTGACGCGATGACTTTACCAGTCGCGATTGGCTCTTATTTAGAAGGCAGGACTTATTCCGCCATATTGCGCGTTACACTTTCTCTCATTCAAAACAATACGAGTGACACATCTTGTGTTATTCTATAGTCTTTGGTGCTACTTAAGTAGGTAAAAAAAGCTTCAGCTTATTGCATTTAATATAAATTCAAACTATAACATGTTTTTATTTAATTGCAAATAACGTGCTGTTAATAAACAGTAAGTGTCCAAAAACATTACAATCAGTTAATGCTTAAGTATATTCCTTTAAAGTATATTATTTCCATAGTCTTTTTAAATTTTACTTCTTTCTAGGGAAGGTCTGTCAGTCAAACCTCTGCTGATCAGATCTTTCTTTCATCAGACAAACAGATTCACTTCTATTTTGTCAGTGCTGTCAGAAACATTGAACAAGATTACAGTTTGAGAGATACCAATGGAGAAAAATGATAAACAGTCATCCCTCCATTATTGTGTAGAAGATGTATAAACTGTAACACATAACCAGTCACAGCAGTTCTAATCCACCTTACCGGTAACAAAATCCTCCCTATCTCGCAGTTCTACAATCATATAGATACTCTAAAGCTGTGGCAAATAATGTGATCCTTTGACTTAGGGGTGCATTCAGAAACAGCTGTTCATTTTTTTTTTTCCCACTTTCAAACCTCTAGAGTGCATTAGCCAGCATCTCCTGCAGTGCTTATCTTTAGTTACTCATGAGCGATAAGATTTTCAGCAAGCTGAGCAATATTGAATATCACTTTTCACCCTTATCAGCATCATTGTGTGTTTGTATATGGTGGAGGAATCTGTATGGCATAAAGTGTTTAAGGATTTCACACACACTATGTTTTGACAGTACTGAGCATAAAAATGACCTGCTGGCCCAACATTTTCCATCCACTTCCAAACAAGTGGAAATCAGCAAGCTGTGATGTGGAAAGGAATACTAGCTTACTGAATGCTATACATATACATGGTCTATTGCAGGGGTGGCTAACATCAGTCCGGGAGAGCCACAGTCCTGCAGAGTTTTGCTCCAACCTTAAAATCCTCCTGTAGTCAATAATTTTTTCACTTAAAACTCATCTTTGATCACCAAAATTACAAATTTAAACAATATTTTTCCTGTGAAAAAAAAAAAAAATCTTAAAGGTGCCCTAGAACCCTTTTTCACAAGATGTAATATAAGTCTAAGGTGTCCCCTGAATGTGTCTGTGAAGTTTCAGCTCAAAATACCCCATAGATTTTTTATTATTCAATTTTTTAACTGCCTATTTTGGAGCATAATTAGAAATGGGCCGTTTCTGAGCGTGTCCCCTTTAAATGCTCACGCTCCCCACACCCAAGCTTGCGACTCTATAATACATTGCATAAACACACAGCTAATATAACCCTCAAAATGGATCTTTACAAAGTGTTCGTCATGGAGCATGTCTAATCGCGTAAGCATGGTATTTATTTGGATGTTTACATTTGATTCTAAATGAGTTTGATGGTGCTCTGTGGCTAAAGCTAACATTACACACTGTTGGAGAGTTATAAAGAATGAAGTTGACATACAGTGGAAAGAAAGAATGGCAGATGGAGCGATAATAACTGACATGATTCATGATATCATGATATTTTTAGTGATATTTGTAAATTGTCTTTCTAAATGTTTTGTTAGCATGTTGTTAATGTACTGTTAAATGTGGTTAAAGTTACCATCGTTTCTTACTGTATTCACAGAGACAAGAGCCGTCGCTATTTTCATTTTTAAACACGTGCAGTCTGTATAATTCATAAACAACTTCATTCTTTATAAATCTCTCCAACAGTGTGTAATGTTAGCTTTAGCCCCGTTAGCAGCAGCCTCAGTCTCATTCAGAATCAAATAAACATCCAAATAAATACCATACTTACGCGATTAGACATGCTGCATGATGAACACTTTGTAAAGATCCATTTTGAGGGTTATATTAGCTGTGTGAACTTTGTTTATGCAGTGATAGAGTCAGGAGCTCTGGGGGGGGCGGAGAGCGCGAGCAATTAAAGGGGCCGCAGCCTGAATTGGCGCATTTCTAATTATGCCCCAAAATAGGCAGTTAAAAAAAATATTTTAAAAAAATCTATGGGGTATTTTAAGCTGAAACTTCACAGACACATTCAGGGGACACCTTAGACTTATATTACATCTTGTAAAAAAACGTTCGATGGCACCTTTAAAATAATATCAGATTTGTCTAATTTTAAATAAACACAAAAAAATATAGATGAAAAATTTACTTTTGCTATTGTTAAATGTTCAACAATATCTCTCAAATATTTCTGAATTTTTGTACATTTTTTCTCTATATATTGTCGATATGACAACTAGTAAATACACAAAGATTCATCAAGCTAGTGTGTGTGGAAGTATTTAAACCATGTATTACAACTAACCCCGCGTTAGATTGTGCCCCGCGCTCCCCTAGTCTACAGCATGCTAGCATGTTATTCTGAACATAGCCAGTAACTTCAAGGTGTGTACTTTTTAAAAGTCAGTCTGGACAACTTTATTTGGATTCACATTTAAGATGTATTTTTTTCCTTCTGAAGAGAGTTTTGAGACAGTTTTTCATCAGAATATTACACACAAACCGTGTAATGCTGTATGCCTAATTAAAATGATTTATTTTGTCAAATCAAATGTAATGTTAGAAATTATAGAAAAGTATAAAAATATCACTAAAGCACAATACTTGCATCAATCCAGTAAGTCCGACTCTATGGCAACCATTCTAGAGATATTTTTACACTGAATTCAACACCTACAGACAAGGAGGTTTGAGGGTGAAACACAATTCAGCTTAAAGGGCTAGTTCACCCTAAAATGAAAATTAAGTCATCATTTACTCACCCTTGTGTTGTTCTAATGCCGTATGCCCCTTTTTTCTTTTATGAACCACAAAAGGAGATTTTTTTAAAAATGTCCCAACTTCCTCTCATCCATATAATGGCAGTGAATATCAACCAGCATCAAGCTCTTTAAAAAAGTATCACAGAATGATCATATGCAACAAATGTTGTATATTTCATGTGTTCTGGGGGTGTATGACTGTCCTCCAAAACAAACGACCCTATAGGTCGTTTTTCAAGCACCTTATTACGACCTATATTTACGTTTTGAAGTCATGCGCCCTCTGGTGGGCGTAAAAATAATGACAGCGTTGTGTTACGTCTGTCGTCATGAAATGACATATGACTGTCATTACCAATCAAAATGCGTGTTCATTTAAATGCAATGTGTGGACTTTTTACACCATTTCTTCTATTTCCATTTAGCAAAACTAATTTTTTATTAACGACTACATCCACCCCCATTCCTAAACCTAACCTTAGTGATTTATAGTGCATACACACTTTATGAGCACATGTGTTCCCTGGGATCGAACCCACGATCGCATGATCACATGATTGCATATTGTTATTGCAATGCTCTGCAAATTGAGCTATGCAAAACCGGAAAAATGACGCAGATAAAAGGGAACAATGCATTAAAATGAAAGTGTCCTGTTGTCGAAAGGATCGCAATTTTAGCAAACGCTCCTATGGGTCGTATTTCATGAATTAAAATGAAAGTGTCCTGTTGTCGATAGGGACCTATATGGTCGTATTGGTTGGAGAACATGTTGGAAATTTAACGTATTATTTAATGAAATTATTTCATGTTGCGTATTTATTCATCTTGATTCCTCACAACTGATCCAGACGGAGTGAACTGTGGCGCTAACAGTGTCACACGAACTCGTAGCCGTGCACAGAAAAAACAAATTTTCATTAAATAATATATTAAATTTTATATTGCATACCTCAGAACACTTGGAATATACAACATTTGTCACATGGGATCATTCTGTGATACTAAAGCAACTGTTTTCAACATTGATAATAATAAGAAATGTTTATTTAGCATTAAGTCCTCATATTAGAATGATTTCTGAAGGATCATGTGACACTGAAGACTGGAGTAATGATGCTGAAAATTCAGCTTTACCATCAAACATCAAATGAAGCAAAATGACATGGAAGAAAAACAGTTAAGTAGTCATTAGGTGCCATGTTCGTTACAGAGAGCTGGAATAGATTAATTAGTGGAAGAAATTACTCCCCCACCTGCGTGTGACGTCATTAACAGCGTTACTATATTCTTGAAATGAAAGATGTGCGACCATGTTACTAAAGTTGTGACTAGTTGGTTAGTTTCTCAAACAAAGCATCGTAACATGGTAATTAATCAGCGAGTTACATCGTTGTATGGAAAATGCACCCCTGATCAGCTGACGAGTGCACAAACCCCTCTAAAATCATCAAATCAGACCAGCCTGAGTAGCTTGATGGTTTAAACGGTGACAGCAGAGCCTCTGGATATGTGTCACTCCAGTGGGTGTGATAGACCAAAAGTCAAAATTGGTTTATTGCCATTTTTCTCTTGTGCTATAGAGGAAGGAATACAACATTGGCTTAGTTTTAAAACATAGTACCTCACTGTATACTGTCAATATCCCCGAAAGCACTCACTGATTTGGAATGCTCTATATACACTCTTAAAAATAAACTTCCATGAAGAACCTTTAACATTCATGGAACCTTTCCATTCCACAAAAGGTTCTTTATAGTGGAGATTCTTAAGATATTTAATATGTTTTTTACACTAAGAAAAACATGGTCTTTTTAAAAACTGTCCACTGAAAATAATTCTTCTACGGCATCACTGTGAAAAGCCTCTTTTTTTATAATTCTGGTAACCGTCATGAGTTCGATGTTAGCACATTGTTAAGATAATGTGATAATCTAAACAAAACTAAGTTCACGTAATTCTGTATTGTCATAACCACTCGTGTCACTCGTGTCACATCTAACAATATAGCATGACCATTTTTAACTTTTGTTGTGCTTTAAAGAAAGACTTGTGTGTGAGACTTCCTGTAAGACAAACCTAGTCATCAGCTGCATGTTCATTCAAAGACTCTATTGTTATTATTTCTCCTGCTCTACATTACTCACCTTCATTGGATAATGTTCCTGCTGCTTCTAACAATAATTTACCTGTTCATTGTTCATCTGACTCTCCTATAGTCATTGTGTCCAAGCCCTATTATGACAGCCAGGAAGACGGAAGCTTCCAGAGGAGCTACGAGTGATGATGCACAGGTGTATCCTATGCAGAAGTCTTTCTTGTTGAATAACCTGACGCACATACAAATTCTCTTCCCCCTTCAAATCTGTCACAATAAATTATGTTTTACCTTTGCAGTTTAAATAAACCATACATCTCACATTTTTCAACAGGAAATCTTGCTTTATTATTATGAATTTCTTAAATAACCAAACTTCAACAATATAAGGGCAGATCCCTTGAGCGCAGCTGATGACGCTTGAGTGATCAAAAATATGTAAAGGAATTGAGGATGCACAAATAAGAAATGAGAAGCACCCTTTATTTTAAGGTGTCTTTTTTTACAGTGTAATTATACATTTCATTACTGAGTAATAATGATTAGCTATGTACTTACTATAGGGTTAGGGTTTGGTTTAGGGTTAGCTGCATGTAACTATGTACAATTTATAACTATTACTAATTAATTACTAAGTAATTACTATAGTAACTATATGTAATGTGTAACAAGCACACTGTAAAAGCTTTACCTATATTATAAACTTTACCATTACAAATGCGTAATTACAAATATATTTAAATACATGCCATACAAGTTTCAATAGAAATGACATTAAAGTATATTTTAGTTTACCACAAATGCTTGTCAGAACATTCAGCAGTACATATTAAACATAGTTCAAAGACAATAGAAGTAATTCTATAAATACTTTGATTCTTCAGTTCTTTAGCCTCTAGTACGACTCATGAGCAGCACCACAGTTCCTGACAGATTCTCACATACTTCACCACCATGGACTCTCACTTCACTGAATCCCAGCATGCACCTCTCATATGTGACTCATTCTAATTATATCCCTTTTAAGTGCAAAACAAACACCTCTTTGGGACAATTTCATGCCATCTCATGCTGGTGACTTCATTCGTCACCACAGCTATTTTTCCAAATCATAAAGAACAATAACCAATAATTCCAATATTTATATTTCCTATATGTTATATAGCATAGTGCTTCTTAATTGTAACGAAGCTGGACTCAGGCAGGGATCCATATGCAAAGCTTTATTAAAAGTGAGCGTGTTCGTACAGGCAGGGTCAAACGGGAACAAACAGGAACAGCAAGGGACAGGCAGAGTCATGGTCAGGATACAGGCAAGGATCAGGGCAGGCAGATATCACTCACAGATCGGGAAACAGTATACAGTCCAAAGGCAGGCAGAAGGGGATCGTAAACGGTAAGCAGACAGGATCGGTAACAGGCAGACAAGATGATAATGCTCAGTAATGTACACAATGTGAAACAAGACTTTGCAATGAGATGGTGTGTGAGCGAGTCTTAAATAGTCCAGATAATAGGCTACAGGTATATGTGGCAATATGTGGCTTTTTTCTTTGTTTTTGTCTCATGAAGGTCACATTAAAATGGCCATCATTTTCAAACCTAGATGCTTGTTCCAGAAATATTTAAAATATATATTTCTATCGCTTTAATTTAATTTAATTTAATTAAATATTATTTTAATAAATATTATTTTATTAAGGATGTGGCAGGGGCACCAAGAAAGAAAAATGTGTATATATAGAAGGATGGGGAATATGGAACAGGATTAATGGCTTTGCTCTTAACACAATTAAGGCCATTAACCATATTCACAGCATGCTAATCTGAACCAATTAGCCTTTAATAAGCTGCCCAAAGACGTCCTTTTTAAATTATGCTTGACCTTTTTACAGTTTATAAGAACAATTTAGGGCAAACATTAAAAAACCCTCAGTGTGGGCATAAGAAGTCATCTAAAGCCATCAGGGTTTACCATCAAATGCATCATGACTAACAAAGACTTACAATGTGTTTATCCTCAGAATGTTTGATGATTGAATAATGTACAAAATCAAGCAAATTGTCCACCTCTGAAAGGGCCATGATTTGAAAACTCTCCAGTGTATCTTGATGTGGGCTTTGAAATGAATTTTCAAAAAAGGAGGCGCATGTCATTGTGCACTAACAGAATGCTGAATCAAACAGAACAAGCCTCATTTTTTTTTCTTTTCATTTTTCATAAATATTGAAAGCCGAAATAGGTTGCCTCGACATTACCATATTTCAATATCAACCTTTTCAACCTCCTTTTGCTACTTTGATGAATATGTCAAAGCTTCACTTCTTTCCTCTAACTTTCGATTTGGCTCTTCACTTTTGGCTCATTGAAGCTGCCGCTCACATGTTTATCCAATACCTCAACAGATTCCCTCTGATTGAACAGGAACAACAGCTGCTGGTGCATTTGAACACAACAGAGAGTTGAACCATTATGAAGAAAATATTAACCTGAATGATCCTTAACATTTTAACATGCTTATTTCTACGAGACACTCACTAGAGGTAAACATGAAAACAAGAGGGGACAAATAAATTGCACACTTTCAAACCATGGCTTAATTTACTTTGATTGTTTGATGCTGCACACAGAAAACACTTATCACAGCTACACAGAAATTGAAACAATCACTGGAAACATGTTGTTATTTATTTACATGCATGATTAACATACATTCTTACAAGTCTATCTTCTAAATATCAAAATATTAGCCTCTGGTAAGAAAAATTTGCAATCAATTTTAACCATGCCAAGGTAGTTTTTGTTGTCCACATGTGATAAAAAGTGAAGGCTATCCCCAACAGTTTTAAGAGAAACTCAAATGTATCACTGTAAAGGGGTAATGCATTCAGACCTTGCTTGTATCAGAATCCTTTGAACCAGCATGACCTTGTGGTTAATGAATTACACTTGACTGCCACCGTACTTTCACCCACAGGGCGCCATATTGGGCAGAATCCAACATTGTAAGAGTCTCAGTGTCCTTTCTGATGCAAAGGCTCCAATTAGACTCTGTACTACATTTACTCTGCTAGTATGAAGATCTTTGAAAAATTAAATACCCTGAAGGCCATGGCTCTGATGTGTTTTAAACAGTTAAGCAGTGCCGGCCCTAGCCTCTTTGACGCCCTAGGCAAGATTTTTTTTTGGCGCCCCCTTATATTGCGATTTATCTAAAGGGGCGAATCTAGAAAATTATTTCCAGGGTGGCAAAGGGGTGGCATGAGGTCTATGAGGGGTGGCAACACCAAAGCAAGCGCTCATGCATAGTTTTTGGAGATTTATAGCCTGACATACACAATTGTGTTCACAAACATTGCATTACCAGAAATTATCTATATACTGTTTAAAATTAATAAATAAAAAAATTTCAATATCCATCATGGCACCAAGTAAATACACTATATGAAAAACTTCTAAATGAGTCTGAGCTTGTATCACTAAAGGAGATGAGCAGTTTTATCAATATTACACAGGCTACTTCAATGGTATAAATTACATTTTAGTGCAAGTTAAAGAGCAACAAAACAATTTTTGAGTTTCTGTTATTAACAGAGGTGGGAATGTGTGTGTTCACCCAGAACACCCTATCAACCACATACTCTAGCAACACATCAGCAACTGCATAGCAAGCGCCTAGCAACCACCCAGAATCTCCTAGCAACCACCTAGCAACACTTTAGCAATCACCCAGAACATCTATTTTCTGGACTAACTGACCAAAGTTTTTACATTTTTTAAACAAGACTTGAAGTTGGGTTTATGACAAGCCAACATAAATTTGTCCTTCAAACTTTTCAGTCTCTATTGTTTTTCTTGATTGCTAACGCACAATTCATGAAACAATTCAACATTTTCTCACAACTAAACACAATATCAAAACTATACACCAACTTGCACAAACCTCAAATGTCCAGGTCAAAATAAAATGTTCTAGTCAAAAACTTATTCTTGTCTGACAAAATCAAACTTTGGCATCAGATGACACACAAAACATAACAATTACACAGACTACTGCACTGCCCAGTGAACACTAGTGAGATCAATTCATATAACACGGTAACAAAAATACCTCTATTTCATTTTACTATTATAAATTGATCTTGCAGTAGATGAAAAGCATGAGAAAAATAAGTATGAACTTGGTATGCACCACAATACAGTATACTATCAATTGCAGTAAAAGTAAATCAGCATCCTCTGCACATTTGGCTAAATTTCATTACAGTATACAGTATAGCAGTGTATTGGTCTTGACACAGACTATATCCCTAGGCAATTATTTCTCAGCGCTGCAAAAAATACAGTACAGTATTTTTGGCTACAAAGTTCAGAAATGGCTACAAAGAGAGTTGACAATCACAACATTGAGGGTGTACAACGTGAAATTTCCCTCATCTAAAGTAGCATACTGGTACTGTGTAAGTTTAAAACCCCTGTAAATTATTCATTCAGCTCTCTCAGATTTTGACTGGTGTGTCATCAGTTTTGCTACCTAATGTTGTCATTTTAAACGTTTTGAGAAATGTATAATGTGTTAGCAATCGAGAAAAGCTAAAATACGTTTAGATTCTTACCCCAACTCTGCTATTAGTTTCTGTGATCGGGATCTCCGTATTGATTTCATGTCATTGGTTCGTCGGATGGCAAAAAATACCTTTATCCATGATGAAAGTGGAGCGGGCGGTTGCTGAATCAGCTCGCCAAAAAATTACTAAAATTTCAGACATATTCGGATGGGACATTTCTCACAGGACTTCTGAGTTAGCCGGGAAGCAGCAATTTTCCGATTCACGTACAAATATGGGAAAAAATCTTGAGTGAACTTGGCTGCGCTGTGTTTTTGACTCTCAAAGAACCGGTTCATAAGAGTAATTTGTTAATGAAGCACACTGGGCGCGCTGCGTGCAACCATCATGCACAGTTTATTGAAAGACGTGTTTTCTTGCCATTACTTTGTGTTGCGCAATTTTTTTTAGTCATCATATTGAAGCGCCGCTCCTGAAAAGCAGTACTTGAAACACTGCTTACATATTTTATTCTGTGATAATTTTGGGGTGGCAAAGCTTTTTATTAGGGTGGCAGATGCCACCCCGTGCCACCCCGGTAGATCCGCCCGTGTCCACGCATCCGGCCTCTTTGGCGCCCCCAAGCGAGATTGCGCCCTTAGCATTTGCCTATACTGCCTATATAACGGGCCGGCTCTGCAGTTAAGGAGTAGTCACTGTCAGGATTATATTTTGTTCATTGTGTTTTGCCTTGGTTCTGTTCTGTTTCTGTATCCTGACCTAGTTTCCTAGTGTGTCCCAGTTAGTACCATTAGTTACTGATTACATTCACCTTTTGGTCATTTGTTCCTTCATTTCTTCCTGTGTATTTAAGCCCTTAGTTTCCTTAGTTTCCTTTGTTCATTGTTCTGTGTTGTCAGTGTGTAGTCTCCATCTGGGAGATTTTCATGGATTTGTGGAGTGGGTGCTGGTGAATAAAGGATCAGCATTCACCATCTGCCCCAAGGAGGACATCACCAGCCCCACTCTGGACTCAGATCCCAGCCAGCTGAGCTAATGCCTGAGCCTGCCGCTATGTAGAATCCAGACAAGAGGACTAAGCCAACCATTGCCCCGGAGCCCGAGTCCCACAGAAAGTCTGACCAGGAGCGTGAGTCGGCAACACCGTGCGTACCAATGGGCGTAGTAGTGGAGTTAGTGGCATGGAGTGGAGCCCCACCCACTCCTGCCACAGAAGGTGAGCTGTACCTGGCCTCTGGGAATATTTATGAGGAATTAAAAGAGGATGTTTACCTGATTCTCCCACCTCTCTTGGTTCCACCCAGCTCAAAGTCTCCTGTGCCCCCGCTGGTTCCGCCCAGCTTTAAGTCTCCAGAGTTCCCAGCCAGCCTCCCTCTCCCACCTCCTTTTCCAATAATAACCAGTTCCTTAGCCCCACCTCCGCTGGTTCCCTTTCCACTGTATTGATTTACCCTGGGTATTCTGGTCTCCAGCTCCACTCAGTAAAGAGGATCCACCGGCTCTGCCTTCAGCTTCTGACCCATCACTCCACCTTGGCCTGTTGACCTCCCTTCCTTGGCTCCACCAGAGACCATCGTCCTTGCGGCTCCACCAGGTTCCCTTGTCCCTACGGCTCTGCCTTGGTCAGACATCATCCTGCCTGCATCACAGACTTCCGAGCCATCCGCTGCGCTCCTTCTCTTCACCCCTTCGGCTCCGTTTGGCTCTGCCTTCCCTCCGGCTCCACCTCCACTGCCGATCTTAGTTCCACCGTTTCCACCTCAGTCTTCTGGCATCTTGGCTCCACCTCGGACACTCGTCATTGCGGCTCGGCCTCCAGGACCATCAGTGTCACCCGGTCCCATCTGCTCTCCATCTGCACCCAGGGCTCCATTTCCATCAGCCTCGTCTCCTTCAGTTGTCCCGCTGGAGTCGACAGCCAAATCACCACCACCCTCCCTCAACTCCACCATAGACATTTATCCTGGCTGTGGTCTGGGTCCCTGCCTTGCTCCTCGTACTGTCAGGATTATGTTTTGTTCATTGTGTTTTGATTTGCTTCTGTTCTGTTTCTGTATCCTGACCTAGTTTTCTAGTGTGTGCCAGTTAGTTTGAAGCAACGTATGAAGAAGAACTCACAGAAGAAGCAGCTTTCTGTAGGTCAATGCACCAAATTCACATGATCAACTTGAACCCGTTGTGGAATTTGTGTGGGGAAATTCCTGATCGTGTGGATTTCTATTGAAATTGTAAAATTTGGCAAAACAACTGTAAATGTGACCACACCTTTATTCTGTTAATGTTATTAAATGACAAAATACTAATTGCTAAAGACTATGAAAAGTTTTCATACTGCAAAAAGTGGTAACCTGGAATTGTTAACCATTTTACCAAATTTAACCCATAAAAACAGTTTTTTTTAATAAATTAACATATTTGAGTTTTTTTTTTTTTTTTTTTAAATTTACTTGTTTTTTGTTTTGTTTTGTTTGAAATTGTAAATAATACCTTTTAAAGATTTTTTGAAGTTGTAAATAAAAGAAAGATTAATGGAGTACATTTTACAAGAAAATACTTTTAAAGGGGTACTTCACAACTGGCAAAATGGGCTTTTAGTAAAACTTGGCTGCCTATGCAGTAGAAAGTTGTAACAGTTACTTTTGAAATCAGTGCTACCTGACTAGAGAAAATAGAGAAAAAAGGCTGTTGTCTTCCCTTTTGTCAAGTAGATAGGGAAACTTCAACACCAATAATGCACTGGGCATGTTGCCGTCCAAGGCCACAACCGTCAGTCTGCTATGGAGACACACCATGGAGTCAAATACCACTTTGCTTTAGTAGAAATACTTCTTAGCAAACTTGTAGTCATAATGGTGTCGACCTGTATTGTTCTCAGGTGCAAGAAT
This sequence comes from Ancherythroculter nigrocauda, assembly GCA_036281575.1. Taxonomy (NCBI): domain Eukaryota; kingdom Metazoa; phylum Chordata; class Actinopteri; order Cypriniformes; family Xenocyprididae; genus Ancherythroculter; species Ancherythroculter nigrocauda. Next base: position 30,316,041 of record VTFQ01000001.1, read on the forward strand.
TCACAGAGTAAACGTTTAGCGGGAGTGAGTTAGTTTTGGTTTCCAGTGAAGGATCCAGCACATTGAAGGCATGGCTAAAGGCAGCAAAGAATTGTATATACAATTGGAGAGAAAGCCACAACGGAACATCTAAAAAACCTGTGTTTGTAGTCAACATTTCAAACAAGCAAAAGCAAAATGATGTCGCGTACAGGTAAGAAAGCTATTGCCATAGTGTTCCATTTTTACCATAATTTACATATACTTCAGACATTGTAACAATACAAACTGGGTTGTGCAGAATCTGTATCACAGCATTGTAGTATGATAAAGAACTGAAAAGTGAGATTATATCCACAGGAACAAACCAGTCCTACTTGTTGTTTACTGACTGGTCTGTGTTCAGGATGTGGTCACCAGGCCATCGTGACCTAGTAGTGGCTGCCAGGATGACCGATAAGAGAGGCTGCACATCTCCTCAGTAAAATAGAAACCAGAACATTTTCCTTTGTGAGAAGATGTCATGATGGCAGTCCCTAGAGTCAGCTATTGTAAGAACAAGGTCTATAGAGATCGCATGAATCAAAACTATTGTCTTGTTCGGTTGTTTAGCTCACACCCATCAGGTCCACAAGGAATATTAGTCCAACTTATACAAACAGCAAAGACAGAAAGACTTATTGATTTATAGGTAGGGTAAGAGATGACCTCAAGGTCAGCAAAAGATAAATCAATATGAGATAAAGTTCATTTTAAATGGTTTGGTGTCAGGCAATTTTTAAACATTAAACAATGCTGATACATTAAACAAAGGCGGACATGTATCACATAAATTATACATAAAAGAAAATACTTTTTAAATGACAAATACACAAATACACTGATTTGTACTGTATATAATGAAATATATATTTTGTGTCTCTCTTGTGTCTACAGTCTTTTTTAGCATTTGTTTTAATACATTCAACACTATGTCCCTTGCAGTTGGCTGTGACCAATCAATTTTTAAACCACTTTTTGAAGTCCAAAATAGCTTGCTTTCTTTATCTATTTGATGTTTAAAGTAGCACTGCACATTGCAGCAATTTGTTTTTGATTGTGTCTAGCTGTCCCCATCACAATCGTTATTAAATAAATAGTTCACGCAGAATGAAAATTCTGTCATCATTTATATACTGACTCATGTTTCATCTCTTGCCATACAACAACCATTCTAGTGACCATGACTCTCAAGCTCCAAAAACAACAAGAAACATCATAAAAGATCCATATAGTGATCCGTAATATTGCAGTTTGTTCCTAATGAAAAGCTGTTCGTGCAACATTTGTATGGACTATTTTTATGGTGTTTTTGTTATGTTTTATGGTATTTTATGGTGATTTTGGACTTGTTCTGTATTCAAACTTTGGGTGGGTAAACTATCACATGTGCATGTGTGCATTTTGTGCTTTAATCAGAATTAATAGAATAATTCACTATTGGATAAAATATTGTTAGACTTTTTCTGTGGATTTGTACACATTTAGGACCCAGTTTCACAGACAGGGCTTAGATTAAGCCAGGATTCACATTCAATTTAACTGCACTTCTTTTTTCAGATCATGTGTACGCTTAAAATAGCCTAGCCTGGGGATTGCCAAAGACTCTAGCTTAAATGCAACACCACAGCCAATAACAACATACTGCATATTACAGCTATATGAGATTTCAGATTGTCACACCATGACAGGAATAGAAAACCAATGATCATCTACAGAGGCGTTCATACTGACAGCGATATGCAGAGACAAAGTGACTGGAAGTCATTTATTTTTCAATGACAGTTGGCCATTTGAGGTGACGTGAGGGACAACGACCTTTGCCAGTGTGCAAAGTTGAGCAGAGTTTTAATAAAAATGTGCAGTGACACGATGGGGAGTGACAACAGTGAACTTTACATGATCCACCACCTGAAACATTAGAGTATGACTGCCTATTAGAAACAGTACAGAGACTTAGTGACCTCCATTGATTTAACCACTGTCATGGTGAACGGCCCTTGTCACGTTTCTTGTCACAGCTTAGGAAAAAAATTTAAATAGGCGAGATAGGATTTATTGCTTGTCTCTTCATCCTGGCATGCCTAATTAGGGCAAAATGTAAAGCTGAACTGTCAGGTTATCTGCTCTGAACTTATTTTGTACAATAACCTTGATTTTAAAATCCCACAGTCTAAAAGGATGCCAAATGTGTTTTACAGCATCAAAAGCTTGGAATAATTCAGATTTTTAGAAGTCTCTTTATGCTACCAAGGCTGTAAAAAAAAAAAAAAAAAAACCTGTAAAAAAAAAAAATAATAATAATAATAATAATAATAACTGTTTTCTGTTTGGATATATTTGAAAATGTCTTTTCCTGTGATTTGAGAAGGATCATGCACAGTGAAGACTGAAGTAATGGCTGCTGAAAAATCAGCAAGTAATAAAGTAATAAATTATGTTTTACAATATTACAATAGAAAACTTGTAAAAAAAAATATATATACGTTTACAGGACAAAGAGAAGAGCCAAAGTGCGGGCTTAAATAAGGGGCTTTCGCGCCGAATAATTCTAGGAACTTAGTACTAGGAACTAGCCACTAGGATAGTTCCCTGAGAACTAATTTCTCCCCCGGGCCATGTCCCTGGTTGCATTCACACCGGGAATAGGAACTCTGAACCGCTAAAAATCAGTGAATGGAGGATGCCATGATCGGAGCTGTTTGTTGTGTGTCGTGATAACAGAGAGATGGAATGTAAACATTCCAATGTAAATCTATGCGACTGAAAGAGCAAAAAGTGGGGCTAAGAGACAAAATCTCCTATGACAACTTTCAGTATCGAGGCGGAGAAAAGAACACAACCCTGCAGACAACAGGTAAATGTTTTTTGTGAAGTAAATATGTTTACACAGCTTTTTAAAAATGCTGGGTGCCGTTGTTTGACATGCATTTGACCAATCAACATACATTTAAGTAACTGATAGTTCCTATAGAGCTGATTTAGACCCTACTCTGAAGTAGGAGCTGATTTAGTTCGCCCAAAAGGAGTTCCTAGAACTAAAATTGCTGCTAGTTCCTGCAGTGCAAACATGGCAAAATCCGGATACTTCAGCCAATAGTTCTAGGAACTATGAAAAGGTTCCTCCAGTGTGAAAGCCTCTATACATAACTAAATGAGGAACCAAACAAGACTCAGGTGAACATAATCAGTAAACCAATGAGTAACTATAGAAACCAACTAGCAAGTAAACACAGGAACGAAACATGACAACCAAAGGAAAAACAACATACGAGTCCACACATAGAACATAACCATTACAATTTCACAATATTACTCTCTTTACTGTATTTTGATCAAATGAACAAAGACTTGGTGAGCATAAAGCCCAAAATATACTTTGTTTTGTTTTGTTTTTTGTACGCTAGTGAACACGCACAGTTGTACAGTGCATCTGAAATCGCATACTGAGTAGGTACTACATTTAAATTTTAATTTACTTTGCAACCATTAAAAATGTAGTATATACTATATAGTATGAATATGGGTAGTATGAATGTAATCTGGACATACTACATCCACCACATTGTTATTGTCACATGACCTACCAGCGGCAGTTGCGTTGCTTCACTGCCAAAATTCAGTGCGCATGTGCATCGACAGAGGGCCTCATTCATGAAACTTTTGTAAATTTATGAGTAAATTCGGAGTAATTTGCACATAAAACGGACCTTCCCGAAAACTCTCCTCTGGATTCACAAACGCTTTGTAAACTTCAGTTAATCGTGTATGTTAATGAATTTCAATAATTCGTAAATAGGGCGCACATGCACGCTCATTCACAGTTAGCATAATTAGGCCATATGCCAAACAATAAATATTCAATTAACTTGTGTCCACCAAAGCGTTTTTAGCCAGCTGAAAAAAAATGCCAGGTGCTCTTCTGAAAGTGCCGCTTGAGAGCACTTTGGAGGCGCAGTGTTTTTCCAGCTGAGACGCTTTGGTTGCTATGATTTAAAATATTCACAACAGTAATGTGTTACTAGTATCTAATTTTTAAGAATACTACTGAATATAAAAACGCAGTAACCAGCAATATGAACTTCTCCATTGTTGTTTAGTCATTGTACAAGTAGGATGGTTGGTCGGTGTAGTATTTGCCCCGCCCCTCCTCCACTGTGATTGAACGGCTGGGTAAAACGTGACAGTGATGAGCGCTGCATTTTACCCAAAGATGCAAAGATGGCTAACAAACTCATGAAATATTATTATGGTACATAGATACATAGAACGTTTGAATGTTTTACGCACCATTTACACATGGTAAGGAGCATTTGTAAATTTCTTTCATACCAACTAACATTTTGAAAATACAAACATTTTCATGAATCTGCAAATTTACGTCAGAATATGGCTTTATGAACGATTTACACAAAGATTTGTTCTGTTCGTGTTTCATGAATGAGGACCAGACTACGCACAGTTGGAAGAATCGGCTGCCCACATATAGCATTTGCATACTGTGCTAATAGAGCATACAGTTAAGTATACTTTGGGCTTAAGAGACTTCTTTCCAAAACATTAAAAATATTGATTATTTCAAACTTCTGAATGGTAGTGTAATTCTGTCACTTCCCTTGCCTATTAGCAAATATGGGTACTTCCTGTGACTTCCTGTGACTGCTCAGCCCTCTAATTCCACACAAACCATAAAGAAACCATCATTCTAACCTCTTCCTACTGAGAAAGTATCCGCTTCTGTCTAATTATGGGGCATTCAGGCAGGAGGAAGAGTACAGGCCAAGCACAACATGCCAGTGAATGGCAACACATGAGACATAGAGGCCGCTCCTGTTTTCAGCAGACCATCACTCCTTCCCTTCCGCTCTAGTCATCCTCCGTCTGGGCGATGATGTCGAATGTGAGTCTGGAGGTGAGTCCGTCCCACACTGACCCATATATAAACACAAGAGAAAGAGGGGAAAAAAAAACAGGAAGCAGCCCACGAGAGCTGTGGCTGAGCCCAGCCAGTTTCGCAACAGGCACTTGTTACATTTGTCTGACAGGAAGTTGGTGGTAAATGGTGCTTTACAGTATGTGCCCACAGAAATGCCACATCAAGTGATCCTCGCTATCTGGATCCCTTTCTGCGTGATCATGATACTTTAAATCATTTACTTGACTGATTAAAGTTCAAACTGACACGTTTGGGTCAATCCGTCCTTCAATCAAACATGTCAGTTCATGACCCTTGAATGTACATTGGTTACTATCCAGCGGGTAGTGGTAGGTGCTTAAAAGATCAAAAACTGTACTGTACCATCTGTCTGAACTAGGAGGTCATAAAGGATTGGTCAGGAACTGGAAGGGCTGTTTTAGCATTAAAACAGAAACCCAGCTAACAGTGAATGTTTTCAAAACTTCAGTGTGGCAAAGTCACCTAAAAAGTTGTTAAAAAAAAAAAAAAAGGTAATACTTTACTTGAAGGGGTGTGCATAAGACTGACATGATCCCTTCATAATCATGACATGACACGTTTATGACAACTCATTAAGTGTCATTCGCTCAATGCAAAGATGACATTGTTTGAGATGTCAGTGTTATGACAACTTGACATAAACCAATACATCATAACCTGTCAGTGTCTTTGTCATGACAACTTGACATTACCAAGACAACATAACCTGTCATAAACATGACATAGCAGATTAATTATCAAACTTAAGAAACTACTTAGCTTTGTGGGTTAACATTACATTACATTATTTTGGTAACACTTTAGTATAGGGAGCACATATAAATTATTAACTATGACTTTCCATCAATAAACTCCTAATTTACTGCTTATTATAGTTAATTGTTAAGTTTAGGTATTGGGTAGGATTAAGAATGTAGAATAAGGTCATGCAAAATAAAGCATTAATATGTGCTTAATAAGTACTAATAAACAGCCAATATTCTAGTAATATGAATGCTAATAGTAATAAGCAACTAGATAAAAGACCCTAAAATAAAGTGTTACCATTATTTCATAACAGTGTCATCTTTTTTAAGAAATTTGAAATTGTCTATTATCTGACTTTCTGTTGGAGGAAACTTTAAAAAAAAAAAAAAAAAAACATTATTAAATGAAAACTATTCATGACGCTGTTATAAAATTATTTGTCAGAGTATTAAGACTTAATGACATTTTAATGACAAATTCAATTGCCACTGTAGTTGAGGTCAAGAAAAATATTCATGACACAATTATAATGGCCTCATGTCAAAACCAACCACATGACAGTTTAATGTAATGTTAACCCATAAAGCTAAATAATGTCAAGTTGTCATGACAAAGACAAAGTCTTATGCACACCCCTTCAAGTAAAGTGTTACCAAAAAAATACTTCCAGATATGTTAATAAAACATTTGTTCAAAATGATCTGGTCTTTAATAATGTTCTCAAAAAGTTATCACAAAAACATTACACATCATTCACAGAACGGTTTCCCTGAAACGTTTAGTTGGGTGTTCGCCTAACGTTTTTTAGGCCCCACTAGTGTTTTTTTTTTTTTTTTTTAAAGCGTTTTAAAAAGAAAGCGGTCCTCATCTACACTGGCATTTCCACAGCGTTTCAGAAACGATATCCGTCTACACTACATGGTCGAAAACGCATGTCACATGACTGTTCATGCATGCGCATACAAGTGTAAACAGTTGCCTCTCGCGAATTAAAAAATGCAGAGTTTAACTGCACAATGGCTGCTAAAAATAACAACAAAGCCAGCAAAGATTGCAGTTCAGTCTCCATGTCATTGTTTACATGGATACGCAGAGTGAACGTGGGCAGCCACGCCATCATTTTCAAAAGTCTCCGTTTTGGTCAGTTTATACTGAAACGCAACCCCAGCATTTTCAAACTAAAACGGGGTCAGCAGCATTTTTGAAAGTCTCTGTTTTCGAGGTACGAAAACACCGGTGTAGTGTAAACGACAGGTGTAACTGTAGCAAAACGTATGCATTTTAAAACGAAAACGCACTAGTGTAAACAGGGGGCCTTAAATGTTGCTAATTCTTTCAGAATGTTCAGAGAACATTCCCATTATGTTTGTAAAATTCTAAAATGGAATGTTTCTTTAACGTTCTCATAACCAAGAAAAAAAAACATTTTTAAAACTTTTTTTTTTTTAAATGGACGTTTTGAACGTTCAGAGAACATTCAGAAATAGTGTTTTATAACTTAATAGGAACATTAGCAAAACATTGTTAGAGCATAATTTTGTTAGCTGGAAACCTCCCTATAAGCAATGCCCTAGCAACTACCCAGAACACTCTAGCAACCACATAGCAGCCTACCACATAGCACAGTTTAACATCATTTTGTCATCTGAAAATGCAAAAATCTAGTTAAGTAAAGATAATGTACATCCAGCCAGTTGTTTTCACAAAATAAACCCTGACAGGGTGATCAAGCCTTGTCTATTTTGCACTAACACCCAGCTGGAATGTACATTATCCTGCTTATTATATAGCTACTTGCCACATTAGCAAATAATTAGACACACAATATTGATTTAAGTCGAAATATTGAAATATCATCTCATTAAACGCAAAGCTTCCCTGAATAAAAAGAGTTCCAAGTAGCCTAGAAGAAAAAAAACAAGACATTTAAGGGATAATGTACAGTTATATCACATATTAAACAGCTTTTCAGTATAAGTAATAATGAGGACATGAAATACTGATTTGAGAAGAAACAATTTTAATATCTTACCTGTTTATTATCTTATAAACCATTACAGTGTACAAAACAATCATTCTAGCAACAAAACAAACACTTCAACATGATTACCATAGGCCTACTATTAATACTGAAGGTTTCATTTTACAGTTACTACAGTCAATAACTGAGGCACAAGATGGTAGTAATTACTATTGCTGACAGTAATTATCAAGGGAATAACTGACCTTGTAATGTCACGACCAGAATGAAGCATTTCAGAGAGCCATGCAATAACGTTGTTTATTGTACAACATTGGGCAGTATTACATTCTCTACAGCCACCTGCCTGCACAATATAGTTGTAATCCTTCGAAGAGAAATCTGAGAAAGGTTCAAATGACAGGATTTAACCTCAACCGAGGGGATTTCTATGCTTTTCTTTATCCCAGGCTTTAGCTAAAGTACATTGGGAGGACACATCGCCTCATTTCATGACTGAATCAGCACACTTGAACAAGACTGTCAGTTTAAGACCAGCAGTAATATGACCTTGAGCAGCTCTATGCATCTGAGCAACTATACACTGTATTATTTAGGTTGGGAGATAATAGAAAACACTCCTGCATATATTTATTTCTTGAACACTATGCACTTTATACAGTGAAGTGATATGGCACTTTGCCACCCTTTTGATTTGAAGTGATCAAAGTCAAAATCTGTTTTTTATTCTCTAGTCTGCCATTCTTTCTCAATTTAAAAGGTTTTTCATTGTCCAGATCTTCACATCCACATGCATTCAGCAGTGACAAACTGTGTGTGTGTGTGTGTGTGGGCCTGAACACTTAACATATCATATAACATTATTCATCTTCTAAATATGCATGTGGTAAAAGTTATTTCTTTAGTAACATTTTTAACAATTGCTTTTCCAAACCGTTTGTCCAGAGAAGCTGGAGCAGACATGCGCTGTTGTTTAAAAGTTTGTGGTTGAAAGAAGTCTCTTCTGCTCACCAAGACTGCATTTATTTGATCAAAAATACAGTAATATTATTACAATTTAAAATAACTGTTTTTTATTGGAGTATATTTTAAAATGTAATTTATTCCCGTGATGCAAAGCTGAATTTTCAAAATACAGTAAATACAGTAATATTATTTTTTATTTGAATATATTTTAAGTAAGCAATAAGGTACGAGAGGCTGTGCTACTCTCGCCGATCGGTTACATCCAGCCGCAGCCGATGTCGAACAAGCCTAATGACAGCCTGAGACTTGGGAAACACATGATATTATCTCATGAGGACAAGGAAATCACATGACATAGGAGCACATGGCAAATCAGGAAACATGGAACATGACAATGATTAAGGAGACATGAAACTATAAACATGTCAATAAGTAACTTTGCAACTGCATGTCAACTAACTCTCATTATGTATTAATAGACTGTCTGCTTAATATCTGCTTAACAGATATAGTCCGAATCCACTTTTGCTAGTTTAACAACAAAAAAAGGGTCAGCACGCCAGGCACATGGTCCAAAAGGGTTGTACCTCTTAATAAGTAATGGGTGTGTTTTAGCATAACATACAATAAACCAATCAAAGTCTCATTTCCCATTCCCAGGTGTGCTTGCACCATGGCAGATTGCTATTTACATGGTGGAATTTGCAAGCAGAAAGACTGAACGCTTCTCCAGAGAGGAAACATATCTGCTCGTGCGCGAGATTAAAGCATTGTAATCCTTTTATTTTTAATATATGGTATGTTTGTGTGCTGCTGCGTGTGTGTGTAACAAGCAGAATGTATGTGTGTTGTGCACCCGCCTATAGGCGCATATTACTAATGTGCCCTTTAAATAACAAAAAAAAAAGGATTGCGCCATTGACCAACTGAAATCTGGTCTAAAGTCAATGGTTTTGTTATTTAAAGGGCACATTAGTAATATGCGACTATAGGCAGTCGTTTTCAGTTGCCTCAAAACAGCAACACGCCAACAATGCACCTGAACACACCTTTTTTTCAGACCAGCACGCCCATGGGCGAACAGATGGGCGTGAGTGCATTTGCTATTTAAACAACGTGGTGCAGGACGTGAAAATCATAACTGTGTCAGGCTGAAACTAGCAATAAAGACTTGCATCGCGCCTGACGTCGCATTGCACCAGGCGTATGATAGGACCCGTAGTCTTCAACAGCCACATGTTGTTTTTCATTTTGTCTTTTTTTTCTTTTTTTTGTATTTTCTTTTTGACAGTTTATTTCTTTTCTTTTTTTCTTATTTTTAATTTACAAAACAAAGATGCTCATCTATAGGTTGAATTTTACTCTAATTCTGGGAATGTCATTTTACACTTTTTCACTGTAAATTATATGATTTTTTTTATGTCTTAAAACTGTACATTTAACAGCATTTTACTGTAAAATTATATAAAATGTCCTGATAGATCTATTAAAGTTTTTTCAACCATAAGGGAAAGTACTGTTAACCAATAACGGGTTTTTATCACAGTATTTTACAGTCTTTTACCATTAAATTACATTATTCTTTTTCAGTGCATTGAAAAATAATGCATTCAGTGCAATAAAATAAGAAATAATATTTATGAATAATATTATGACAAAATATAAATATGACAGGTGACACTTGAAGACTAATCAAATGGGAGTGTTGTCATATGTTCAGTATGGGTTCTCATCAAGGGCATGAGTGTTGTACTTTTCAGTAGGCTTCATTATTGTGACGAGTGCAGGAAAGATGAATGGTGGATGAAAGCTGGACTCATCTTTGATGATGGATGCTTGGATGAAGTGATGTCAGATTGGCAAGAGATGAGTCACGCCAGCTCTATAGGAGAGAAATTACACCCTGTGGCTGCACGTTTAAGTGTGCGGATGCACTTCATTGCTGTTCGTTCACTATAAGCATGTGTTTAAAAGTCAAGGTCACCCACTGATGGATTGTGTTATCACATATTGGTTATTTACATGGAAATTCATAATCAAGTCTACGTGAGGACTCTTCAACAAGGATATTTCATTGAAGTTTAAACCATGTGGCCAATTATACAACAATATTTTCATCACAATTATGCTGAATAGATTTTTTTTTTCAACCAACAGTGAATGTATTTCGCTGGTTATAAATAAGTAAATGCTCTGCGGATGGTGTCTGCGCGCTTGTAAAAGGTCAGCCACTGCAGTTATCAATAATGTAAAGAATTCATCTGCCTCAGGCTGAAACTCAAGTTGAGATCATCGTTTACAGAGAGACAAATAAATGCCAGCTCAAAAGAGACATTTGTCAGTCCAAAGTGAAAGTGGAGCCCTTGAGATCGTGCTACTCATGAAACGGTTCATTCCTTCCTTTTTTTGTTTCACTTTTTGTTCTTGTGAGACAACTGAAAATGAGCAGCCACATTCTGACTGGAATGTAATGTGATCTTGCGGAAGCTTTATAGAAGTAAGTGATTCACGCACTAATTTTGCACTTAATATACTAAAAATTCTTCTTTAGCACTTCTTAAGATCATCTTAAGAACATCTACGTGTGCTCAACTGTGCTATTTTGAGACACCATGAAATATGAACTAAAATGTGCTTTAAATATACTATCTCTGTATTTAAAAATATATTTAGTTACCATTTGTAGTAAACTAAGGGCTCAAATGTACTATCTAAATACATTTTTTTAAATACAGAGATAGTATATTAAAAGTACATTTAAGTTCATATTTCATGGTGTCTCAAAATAGCACAGTTGAGTACACGTAGATGTTCTTAAGATGATCTTAAGAAGTATTAAAGAGGAATTTTTAGTATATTAAGTACAAAATTAGTGTGTGAAAATAGAGCACTTTAAGTACATTATAGAAATGTACTTTTTTTTCACCTAGGATGTCAATGGCAGAAGTATTGAGAAAGTTCACCAGCAAAATAAAATAATAAATGTATTATATGTAGTTTATTTAAAAATATATATATATATTTACATATATTACATTTTTCTTATGACAAAATCATTAGGGTATGTTTACACAGCAACAATGTACTAAAAACTGAAAAGTTTTCCCTTTGCATTTTTCATGTATAGACAAAAAAGTTGTCAAAACTATCCCTGTTCACACAGATCAGTGAAAATGACTAAAAACACTGTATTATTCATGCCAGGCCAGTAGTTGGCGACATCACTGTGTAAAGAAACACTACTGAACATGTAATACGCGTTTTTGTTGTTTACATGGAGATGATAATAGTATAATTTTGAAAAAATTGCACTTTGAAACCCATTTTCAAAAGTTTGCGTTTTCAGGCCCCACAAAATACTGTTGCTGTGTAAATGAACGGCCAAAACGTTTTTTATTATTATTATTATTTTTTTATTTTTTTAAGTTTTTAGTTGAAAATAGTGCCTTGTAAACAGCCCCTAAATTAGCTGTTTTTATTTTTGTTTGTTTGTTTTATCTCCAACAAACATGCATCAAATTACGGAAGAGGATTAGGGCCAAGCAATAATAAAAAATAAAACCATCTCGAGATTAAAGTTGTTAAATTTCGAGAAAAAACTCGTTAAATTTTGAGAAAAAAGTCAAGATAAAATGTTGAGAATAAAGTCATTAAATTATGAGAAAAAAGTCGTTAAATTACGAGAACAAATTCGTTAAATTATGAGAAAAATGTCGTTAAATTTCAAGAAAAAAGTCGAGATAAAATGTTGAGAATAAACTCATTAAATTATGAGAAAAAAGTCATTAAATTACGAGAAAAAAGTCGTTCAATTACGAGAAAAAACTCGTTAAATTCCGAGAAAAAAGTCGAGATAAAATGTTGAGAATAAACTCGTTAAATTACAAGAAAAAAACTTGTTAAATTTCGAGAAAAAAGTCGAGATAAAATGTTGAGAATAAACTCGTTAAATTACGAGAAAAAAACTTGTTAAATTTCGAGAAAAAAGTCGAGATAAAATGTTGAGAATAAAGTCATTAAATTACGAGAAAAAAGTTGTTAAATTACGAGAACAAATTCGTTAAATTATGAGAAAAATGTCGTTAAATTTCGAGAAAAAAGTCGAGATAAAATGTTGAGAATAAACTCATTAAATTATGAGAAAAAAAGTCATTAAATTACGAGAAAAAAGTCGTTAAATTACGAGAACAAATTCGTTAAATTATGAGAAAAATGTCGTTAAATTTCGAGAAAAAAGTCAAGATAAAATGTTGAGAATAAAGTCATTAAATTATGAGAATAAAGTCATTAAATTACGCTAAAAAAGTCGTTACATTATGAGAACAAATTCGTAATTTAACGAATTTGTTCTCGTAATTTAATGACTTTTTTCTCATAATATAACGAGTTTATTCTCAACATTTTATCTCGACTTTTTTCTCAAAATTTAACAACTTTAATCTCGAGATGGTTTTATTTTTTTATTATTGCTTGGCCCTAATCCTCTTCCATATCAAATAGCCAGTCTCTTGTGTAAAATATTACATGACCCATTTTTATTTTATTTTTTTCTTTCCAATTTCCTTAAAAACATTACAGGCCTAACAGGGAAAAAAAAAAAAAAACTTTTTAGCAAAAACTTTTGAAGGCTTTTTTTCCACCCATTAAAAGGCATTTGTCTGTGATTTAAATCGATCACATTGCCTACATCAGTGAAGGTCTGTCAGACTGTCACTTTAAAACACATATTAAAAATGTACTTTAAAAAACAATTACTTTCCCAAATGCATTTGGTGTTTATGAGTCTAAATTTTGCAACCTGACAGAGAGCAGGGGCTTTGTGATCATTATTGACTAAAACTTTTCTCAGGCTCACTTGTCATGCACACCTGACATTAATTCATTTAATTGTGACTTCTGTCTGGAGCGCTGTATTCTTTTTTTTTTTTTTCTTTCTTTTTTTTTTAACAATATCTTAAGATTAGCTACATTTTGTACCTTGGACTCAATCAAGTTGTCAGACAGCTCACATTGCAGACTTCAAACACCACTGGGAACACTGCAGACCGTCACGTCAATGTCTCAGAAAAAGGAACATTACGCTCTGTGTGACGAAAAGAAAAGGCCACAAAAACATGAGAGAAATTCAATTATCCACCTCACAATGCTGCAATAAACCTCATTTTACTCAGGGACATGCATCTAAACAGTCTGGATGTCAGTCAAATTGATGCAGAGAAACCCTGCGAGGGACGTCCCATTACTGCCTGACTATAAAACCAATAGAGATACTGAGACTTCATCTGAAGGAGATCCAGCTGGACCTAGATGTTGTAGAATCACAAATACACATTGATCCACTGATACCAGCCCTCTTCAAAGTTTTATTCCCACATTCCAATTTTCTTCCCTTGGAGGAAGAACAATCCATTCTTGAAATACCTCCCTGACTTGGCAAAGAGTCTACCTCAGATCGATGCCAAGAGTGAGCCAGCTCTCCTCTAGCTCGAACACACTGCGTCTGAGCTCACACTCATCCTGGAAGACCAAAGGTCATCAGCTTTTAGCGACAACAACTTATAAATATGACACTCTGACATCATCCTGGGAAAAGCATAGCTGAGGAGGCGAATGGAAAAAAATGCTAAATTTCACCTCATTGACCTCTCTCTATATAAAATGCTTACTAGCATGCATAAAAGATAGTCTAATGCATAACAAAAAGGGGAATTATGTATTCTGAATATGTTTTTTTACCATCATTTTGTCATTTTATCTATAACTCCATTCAAATCTATTGTGTAAACCAGGGGTGGGCCACTGCAGGGTTTCGCTCCAACCCTAATTAAACACACCTTAACCATCTAATCAATGTCTTCAGGATTACTAAAAACTTCCAGGCAGGTGTGTTGAGGCAAGCTGGAGCTAAACTCTGCAGGACAGTGGCCCTCCAGGACACCATTATTTATCTTTCCATTCAGATGAATGCAAACATACACTACTCAATGACTTATGAAGTCTTTATAGTGTTGAATCATATTAAGTATGTAGGCACCAAAAGTAAGAATTAGTCTTGGATTTTAAAACACTAAACACACTGACTTTTTAAGTGGTTACTGAGAAAAACTGGGCATCCTCATACACTACATGACTGAGGATCACACACTACCAGACTTTCAAGTCCTTCTAAACACAACAAACATGCACCTCGAGGCTAGGAGATGATGATAAATAAACTCATATTTAAAATATCAAACATGTTTGATGCCTCTGACTGGATGGAATCATGGTCTAGGGCTAAAAAATATAAGAGTCTGTGCCCATTATACACTAAAATATACTATTTTCTGCAAAATCATTCAACTCAAAACTTCAGACTGGCTCTGACTTTTGGCAAGTAGTGTAGACTCCTCCAAACTGAAAATTGGGGCAAAAGTCAGTGTAGTGTTGTGTATTCCAGCTCTAAGGAAAATATCAGTATTACTTTTGCACACTTAGGATTACGGAGTTAAACAACCCCCTATCCTCATTATTATACTATAGTGCACTCAGACATGAATGAATCATAGGGCCTTTTAAGATCAAGTCTTCTATTAATTACATTTCATACCTGGCAGTCTAAACAGCCAAAACATCTCATAGACGTAAGGTGCGGTCACATTTGCGAAATTTCTGTGAAAAAAGGTCAGTGTGTTGCTGAAAGTGTCGAAATGCATGACACCCAGCTCACATGGAAGTCATTTTCAAACCAACTAGCTTTCTGCTGCTCAGTGTGGCGAATTCACATGACCAACTTGTATACAATGGAAATCTGCATGGGCAACATTTTTACCCTCTCACGAATTTCTAGATTGCATGGATTGCTATTGAAATTATTGAATTCGTTGATCAATGGTAAATGACCACATCTTTTCACTAAAGAGGGGACTCAGACACATCTAAAAATGAAAATGTCATAGACCAGGCGATCTCAACTCTGGCACTTGAGGTCCACTTTCCTGCAGAGTTTAGCTCCAACCCTCATCAAACTGATCAAGCTAATCAAGGTCTTCAGGATTACTAGGGCTGTGTTTAACTCGACTTTTAGACATACACTCGCAAACTTCTCTAAGCACTTCCCCTCTGGAAATCTCCACTGCCATTTTAAAGTGCATTGAACTTCAAGTGGATGAGGGAAGTTTATTTGGACAGACCCTCGACCCCTCGATTTTGACAGAGGGAGCGGGTCTTCTCAACATGTACAGATCAGGCAGATCTATAGACCACAATGCAACATGATTGTGATGTCACAGCACATCGCACTTAGTTCCATTCCACTACTCTAAGGGTGGGTTAAGGGGTATGGAAAGAGTCAACAGTGTAATTTCAGAAATTAATTACAGCTGTAATTACATGTAGGTATTTAAGTACATGTATGTGCACAATATGGCGCATTGGTTAATCTAAATGTTTGTACATAACAGCCTTTAAAGACACTTAATATGAAGTGGCATGCCTAAATGGCTCAACAGGTTTAGTTTGTTGATGAAACAAGATGTTTCTATACAAAAATGACTTTCAGTAAAAACCTGTCCTGAGAAATATTCAAGTGTGACAACTTGCTCCAGTCACATTGACTGTTTTAAGAATGTCTTTAGTACCTTTCTGGACTTTGACAGTGGTGATTAAATTGCTGTCTATGGAGGAGTCAGAGAGCTCTTGGATTTCATAAAAAAAATCTTAATTTGTGTTCCGAAGATGAATGAAGGTGTGGAACATCGAGAGAGTGAGTAATTAATGACAGAATTTTAATTTTTGGGTGAACTAACCCTTTAAGCTGCCTGTTTTTTTACACAGTTCTTGCTAACTTCCCTCCATCTTTTTCACTTGGATATCATTGCTTATGTTGGCCCATTATTGGCGGAACCCTTGAAATGTGTTTAAATCAGGGTGTCCAATCCTGCTCCTGGAGGGCCACTGTCCTGCAGAGTTTAGGCTGCATTCCAGGCAGGTTTTTGAGCCCGTAAGTCACGACTTCAAATCACGACTCATGACTTTGTAGCATTCCAGGAAAGTCACGCCAAACTGCCTGAGTGTAAACAAACCAACATGGCGGACCATACAGGGCTTATGCTCATTTACAATTATTTCTATCACCAAAGGTGCTTACTCCTTGCTTATTTAAGGGAAATGGAGGAGGAAAAATGGCGCATAAGGCAAGAGAAGCTGTTATACCTTTTATTTTATGTTATTTTACCGTGCACTTGCATAAACACTGCATCCGTAGGGGCTGCCATTGTTTTTTTTTTACGGGCTATGTGACGTCAGAGCGCGGAAATGGGAGTACATCGATCTAGTACAAGTTCAAGGGTGGGAAGTCACGGGTTTGAGTGCCGTTCCAGTGCACTTTCACGGGAAAAACACGGGTTATGGGTTGCCTGGAACGCGGCATTAGCTCCAACCTCAATTAAACACACCTGAACTAGCTAAACAAGGTCTTATTAGGGATACTAGAAACTTCCAGGCAGGTGTGTTGAGGCAAGTTAGAGCTAAACTCTGCAGGACAGTGGCCCTCCAGGACCAAGTTTGGACACCCCTGTTTTAAATGGATGTCCTAAGCCCTTGATTAAGTGCAAGCACTGCAAGTTGCTGTTGTGATGTTACAGTCTTTTTGCATTGTGGTTTATGGATCTGAAGTGTACATATTGAGTAGACTCACTACCTCTGTCAAAATCGAGAGGTCGAGGTGCTGTCTAAATAAACATCCCTCATCCACTTGACGAAGTTGAACTTCACTTCAAAATGGTGGTGAGTTAAATGCAGCCTAGAAAGTGACATGCAGGTGAGTTTGATCAGGGTTGGGGCTAAACTCTGCAGGAAAGTGGATTTCAAGGGCCAGAGTTGAGAATCCCTGTCATAGACATTTGTCAGTGGACATTTTTGACTCTTGTCAGTATGCAACTATCCAAAATACCCTAGTAACCACATATCTTTGCCCTAGCAACCATTTAAAGGGTAAAGCCACTCAGATTATCTTAGCAACCTTGTAGCACTGCCCTATGGACCTCCCAGAACATTCTGGCAACCTAGCATAGCGTTAATGTTAGAAACCACCCTGACAAGCTAAGCAACTACATTACAGCATTCTGACAACACTCTAGCATAGTGGCGGTGACTTGTTTGCTTAGGCAAGCACCATTCACCTTTTAGTTATCTCTTCAGAAAACCTGTTTTATTTTCCTTGCAGTATGTTAAGTTGTAGAAATCACTATTGCTCCCATAAAACTGGGATGTGGATCTGTACCTCTTTTAATACTGTTTTATGTCTCAAACGTAGTGACGGATGAATTAACATTGCTCTTTTGGGCAGCTCACGGGCCAGATTCTGCTATACAAACCCAGAATATAAAAGATATCTGTGAGCTGCTATCAAATTGAAATGGTAGATTCTGCCAACAAGCTCATCCAACTGGCTCATCAACATTCTGGCTTTACAAAAATGTTCATGTTCCTTGTCGGAGGCTTCAAGGAAATGCGTGTGTTTGCGATTTTCACAGACCTGTTTGGGAGGTAATGAAATCTTGTTGCAACAGCTAGGATGATTACAATGCTTTATTTAGGCCGGCACACCCCCCTCAACACTGTATTCTGGACTGCAATGAAAAATCCATCTAGCGCTGCCATGAATAATCTTGACAAAAAGGAATGTTAATCAATTTGGGGCAGAGTTGTGAAATGCTGACACTTTGTTTGCCTTCAAAGTGTTGCGAGACACAGGAATTCATTTCATCTTTTTTTTTTTTTTTTTTTTTTTGGTCTGGCTCAATCACAAAGAACCTTTGTGCTGTTAAGCAGCAGGTCTCATTGTTTGACTTCAGGAACCTGATTTTACTTCGGAAAATAAATGGCGACGGTACTAAAATTGTTTATCATTATTTTAAAAAATACAGAAATGTCCTTTAAATAAAACATTTCAATGTTTCATCTATATATATATATATATATATATATATATATATATATATATATATATATATATTTTCTACACTAATAATGTATGATTATATAATTAGTTGCATTTTATTATTTGCATTAATCATTTTTCCCCTTCTGCCTGAACAGAACAGACCCAATTTTGGGTTGTGGCTCACCAGTTGAGAACCTCACAACAACATGGACCGTAAAGCTGAACTACATGATTAACATGTTTAATATGCAGGTTAATGATGTCAAAAGATGAGAGGGACAAAAGATGCTGTCCTTTTGTTACATTCACTTTGGTCAGCTATTAATGAAGCACTCTATTTTGCGATTCATAATAAACACAAAGGCGTGCTCTTACTAGCTCTCAGATTTCCCAGATCATGTCAGATGAGCATAAGAGCGAATGATAGAAGCAGAAAGGATAACATCTTTACTGCTCCAGATCCTTTGTTATATATTGAAAAGGAGCTGAAATTGGCTTACATTAAGGAGGACAGTGCAAAATATGGAAACATTCATTAAAGTCATTTAGCAGTCGAACAAAGGGGATCCTGGCCTACATATAACCCTGATTCATTTTACTCTCGTGCTGTATTCATAAATATGCCCTCTATAAATTGTTAGACAACGCTGGCGTGAGATTTTTATGTAATCCGTAATCTTTATGTAATAATTTTTATGTAATCTGTGAGTCTTTTAATATTCTTTCATGCAGAATCGAATAGGACATTACAAATGATTGTGTTTTTAATGGTAAAAGACTGTAAAAATGCTACGGTGAAAAACTGTTAATTGACTGTTCGCAAAGACCCGCCCCCTTTACTGTTGCTATGTCCGACAAGCCATGCCGCTCTCACGCCACACGTCATGTTCTCATCAAATTTTGTCATTTTTAAGGGGGATATAATGATATTTCATGCATTTTGACTTGTTAAATAGTTGGATTCTCATGCTAAACATGGCCAAAGTTTCAAAACATGATTTGGATGTATAACGGAGTATTTCTGTGCCAAAAATACTCTTCCAAATCCTCACGAACTTCGGGGTCTTTTTTTTTTTTTTGAGTATGGGCCTGTGTGAGGTCAACGGGGTCGGAATTCCTTGTACAGGCACTTCACCCTCTGTTTTCGGAAAGACTTGGTACAGCGTATCTATCTTTTATAAATATGATATGAAGGATGCTATACTACTCTATAGGTACTTAAGTTTAACATGAGATTGGCAGAAACTGTGTGCGAAATTTAAACAATAAATATTGTTTTGTGGCTCTTTAATGTGTCATGACAGATAGCTAGTGCCATAGATCAAGCGGCTCATGAACCGATCATCTCTTCCTACTAGTTAATTTATAGCATCAAATAAACATGAATGAACAAAAGAAGGAATGTTGTTTCAACCACGGAAAGACGTCAGTACACACCATTTTTCAAGTTCAAATCCACCTACATAAATCTGCTAACTCCCCTGACTGCTTTGTCTGACAAAATAACGGATTTGGCGTTATGACTGGTTAGATCGCCTGTCAATCAGAAGATCGCCTGACCATATGTAGCCCCGCCCCTTTTCAGCGCTGCACTCGTTGTCTTTTGTCTTCCAGTTTGTATTTCCACAGGGATCTTACATATTTATGAATTAACTGCTCGTTTTAAAATCTTCCCGGTCTATTGACATTTGTTAATACATCTTCTTTAAACATTACAATGCTCATGATAACTTTCATGAACTCTACAACAAGTAAATCCACTTTACCAGCTAAATATTCTTTTACAGTGATGCCATAGAAATATACAGCACTACCGCAAAAACGGAAGTTCAAAGACAATATTATAAAGATGGTGGCGCACTTGTTTCTCAGGCACATAAGGTGTATTGTTTTACAGAAAGTTTCCGTAGTATGGTGAATAACTATAATAGATCTAACTGTACATTTATGTACAAAATACCGTTAAATGTACAGTTTTTGGAAGTGAAAAAGAACAAGTTAGTGTATAATTTACAGTAAAAAAAAACGTAAATTGCCATTCCCAGAATTCCCTGCGTAACACTTCACATTTGATGTATTTTCGTTGAATTAACTGTTTTTAGTTTTTTTTTCTTCTATTTAGTTATGTACATCTAATGTTGTTAAATTAATGTTTATTGCATTTTTGTAATGTCATGTGAGCTGCCATGATGTTTAGTGTTTGTGTGAATGACATTGTGTGCTCCTTCTATATATTAGTATTGTCCTTCTCAGGTTTTGGAAAAGCTGCTTGTGATGAACTTTGATTCATCATGTGACTCTCATCGCCACTGTGTTTGGTGGTTGTCAGTGTATTAAAAAGGTACAAAACAGATATTAGTTCTTCAATTGGTTGGTAAATTAACATGAACTACGGTATGTTACTGTAAATTTAAGTTAAATCTGTAAAACCTTTTTTACAGTAAATTTCTGGCAACCACAGCTGCCGTTGTTTTTACCGTAAATTTAACAGATTTTTTTTTTTTTTTTTTTTTTACAGTGTACAGTTTAGAGTTGGTATGCTGTGTGGACAGAACACATCATATTTAAGGAATTTTTCTGAAACCATATTCATAGCTCTCCTACAATATGCAATTTCCAAGAGTTTTAATGTGACCTTCATAATAAAAAGAAAAAAAAACTTTGTTTATCTGTTAGTTTCAATAAAAATGAACCCTGAAGCTGAAGAAACACCCACACATGTTTTTTTTCTGCAAAACTATTTCTGCTGTTATTCCTGCAAAAACTTCAACTGCAGATCTAGGAAATATTATGGATAATTTTAGCAGCAGCTGCTTTAGATCCTGCAGCAGAGATAAAGGAAGACGGAGGGGTTCAAGTTTTTGCAAGGCAACACATATAGCAGGACTTTTTGTCATATAACACTGAGTTCTATGCAGACATAGATACTGTAAAGTTCGACAAGGTCGATTAAAATACTTTTTCTTTTTAATTAAAATGTTTGCAATTAATTCCTAAACCTAAAACGGTGATGTTCATCAACAATCTCATTTTTTTCTGGCATAATTGCATAGATTTTTAACATTTAATTCACAGTTATTTAAAATATTACAACCTCTCACGTCACCCCCAGGGCTTTATAGTGAACTTTAATTAATTTTGACATCATTTCTTATCTGCTAGTTTTGAGTCAGTAATAATCCTTATTAAGACAAAGCAAAGAAGATAAATGCTTGCCCCAGACACAAACCATGGCAAACTGCCATATCAAATTCATAATTCTTGTAGTGTACTGTTAGTCTGATGATAAAATCCCGCCATTGTTCTGATGAAAATGTTTTTATCCTCATGCATTTTGATATCAAACTGGCAACTGTTACGGTTTTACATCCTCTTCTTATGAGGCTAATCTTTCAAAATATGTCATCAGTTTGGGAAAATGTATTCAAATTGTCTAGAAAGTACTATAAACTAATTTGAATCTTAAGTCTCAGTGTTTATTGCATATACAGAAGTTGGCTTTAAATATTAAAATGCTGAGGTAATGATGACCCCAGCAGATCATAACACCAGACACTGAAACTTTTCATGAATAACATTAACAAACACTATCTTAAAGGGATAGTTACCCCCAAATAAATATTTTGCCATCATTTACTCACCCTTGTGTCCTTCCAAAACTGTACGAATTTCTTTCTTCAATGAGGGTAAATTCATGTTAATTGGGACACTTTTTCCAGGTCATATGAAGACATGATTTTCATTTAGACTGATTTTTTAAACATACAAATAATCAAAAAAATTTAAGAACATTTGATTAATATATTTCCCTTAATATTTACATTGTATCTACTGATAAATTAAGCATTATGTATTGTTTTTACTATAGTTTTACCACCACCAATCACCAATAACGTTAAATCTAATGCGCACCAGCGCCCTCTGTCTTCACAGAAAGGAACTGCACCAACATTCCAAGCTGAATATCTTTTGAGTCGCTCTTCCTTGAGTCTCTGGACTCTCAGCCAATCTGAATGCTGTGACGAGGAGAGGCAGGATCCCAATATTTAACACACAGGGCACTGATACATCTACACCTGTCACTGACTGCTCTTCATGAAGAACTAATGCACTTTATCTCCCTCTTCACATACTGCAGAAATCCACACATGGGACTGCTGATCCGACATCCGTGCGGTTCTTGAGAAGTCAAACGGCGGTTTTCTCGTGCTTTTTCATTATTTACCGGGACATTTTACAGATGCGCTTTATCATGATGAACTGAAGGTGTAAGGATGCGGCAGGACATCTGATCTAAACCAAAATCATCCGCGCAACTATGCCGAAGAGAAATATGTCTTGATACACCTGGAAACACCAGGATTTTTGCACCTGATTTTTGAACATGGATCTCCCATCATAAGGAGGATTACAGTCGGACACCACATGCGCCCTTAAATACCCTTTATTATAGGCTGTATTATATTGTTGCAAGGTATAAAAAATGATCCTTTTCCGTAAATTTCGCGTGTTGATTTTAATGGTGTTTCTGGTCGCCTGCACCATGCACATCATGATAGACCTGTTACCCAAGCTGGAGAAGCGCGCGGCGGGCTCGAGCTCCAGCGCTGGAGGAGGAGGCGGCTGCTCCTGCGCTCACACCCCGGGCGAGGAGTCTCGGTCCTGGGCCAAACAGCGCGCCAGAGCCGCCGCCGCCGAACCGGGCTGGCCTAATAAACACTCTTTGAGATTACTGCAGGATTTCAGCAATGAACCCAACTCCAATCTCACTTCGCACTCACGGGAGAAAGTGACAGAGAGAGCCGAGTCTGAAAAGAGAGTGAGACAGCTGCAGTTGGGCTCAGAGAAGAGGGGTTTGATGAGAGACACCGTGAGCGGACAGAAGCAGAGAGCTGTCCAGGGTTCCTCCAGACTGAAGGCGCTCTATGAGAATCCGCTCTATAAGACTGACCTGCCTCATCTCTCTGAAGATGACACCTTATTCAACCTCAACACTGATATTAGATTCTACCCCAAAGCTGCCGGACAACAAGAATGGCAAGTGCTGCTTTAAACCTGGCTTATTGTTATTTTGTTATATGCTTAAAAACGAGCTTTGAAGTCTTATGGTCACATTTAAAAGAGCCCGGGGCTAGTTGTCACACACGGAGGTTCTGGAAAAGAATGTTGCTGAAAATGACTTATATTACTTTGGAGATTTCATATTTCAAAAAGGAACAGGTCAAACTTATATTTGGTGTCTTTAAGTAAAAAAAATGTATGGTTCAATACACTTATTGTTCATGTATTGCTGAAGGTGGGATACGGGTAAGGTTAGGGACAGGTTTTATGGTTTAAGGGTGGGTTAAGGGGTATGGAAAGAGTCAACAGTGTAATTTCAGAAATTAATTACAGCTGTAATTACATGTAGGCATTATAAGTACATGTGTACACAATAAGTGCATTGGTTAATCTAAATGTTAGTACACTTATATGAAGTGAAAGTGAAAGACACTTATATGAAGTGCCATGTCCTGCTAAATGGTTCAATAGGTTTAGTTTGTTGATAAAACAAGATGTTTCTATGGTATACAAAAATGACTCTGTCCTGAAAAATACTGAAATGTGAAAACTTGCTCCAGTCTTGCTTCTAAAGAGATAATATAAAGAAAATCATTGACAGTGATTTCTTATATTTAAACCCAAAGCATCAGGAAAAGATGAATAGAAAGTGCAAGTTTAAATGGCTTTTATGCATTTGAAACAATTTTCTATGTCCCAGTTATTATGCATAATTAAAATGTTAATGGAGACTGCGGTTCAAGTTGTCTCGCAGGAAAGTTGTCACAACTTTAAGATTCATAGTCAAAAAAATCCAATTAAACAAAATGCGTTTTCTCTCGCAGTGGTTTTGTATGTTGGTTTTAAGCATCTAGTTAACAAATGACATATTAAGATAATATGAAGGGATCATTTTTGCTGTTTCGTGAATTGTTTTGTATTTCACAGTTTTGCTATCTTGTGGAGTATTTCTGTTTCACTTTAGGTCATATTTCTCAAATCAGATTTAACAAACATGTGGTTCCCATTGTGACAACATGCCTCAGTATAGCTTTTTTGTAGTCAAGAACCTACGGTATGTGCCTATACAGAAACTCTGAAAGAGTGTTGAAAATCCAAAAGCAACTGGGAAAACTAGAATGGCAAGAATGGCTAGAGCTAAGAAATGTTTCTCACGTCACACCCAGGGGTCATAATTTTCTTGTTTTGCAAGTAATAATGATAATAAAGTCAGATTCTCAATGAAAATTGTGAATGAAAGTAATAATTAAAAGAGGGATGTATGTCTATTTTTAAATGTAGAGCTAAAAATAAGAGCACATATGTTGTGGAAAGACGTGATACTCTGGCTTTTATAATTTCCAGTTCATACTGACTCATTGTGAGTGTTAAAGCTTTGCTGCTAGCACCCATCTCTGTTCCTCTGGTGTGATGTGTTGTTTTCTTCAGAGCTGTCAGATGCATTAAGCTGAAGGGTTTTTTGTTGGTGTCATGCCCTTTGTTTGCTCCTCTGTCCTCTCTTTTTGTTCTTCACCCGGCAAGCTCTGGCGTCCTCAGGGATATATCTCAGAGAGAGCTGATTCTCTCTGCCTTTAACCATGCCTGAATTAACTAAACATGCCTTTTAACCATGCCTGACTGATCCAGATGAACTAAACAGGAACAGTTGAGTTAAAAGGCTTTTTTAACAGTGTTTTGTTAATCACTAAAAATGCATGTGACAGCTTGTCATCCAGATGCTGTCACATTACAGTTTAATATTGCTTTTCATGTTTTGTTGGAACGCAATATTTACATACATATATAGGCTGAACTCGTGTCTTTTTTTTGCTTGTGTGTTATTGTGAGGTTAGGGGCCTCAGGGAAATGAAGTACAGCTGATGTATTCAGTCATTCCACTGTCATCACAGTATGGCATCAGTCCAGCCAACACATTCAAACATGCTAACCTTCATTTAAATGTTTTAAAATAGCTTTCACAGTCATCAAACGGCATACTAAATGGTTTTTGGAATTCAGTAATGGGATTCATTGAGGCTAGCATGTTAATATCATTTAAATAAATAAAGCTTAAAACAATTTAAATAAATGACACTCTCTCTTCAGATAAAAGTAGAGTGAATTGAGGTCAAATAAAGCTGATTTTTTAAGCACACAGAATCTACACAGAAAAATCCTGTAGATTTAGGGTATGTTTACACAACAATGATGTACTAAAAACAGAAAAGTCTTTCCATTGCGTTTTTTGCATACAGACGACAATGCTGTCAAAATACAGATCTGTGAAAATGACTAAAAAAGATGTATTATTCATGCCAGGCCAGTAGTTGGCGATGTCACTTTGTAAAGAAACAGTACACGCCTATAGACTTAACACTTAATACACATGCACATGACTTCAATGTATTCACATATTTGTGCTTTTGTAGTTTATTCAAACACATGCACTTTGAAAAGTTTACAAAAAAATGCATTGTCGTGCAAATGAACGTCCATAAAAAGTCTTCTGTTTTTAGTTAAAAGTGGTGTCGTGTAAACAGCCCCTCAGTCCCTTGTGAAAAAAAAGCATGATGAATGTACTGAATGTGCACTTGTAGTGTACTTCAAATCCTAAAGGTATATTTAAAAACACTGTACTTGCAGATAATATAATATTCATTAAATGAAAGGCCACTTACAATAAGTGCACTTAAAGTGAGTACATGTTAATGACTATACCCTGGTTTCACAGACAGGGCTTAGATTAAGACAGGATTAGGCCTTAGTTTAATTACGGCATTTAAGTAGCTTTTATAATTGTGTCTTAGAAAAAACATTACTGGTGTGCATCTTGAGACAAAACAATAACACTAACATATTTTAAGATATATCATTGAAAGTTGCTTTAAGTTAAAACAGCTCAAACATGCATTTTAGTCTTGGACTAGCTTAAGCCTCGTCTGTGAAACCGGGGGTATGTGTCTTAACACACTTAACTTTAACCATATTTCAAAGAAAATATAAGTAATTAATGTAATTACATATACAAGATGTATTTACGTCCTATTTAAGTGGGTCAAAAAACACTCTTAGAGGATTAGTTCACTTTCAAATAAAAATTTCCTGATAATTTACTCACCCGCATGTCATCCAAGATGTTCATGTCTTTCTTTCTTCAGTCAAAAAGAAATTAAGGTTTTTGATGAAAACATTCCAGGATTATTCTCCTTATAGTGGACTTCAATGGCCTCCAAACGGCCTCCTTATTTCTCATCTGGTATCGTTTAAAGCCCTTTGAAGCTGCACTGAAACTGTAATTTTGACCTTCAACCATTTGGAGGACATTGAAGTCCACTATAAGGAGAAAATCCTAGAATGTTTTCATCAAAAACCTTAATTTCTTTTCAACTGAAGAAAGAAAGACATGGACATCTTGGATGACATGGGGGTGAGTAAATTATCAGGAAAATTTTATTTGAAAGTGAACTAATTGTTTAAGTTCAGTTTGCATTTATATACATTTAAACTATAATACATTTTCATTTAATTGTAAATAACATGCAAATAAGTGTCCGAACACATTCGCACTTAAGAATATTTTTTTTTACGTGATAAGTACACTTTTTTAAAGTATGCTAAAGTGTACTTCTTTTTCACAAGGAGTATATTTTATGTTATTACTAAGCTCAGATTCCACCTGGGTCTAGCAATAAGTCCTGCTAGTTTGTCTAACTATATAAAAACTATATTTTACACATTTACACTCACAAAGTTGCATGGCTTTTATCTCATTTTGGGTTCATCTTAATGTTATAAGACTAAGTACAGTATATTAAGGAAACTCAGTTCACCCATAATGTGGTTTCCTGTTTTCAGGCAGTATGTGTGCTAGTAGTGAGTAATGTCCTCCACCGTCCTTTACCGACAGGCATAACGAGGGAAACGTGGAGGAGGAGTACAGTCCGGCAGGGGAGGCCAGTGCTGAGTCATACCCCAACTGGCTCCGCTTCCACATCGGGATTAACCGATATGAGCTGTACTCCAGACACACCCCAGTCATAGCGGCCCTCCTGAAGGACCTGGTCTCCCAGAGGATCACCAGCGTAGGTAGGTTCGGAAACCTCAGGTACATGAGCTGCTCCTGTTTAATGGAACAGCCCAGCTGAAGTTGGATGACTCTAGGTCCTGTGCTGCCATCCCAAAAGGAATTATTGCCAAGTGGTTGACATGAGCCAACTAGGTCAATGGTGTGCAAATAGTCATTTTGGTTAAATTACAATGAATTTTGTAGGCTAAAGGGGCTTTATTGAATGGATGTGCAATACGCATGTTTGAGTGGATGAGGAATGTGAAAATCATAATAATTTGAGAAAATTGGGCACTTTCCACAAATAGAATACACTTGGTAGTGAAAACTTTTAGATATGTTACATAAACTTACATAAACCCATCATAACATTAATATGCATGAAAAATAGCTCATTTTAAACACACGTTAAAAGTTGGTATTATTTTTTTGTCAGAAATTGCACTGTCAATGAAGCTCAACCATTCTCCACTGTTACCAAAGCTATTGTAAGAATAACTGTAAAGGTTAAACAAATTAATTTAATCTATTAGTGAACTACAAACCAACATTTTGTCCCAAACTAGTTAGCCCCCTAATTAGTTACTGTACTTTGGCTTAATCTGTAAGCCTGTTACCAATCGGGTATAGTTTAAAAAACTATATGTATTGTTTCATTTCAAAAAATCATACAAATCTGGGTTAGTAAATGTCCTACGTTTGGTTAGTCTCAACCTCAGACATCACACCCACAGACCTTTGGCTGAACATCTGATACATACACTGTAAAAAAAGAATTGTTGGTTTAACTTAAAAAAAAGTAAGTTACCTGGTTGCCTTAAAAATTTGAGTTCACTGAAATTAAAAAAATTGAGTTAATAAAATAAAGGCGATTGGTTTAATCAACAGAAACTCAAAATATTATTTTATCTGAACGACATTAATTATTGAAGTTGATTTGACAAAAGAAAAAATGTTGTGATAACAAATCATGAATATAATGGCACTCAAAATGGGAAACACTTTGGGAGTTTCGAAGTTGTCATATGATTGGTTGAATTCTATAGGATGTCCAGGAGACATGTGCGTCGCCTTCTTTAACGGTCCACCTGGAAACAAAGCCATCGTGAAGCCAAACCCCCTCATGGAAGAAGAAAGCTGTCGTGTTTACAAGTGTGACAATGAGCGCTTATCAGGATCAACTAAATACAAATTTTTGAATGAATTAATTATTGGTTGTAAACCGGTATCTATGTTATTGTATCAACTTTACATTTTAATGCCCCTAAACATGATGGTGAACAAAACAACTTGTGATTGGTTGCTTTACATATCAGTCAGACAGCCTTTGGCCAGTCCTTGGCCAATGAAAGCTGTCAGTCTGAGGGTCTGGCTACGCGAGACTAACATTTTGGTAACAAGGTCGCAAATCTCTAAAATAAATTAAAACTGCTCATATAATATTTAGTTTGACCTTCTGTGGTTGACATTTTTGAAGGTTAAACACGTCCTTTCACTCTTCATTTACTGAAAAAGGGGGAAAAAATACTATTTTCAGACCCTATTTTGTCTATTTTGTGTAAAGTGCCATTTGTACATATTTTATTTAGAAGCTTGTGAGGTATACAGAATGATCCACATAGACATGTTTGTGTGTGCATGCACTCAGGCACTTGAGATGGCTAGTAAACATCAGGACCTATTTCTGTAGGCAGAATGATGGTAGATGCGGCATGCACACTTCCTTTTATTCCCAAGAGAGCATGTGATTGACAACCACTCTTCTTCCATTAGTCTGAAAGTCCACCTGAAGATCTTTATGTACTTTTTTCCTGCCCTGAGCACATCAGTCTGATACATCTGTATTGTGATGCTCTTATAAAAACAGCCTCTGACTTAAGAAACTATACTATATGAATTAAAAATATTATTTAATAAACCTGACACCAACTAAAATCATTTTAAGGGTTATTAAAAATAGCTCATAGATGATGACGTGTCTAATTTCTGTGCTACTAGTGTCACCACTTTAGCATACTTTCAAAAAGAGTGTTTATTATGATAATAATATGCTTTAAAATAATATACTTCAACTGACTGTAATGTTTAATGTTGCAATTTAAAATGTACTTTAAGTAAAATTTTTAATTTTATATTATTTGCACTTTTAGGTGGATTCAAGTGTGATAAGAAACATAGTTATGAAAGTGTGCACTTAAAGTGCACTTAAGTGGCCTTTTATTTCATTAATATGATATTATCTGCAATTACAGTTTTTTAAAATGCTTTTAAGATTTGAAGTACACTACAAGTGCACGTTCAATACAATTATGCACACTTTTTCACAGCGGCAAATAAAATTTTGACAATAATGACTGTTTTCAAGCAGGTTTCCTGAACATTCCCCCTCTCTGCCATTGGTCAGACATACAGATAGTACCGCCCCAAACATAGCAATGTTTTTTAGTGTCACAGAGAATATTTGGGTTCACACATAGGTATTTATCATAAAAAAAAAAAACAATAAATAAAATTAAAAAAAAAAACAATCACCTCCTATTAAGAATTCTTTGTTCACTTTTTACAGTGTGGTTCAATACAGCTTCTGGAACAAATAGCACCTTGCTTTAGGTAGTTTTAGTCATATTAGGATTAATTAAAGTTATAAATTCAGCACTTGGTGAAATACTCTGCTGTGATTGCAGCGCTTTCAAAAAATTATACTAAAATAGGTTTGCTGGCAACATTTAGGACACATTTAATCAAATAAATAGAGCAGTTCTCCAGGGATTGAAGCAAATCAAAAGATGCACAGTTAAACAATACTTATTTGTGTATGTGTAGACCTAGATACACTAGATAATAACACTAAGAGCTACGGCATTATGGCTCTGTTCCACTAATGAGTTCAATAAGACTTTAATGCTGCAGAATTGCACAGGTGCCCTCTGGGGAAATATGATACAGAATCTTTGGATTACTCGACGTAAAGCCATATCAGCCATCTTTGCTGTCCAATCTCATTAATCAGCCTGACAAAAACATGTTTTCTGCTGATGTACTGTAAGGTCAGTTTCCTGACTTTGCTTATAGTTTTAAGACTTCCAGAACTAGACTGTCTGGATCTGGCACTTAAAAAAAAGAAAATGAGAGACATGCAATGACACAGCCCCAGCTGGGAAAGCCACAAGAAACATGACTTCACTCTAGACAGTATGGTGTAATTTTGGGGGATTATTCGCTTTGTAGTAAATATGATTTGTTGTGACTAAGTTAAGCTGCCAAAGGCCTGTGTACATGCAAACCGCTTGGGAGGGGACTTCATTTAATCTTCAAAAAGTTTAAAATGCAGTCTAAAATTCTTAGACTAGGTTACATTTGATTTTGAAAAACATTTATGCCACAAACACATTTAACACATTTTTTTTTTTTTTTTTTTTTTTTTTTTTACTTATTTCCATCCAATTTATGTCCTAATGAATTTTAATTCAGGAATTTTGAAAACATCTTCATCATTGTACTATAATGCATGTATGCATCAGTGTTATTTTAGATGCTATTATAATTTTTATTTATATTTTATATAAATATATAATTGTATGTTTTCCCTTTTTATGTTAATTTTAGTTATTTTGCTGTGCTTTGTCATTTTTTAATATAATAATTTAATATATTATTTCAGTTTTAGTTATATTAAACATCAAGTTCAACTAAATTAAAATGAGAAATGAAAACTAGCTGGAAAAAGTGAAGTTTTAGTTAATAGTTTTAATTAAATGAGTATCACATCATTGCATCATATCACTGCCCTTGATTATTCATTTATCATATCAGAAATATCAAATTTATATAGAAAAGACAGTTCCCCGTATTACTATGATTGAGAGAAAGTGCAATGCACAATAGCTCCACTCCTGGGGCCAGGGTTCTGTCTAGTGCTGACGAGTCACACTAGACAGGCATTGGTCATTATGGCGGCGTGGGTATTAACGTTCCCACAGCGTCAATCTCTCGACGCAATGCGAGTTCCCTTGAAAGGGAACGTCTCGGTTACAGCTGTAACCTTAGTTCCCTGAAGAGGGAACGAGACATTGCGTCGAGAGATTGACGCTGTGGGAACACAACGCATAATGTCGTCATGAAGCACATGTGAAATCCATCCAATGGCATGACGAGACGTCAGAGGCGGGTGACATCACGACCAGGAAACTATAAAGCACACTCAAACAAAGCAACGCTAGCTTCAAAGTGTCTGAAGTGGTCGCTTGACAGGCATGCAGGAAGTATAGCGGGACGACGCAACGTCTCGTTCCCTCTTCAGGGAACTAAGGTTACAGCCGTAACCGAGACGTTCCCTTTCAAGGGAACTCGCGTTGCGTCGAGAGATTGACGCTGTGGGAACGTTAATACCCACGCCGCCATAATGACCAATGCCTGTCTAGTGTGACTCGTGGAGCTCAGGTCAAGGTCATAAAACCTCACGAATGTATGTGGCGAGGACCAGCCTGCCACATCACAGACGTCCAGTAAAGATACTCCAGAGAGCAGAGCTTTAGAGGCCGCCATACTCCTAGTAGAGTGGGCTCGAACCACCAAAGGAGAAGGCAGTCCGGCCGACTCGTAAGCGAGTGAGATAGCCTCAACTATCCACTTACTCATTCTCTGCTTTGATGCTGGGGCCCCTTTGCTGGGGGCACCCAAAACAAATGAACAGTTGTTCTGACTTACGCCACAGGGCAGCTCTGTGGACGTAAGCATCCAAACGGGCAGAGCAGATTAAGGTGTTCCTGGTCTGAATCCCTGAAGGGTGGAGGACAGAAGGCTTGCAGTACTATGGGCCTCACCACATTAGTGGGGACCTTAGGAACATACATGAAGGAAAGCTTTCACCATACCAGGTGCAAATTCCAAGCACAATGGGGCAACCGAAAGAGCTTGCAAATCTCCTATTCTCTTAAGAGAAGAAATAGCGAGAAGGAACAAAGTCTTCAAAGTCAAGAACTTGACAGGAACCTCCTCAATAGGCTCAAAGGGAGCTAAGGAAAGGCCCTGGAGCACCACAGCCAAATCCCAAGCTGGAAACCTTCGTGCGTACCGCAGGCCTCAGCCTCAGAGTGCCACGAAGGAAGCGAGTGATGACAGGGTCTCTCCCCAGAGAGACACCAGCCAAAGGTGTGTGGTAA
Organism: Ancherythroculter nigrocauda; assembly: GCA_036281575.1. Taxonomy (NCBI): domain Eukaryota; kingdom Metazoa; phylum Chordata; class Actinopteri; order Cypriniformes; family Xenocyprididae; genus Ancherythroculter; species Ancherythroculter nigrocauda. Next base: position 30,348,903 of record VTFQ01000001.1, read on the forward strand.
GCCGCAATGGCCGCCACATAAACCTTTAAGGTGGAAGGAGATAACCCTGCAGTGAATCTTTCTTGCAGAAATTCCAGAACTGCACCAACTGGACAGATAACTGGGTCTAACTGACGACCACTGCACCAAGAAGTGAAAAGCTTCCATTTAAAAGCATTCAACTTCCTCGTGGAGGGAGCTCTAGAGTGAAGGATGGTACCCACAACCTCGGCTGAGAGACCAGAGTCTATGAGCTGAGCCCTCTCAGAGGCCAAGCCCACAGGTTCCAGAGTTCCGGGCGAGGGTGAAATATTGTGCCCCTCGCCTGGGACAGAAGATCCCTCCTGGTCGGGATCTCCCAAGGAGAGCCGTCTAGGAGAGATACTAGGTCCGAAAACCATACTCTGCCCGGCCACCGTGGGGCTATCAAGATGAGCCGGACCTGGTCCCGGCGAACTCTCTCTAAAACTCTCGGGAGCACAGCGATCGGAGGAAAAGCGTACAGACGAAGCCTCGGCCACGTCTGTACCATAGCATCCAGTCCGAGAGGAGCTGGATGTGTGAGGGAGAACCAGAGTGGACAGTGAGATGTCTCTCGAGACGCAAACAGATCCACCTGAGCCCGACTGAACATCCCCCATATTTGCTCCACCACCTCGGGGTAGAGCCTCCATTCCCCGGGCCTCAGCCCCTGCCTCGACAGGACATCTGCTCCTATATTCTGGACCCCGGGGATGTAAGCTGCTCGAAGCGACAACAATTTCCCCTGGGACCACAGGAGGATTTGGTGCGCCAGCTTGTAAAGTGGACGCGAACGCAAACTCCCCTGGTGATTTATATAGGCAACCACCGATGTGTTGTCTGACCGGACAAGAACATGGTGGCCCCTGAGGTCTGGGAGAAAAACCCTGAGAGCCAGAAAAACAGCCATCATCTCCAGGCAATTGATGTGCCAGGAGAGGTGATGTTCGCTCCACAGACCTTGAGTCGAGCGTCCGTCTAGGATCGCCCCCCCAACCCATGAGGGAAGCATCTGTCATTAGCATCTTGCGACGACAAGGAGCTCCCAACACCGGGCCTTGGGATAAAAACCAGGGTTTCTTCCACATGTCGAGGGCACATAGGCATCGCCCCATGACCTTGATCATGCGAAATGGATTCCCCCTCGGAGAAAACCCCCTGGTTCTGAGCCACCACTGCAAGGGTCTCATGTACAGCAAGCCAAAGGGAATCACGTTGGACGCTGCTGCCATCAAACCCAAAAGTCTCTGAAACTGTTTCACAGTGAGTGACTGGCCTAGCTTTATCCGGTTTACGGTAGAAAGGATTGATTCTATGCGAGCAGGTGAAAGACGTGCCTGCATCACAACAGAGTCCCAAACCACGCCCAGAAAAGTGGTTCTCTGAGCTGGAGAAAGAACACTATTCTTGGCGTTTAACCTTTCTCATGTGAGCGAGAATGACATCTCGATGCCGAACCGCTAGCTGCTGCGATTGGGCTAATATTAGCCAATCGTCGATGTAGTTGAGAATGCGAATGCCTTGTAAATGAAGTGGCGCCAAGGCTGCATCCATGCATTTGGTGAAAGTGCGGGGTGACAATGCTAGGCCGAACGGAAGAACCCGATATTGGTAAGCTTTGCCCCCGAAAGCGAACCTCAGGAACTTCCTGTGGTGTGGAAGGATGGAGATATGGAAGTACGCGTCTTTGAGATCGATCGTGACAAACCAGTCCTCGGACCTGATCTGTGACACGATTTGTCTCAAAGTTAACATTTTGAACTTGAGCTTCATAACTGACTGGTTCAGTAGACGCAGATCCAAAATGGGACGCAACCCCCCATCCTTCTTTGGAACGATAAAGTAACGGCTGTAGAAACCGTTCTCTCTGTCGGGTGGGAGTACATAATCTATGGCTCCCTTCTCCAACAGAGTCTTTATCTCCTGTTCCATAACCAGAGCCTGCTCGGGGCCCACCACGGTGGGCAGGAACCCCATGAACCTGGGTGGGCGAGACCCGAACTGAATAGCATAACCCTTTTCGACTGTACGCAGGACCCAGTGAGAAATATTTGGCAGTAGCTTCCACGCTGTCAGATATTCTACTAAGGGAACCAGTCTCTCGAGACTGGCCTCTGGTGTACTTTGAACAACCAACTTGGTGCCCTGAAGCGGCGCACCAGCAGGGGGCGACTGAATTGGCTGTACCGAGACCCTCCTCAGAGGTAAAAGGGCATCGTTTCATCTACGTTTCCAGGCGGACACTTGGGTGTTTGCTCGCTGGGGACCACTGCGCCCTGAAACACACGAGGTGGCAGGGTTGGCAGAACGGCCCCCTGAGGGCACCGAAGAGAACTGGGCACCGTATACAGAGGTGTACACCACTTCTCTCCAGAGGGGGCTGCCCTCAGGGTCCTGACACTCGCAGCGTCAGGACTTCTTTGCCGCAGCCTTCTTGACGATAATGACGTTCCCCAGATCCGTCTTAACCCTCAAAGGCTGCGGCTGTGAGCGTCCCCCTGACCCCCCGAATCTCTGAGGAGGGCTGCGGGTGGTAACGCTCTGCTTTTGAGTGGCATGGTGTTGCTGCGAGGAGCTGGCTTTAGATGTTTGGGGCTGCTGGTGTTGCTGAACAGCCCCAGGGGTAAAAGAGCGATGGGGGAGGAGCTTCTGGAACGCCGCCGCTTGCTTATTGGCCTCCTGAAACCTCTCGACGACAGTATTGACTGCGTTGCCGAAGAGGCCAGGGGGCGCAAGCGGGGCGTCCATAAGGAAGTTTTTATCTTTGTCCTTTATAGAGCTCAGATTCAACCATAGGTGCCTCTCCATGGCCACCAGGGCTGCCATAGCACGGCCTACTGATCTGGCCGTCTCTTTGGTGGCACGGAGAGATAAATCTACAGCCCGACATAGCTCATCGACTACGTCGGGAGTAATTCCCCCACCCTCATCAATATCGCCCAATAACTCTGCCTGGTAGGCTTGCAGCACGCCCATATTATGAAGACATGCTGCAGCCTGACCTGATGCTGAATAAGCTTTGCCCACTAAACCAGATGTGACTCTTACTGGCTTAGTGGGCAGCGTTGGGGCCTTTAGGGACGATGCTGACTGTGGAGAGAGATAGCTCGCGAGCGTCTCCTCCACTTTTGGCATCGCCCCGTAACCGTGCTCTTTAAGCCCCACTATCGATGCATAGTGCGTGGTCTGAGCACTATGCACTCGATAGGAGGCTGGTTTCTTCCAGGATCTCGACATCTCTGTGTGGAGTTCTGGAAAAAACGGGAGACCCCAACGCGGAGGTTGTGCTCGCGAGGGCAGGAAACGTTCATCTAATTTACTTTTAGGACGAACGTCCTGCCTCTCTGCTGGCCAGTCAAGATTTAATCTCGCAACAGCACGAGACACAACCTCCACCAACTCCTCATATGGCGAGTCCTCACTCTCAACTGTATCGATGCTCTCCACATCCAACTCCTTGGAGCTGGACACGTTGAGCATCAGTGCTTGACTCAGTGTGGAAGGAACCGCAGTGCGTGCTTCCAAACACTGAGAAAAAGCACTGGCTCTATCAGGTGAGGGCTGAGATAAGGCTGGGCCCATTTCAAACCCCTCTGACAGATCCATCTGCGATCCCCAAGATCTAGAACGCCGCTGTGCCTCAGCAGCAGTGGGACTAGAACCCTGGGGAATGCGAGTCTGAGCGCCCTCCTCGAAGAGTGCCAGGCGGGAGCGGAGCGTCCGTAAAGGAAGCATCTCACAATGCTCACAGCTAGCACCCTCGAGTGCTGACCGTGCATGCTCCGCTCCCAAACAAGCAACACAAAGATTGTGTGTGTCCCCACTCGTGATATAACGTGGACAGGGATGCACACACGATCTAAACTGCTTTTCCGCCATAATAATAATAATAATAATGAAGAGTCACAAACAACACCAAATAAGACAGACGAGTCACATAAAGCGCTACTGAAGACACAGAAGCTAGCGTTGCTTTGTTTGAGTGTACTTTATAGTTTTCTGGTCGTGACGTCACCCGCCTCTGACATCTCGTCACGCCATTGGACGGATTTCACATGTGCTTCATGACGACATTACGCGTTGTGTTCCCACAGCGTCAATCTCTCGACGCAACGCGAGTTCCCTTGAAAGGGAACAATCCAACCATCTCCATTGACTTTGTATTGCGTGAGGCTTCCTGCTTGTCATTTCTGACTTATAACAAAAAACATAACAATGCCTAAAAGCTGCTGTGTGACAAGGTGTACAGCTAACAAGCTAAAAAACAGAGAAATACGTTTTTATAAGCTGTCGACCCCAAAAAACGAATGTTTAAGGACACAAAAGTGGATACAGGCAGTGAGACAGAGCGCTGAGCGCTGAAAAACAGAACAATGCACAGAGCATTGTTCTGTTTTTTGTAATAAGTCAGAAAAGACAAGGAGGCAGCCTCACGCAATACAAAGTCAATGGAGACGATTGGATTGTTTTCCCCCCCGGTGGGCGTGGTTTTCAGATTATACTAAATGCACTCTGTCTCTATATGGCGGAATAAGTCCCGCCCTCTAAATAAAACAGCCAATCATAGAGTCATCGTATCACTTGAGCTGCTGTTTCCTATAGAAACAATTGTTGCCAGATTTTATTGGTAATTTCAAATATGAAATTTAATCGTAAAGGCTTTTGCACACTGATTCCGAAAATTTCGTATGCGTTTTTTCCGTATTCGTGATCCTAAAAATTTCTCTCGCACAGAGACCTTGCACACTGAGTCCGATGCGTATTAATGAATCCGTTAAAAAATTCGCAAAACAATACAAAATGGAGACTTCAAGCAGTGAGAATGATTTAGTTGTCCTCTCTTCTTAACTCTCTGGAGTCGGGTAACGTGTTGGCGCGTTTTGCAGGATTTTTTTCACATTGCAGCAAAACAGACTTAAAATACTCTGTCATTTCTTGTCATAGAGACATAAGTAATATATCAATTGAAACTATAGAATGTCTTCTTTTATTTGTGTACACTCAGAGTAAAAACACAATGTTGTGCTTTTTGTAAAATAAAGAAAACTAACATGATGCGTGATCTCTCGTCTCCCTAGTTCTAGTTCTCAGAAAATGAACTGTAACTTATGAATACTAATGACCAAAAAAATGACACTTATGTCTAAAGAAACGTTGAAATGTCAGGTTTTAAATCGTGCAAGTCAAATTGAAAACAAACATTCTGTGTTTATGTAATCTGTATGAAAAGAGAGCCATGTCAGAAGTCCATGATTCAGCTCATTATCCGCTAATGCGGCCACGCCCACATTAAATGACCCATTATTCATGATGATTCACGCCTCCATGCATACTGTGTTTCTTGACAAAAAGTGTCTTACAAAAACTAAATCAATATATTGTTTTATATGACCACACATAAACTTATTCCTTCAAAAATACAAACATGTACATACATGTTCCTCACATATTATGGTAGCCTAGTTTGTGCTGAATACAGTGTAATAACACTTGTGTCATTATGTTTATGAACAACTGAAAAAAGCACAAATGTCAGGGCATGTTAAAACTTCTCCAGGCCCCAAATCAGCCTCAGACTCCAGAGGGTTAAAAAGAGGGAATATTGGGTCCATCCAATCCCGAGATCGCGTAGAGAGAGAGAGAGGAAGGAGAGTTCCACCTCATCAAGGAGCTGCGTGATTATCCCAAGCATTTCCAAGTTTACTTCAGGATGTCAGTGGCTCAGTTTGATGCTTTGCTAGTTATACTGGCACAATCTGTCTTTATATTCTATCTCTTTGTATTCTAGATGGCATTCTGGATTTTGGCGTTCGCTTGAAAAACGCAGAAAATCAAACCTGATCCGAATTTTTTTATGATGGACGAAAGTTTCGGAGGCAGTTTGTAAACATGATTGACACAACGTGAGGTCGTATTTATTTTAAGCATGCGGAAATTTGCGAATTTCGGACTCAGTGTGCAAAGACCTTAAACCTTGTGAACAGTTTTGGGGAATTTGATGTTTCCCCATTCAAAGAGATAGGAGCTGCACTTGCATGCCCGAGAGGCGTTTCAAAGATGGCCGCCGAGTGAAATGACTTATCTTAAAGGGACTTTGCAAATATCTCATATCTCAAATGTTTCAAACTCTTTGACTCTCATAAACAGCAGATGGTTGCTTAGTCTTGTAAATCTGCATGTGTTCATGAGATTTGCTGACAGTCTGACAAAATGCACTGCTGCTTACAAAACTGACTCCAAAACAGCAGCTAATACATGCATGTGTGAGTTAGAGCGAAAGCTATTTAGCATGAATGCTGGAAGAGAAGGTTGTGTTAGTGTGTGGGTGTGTGTACATATTGTCTTGTTTTTAGAAAGCTGGTTGGCTGGTGTTACAGTAATTATGTTCTTTTCACAGCTATGAAGTCAGGCGGCACTCAGCTGAAGCTCATCATGTCATTCCAGAACTACGGACAAGCCCTGTTCAAACCTATGAAGTAAGTGATACTGCAGTCTTTCATTTTTCATGAATGCATTTCCAATAGAGAACCAGTTTTTCAGAACGTCCCTTGCATGCTTTCATCCCAAGTGTATTTATGAGGCGTGGACTAAGCCTTTTGTGTTTCAACAAAAACATGTGTTTCTGCTGTTGGATGTTAACCAAGATTAAAGGCCCTGGTATACTTCAAACGAAATCGAAGAACGAACTGATGTGACGTAATTTCGAACAAAATCAGGCCAAAACGAAGTTCATTTTGTGTTCTTTTTGGAAGTTCGAAACGGCTTGCCAAAGCGAACTTTCAGGAAAAGTTCGCTCCAGCTGCAAAACACCTTCGTACTACCATTGGTCAGTGATGATAACGTAATAGGAGGTGTGCGCCGAGGCTCCGCCTTCATTCGCGTCGAACGCGTCTTTGACTCATTTCGTGTGTTTGAGTTCGTCGAGGTAAGAGCTTTGCGGGTGAAAACACGAACACACTGGATAGCCGCTTTATAGTACAAAATGAAGTTGTGCTTGTAAAAAAAGGAGGCACTAACACTGTTTTTCATGTTTGAAAAGCTGTACTGTAAAGCTGCTTGATTCTAAGCAATCTATTGAATAAAGTGCTATATGAAGACGTGACGTGACTGGAGTGCTAATTTGCAGAGCTCAAGCTAACATTCCCATCTTGTTATGATCAGCTTTCTGTAAAAAATGCTTGCTGTTTTGTCATTTTTGTTGTTTTTATTTTATTACTGAGAAGAAAGTGCACGGCACATATTTCCATATTCATCTAAATGCTGCTCTCAGCAGTGTGGGCGGCGTCAGATGTTCGTTTACAGTATATCGCTGCTCACGCATTTCGAACTTCGTTTTACCCCTAAACGAAGAACGAAAAAGAACTTCATTTGAAGTATACCGGGGCCTTAATAGTGTATGTAGTTGCAGTCTTTCTACATGTGTGAAATATGAAAAGTATGTTAAAAGTAGAATAGGGTCAAGAAATGAGGCATGCTCGAATCAAACTCACATCGCCACATGAGTACCAGGACTCAGGCCTAGTTTCACAGACAGGGCTTAGATTAAGCCAGGATTAGGCCTTAGATCAAATAGGACATTTAAGTAGCTTTTATAAACATACCTTAGACAAAAAACACAAACAGTGGCAGTCACATATTTTAAGACATGTCAGTGCAAGTTGCTTTCAGTTAAAGGATTAGTTCACTTTCAAATAAAATTTTCCTGATAATTTACTCACCCCCATGTCATCCAAGATGTTCATGTCTTTCTTTCTTCAGTTGAAAAGAAATTAAGGTTTTTGATGAAAAATGGCCTCAATGGCCTCCAAACGGTTGAAGGTCAAAATTACAGTTTCAGTGCAGCTTCAAAGGGCTCTAAACAATACCAGACGAGGAATAAGGGACTTATCTAGAGAAATAATTGGTCATTATAAAAAAAAATGTAAATGTAAATGCTTTATATAAACAAATGATCGCCTTCCAAGTGCTTCCGCCAAAACCGCATTTTCGTATTCTTCAAAAAGCTTACGCTGTATGTCCTACGACTTCCCTATTCTACTTATGGAAAAAATGGAACTGCCGCTGCGTTCGTTCTGTAAGTAGAATAGGGAAGGTGTAGGACATACAGAGTAAGCTTTTTGAAGAATACGAAAGTGCGGTTTTGGCGGAAACTGTAATTTTGACCTTCAACTGTTTGGAGGCCATTGAAGTCCACTATAAGGAGAATAATCCTGGAATGTTTTCATCAAAAACCTTAATTTCTTTTCGACTGAAGAAAGAAGGACATCTTGGATGACATGGGGGTCAGTAAATTATAAGGAAAATTTTATTTGAAAGTGAACTAATCCTTTAAAACAGCTCAAACATGCATTTTAGTCTGGGACTAGATTTAAGACTTGTCTTTGAAACCGGGGGTCAATGTTTTGACTTCTAGGCATTAAAGAGATAGTTCACCTAAAAATGAAAATTCTGTCATTATTTACTCTCACCCTCATGTCGTTCCAAACCCATAAAATAAAAATAAAGATATATTTCTAAATATCATTTTAAATAAAGAATAGGAGAGTCCATACCACAACTAATAATGACGGCACAGAGAAACGATATTGTTGGAATCACTTTAAAAAAAAATATATATATATTTCCAGCTTATGAAAGATAAAAACATTTACAACCAATCAGAATTCGTCCTGCTTTAAAGAGCCCGAGCATTTAAAGTGGTAGCGCGCACATATAATGAACAGAACAATATCAGGTGGACACTAATATAGTTATCGTTATAGTTATCGTTCTTGGTGTGAACGGGCCTTAAGACTTTCGTTCATCTTTGGAACACAAATGAAGATATTTAAAATGAAATCAGAGATTTCTGTCTCTCCATTGAAAGTCTATTTAACCAAAACTCTGCAATGTTCATATATCGAAAAAATAGTCCGTATGAATCGAGCAGTTTTTCTTAGTTTTTGAACAGATTTAATTTTGGCTTTATTTCGCATACAAACATTGATCGGCGAAAATACATAGAACATTCAAATTTGGTAAACCGAAGCTCAAGCATGAGAACCAATTTAAGAACTTCCACAAGAACCAATGCAAGTAAATAAAGCAAGTAGTGTTGAGCATAAAAATATCTTATAATTTGTGTTTTGGGTTTGGAATGATGTGAGAGTAATTGATGACAGAATTTTTGGGTGAACTAAAGTGCTTTTCAATAGTATGAATGCCCTTATTATGATATTGAACAAAGCAAAGATAAATTGAGTATGCAGCCATTTACCTATAAATCCCCAATGAAAAACTTTTTTTTTAATTTTTAACCCACTAAAGATTGCATCTGAGCTTGACGATTATTTGTAGCTCCTCAGTTGTGTTCAGCGTTTGTTGGCCGGCAGGATGAGCATCCATAAGATCTTTCCTGGTGGGTAATGATCAGTCTAGTTTTAATTAACATCGCCAGGCTTACGCATTAATTAAAAACTGCGAGACACTATCACACGCTCTCAGGGATATTTGCCAGCAGAAGCTGTAACAGCCGCACATAAAACAGGGCGGATCGACAGAGTGTGTCTGCCATATTCCCTCTGTTGAAGGGCTGCCAGGGCTACCTGACTCATTTGTGATCAAATAATTGCTAGATGATGCTTGATTGCTTCCACCAAGAGGAAAACCTTTTTTGTTGTTGTTGTTTTCTTTGATTATGCTTTGTCATTTGCCATCTGTGATTTCTTAGTCTTTCTTGGTGGGTCCAGACAGAAGCAGTTGGTCGCTAAAAACACACACATGGATATTACGCAACAGTAGCATCAGGAGATGCACAATTCACACTCCAGACAAGGTGGATTATGCATGTTTGGATTAGTAATCCCTGCTGAAAAAAATTACTGTCTTAGGAAAAGATGAATTACTGCTTAGATGTACTACATGATACTGTACAAAAGTCTTAGGCGGGTGAGAAGTTTTTCCTCTGGTTTCACAGACAAGGTTTAAGCCTAGTCCCAGACTAAAATGCATGTTTCAGCTGTTTTAACTGAAGAAAAAAAAAAAAAAAAAAATGTCAGTGTCATTGTTTTGTCTCAAGATGCTCACCAGTAATGTTTTTGTCTAAGGCACTTTTAAAAGCTACTTAAATGACCTAATTTAACTAAGGCCTAATCCTGGCTTAATCTAAACCCTGTCTGTGAAATCGGGCCTCAAAGATGCTTATCATTGTCTTTTGCTTTAGTGTACCATAGGGATTCGGGTAGGGTTCACTAGTGCGCACTTGAGTTCAGAAAACAGCGTTCACATCATTCATACGAACCGAACTGTGATGTCAATCGAACGACAACACTGACAAGGAGTCTGACAACAGATGGTATGAGTCACAAAGAGATATCTGATCTCACGTCCATCTGAGATTACATGAAGAGATGGAAAAAACTGAGACAGACTAAATCCAGAAGAACTGTGGCAATATCACTAAGACACTTGGAGAAATATAGCTGCAAATCTACCTTTAAAAATGTCTGCAAGTGTACCTAGGACAAAAGCTGTTTTAAACACAAAGGGTGGTCATACCAAATATTAATTTAAGTCAAGTGATTTTTTTAATACAATCCAATTTTTGAAAACATCCTCACTTTATCAATTTTTTCACAAGTGCCTAAATATTTTCACATTACTGTAGCTGTATCAAATTAGGGTTACACTTTATCTCAATGGTCAACTTTAGACATTTTACTAACTATAACTTTGCAACTACATGTCAACTAACTCTCATTAGTGTATTAGTAGATTGTGTAGTAGAATGTTAGATTAGGGTTAGGTGCTAAGATTTGGGTTAGTAGAATAAGTTGACATGTAGTTGCAAAGTTAGTCAGTAAAATATCTGTAGCAGACAGTCTACTAATGTAGTTGACATGTAGTTGCAAAGTTACTTATAGTTAGTAAAAAAGTGTTACCCAAATTAGCTGACTAATTGTTTAGGCCACCCACTGACTCGATTTTAAAAATGTTGTATTGAACATCCCTAATTTGGTGCTAGTCTCATTTGTGGACCAGTATATGGGAAAACTTGATGGTAAACTTGAACTTTAATTTAATAATTTAACCTGACATGTCGCATTCTGTAACTCATACGCTGTATCTTACCTTTTCCTTTCACATTAAAGGATTAGTTCACTTTCAAATGAAAATCACCCCAAGCTTTACTCATCCTCAAGCCAATCTAGGTGTATTTGACTGGAAAGTGTCTCCATCCACATCCATCCATCATAAACATATTCCACACAGCTCCGGGGGGTTAATAAAGGCCTTCTGAAGCAAAGCGATGAGTTTGTGTAAAAAAAAAAAAAAATATCCATACTTTAACAAGTTATGAAGTAAAATATCTAGCATCCGCCAGACTGCCTTCAGTATTCAACTTAGGAAGAAAGCGCAACGCCTCTCGCAGTTCAAAAAGCTTACGCTATGTCCTACAACTTCCCTTTTCAACGGAAGCTAGATATTTTACTTCCTAACTTGTTAAATATGGATTTTTTTTTTTTTTTTTTTTTTTACAAACAAATGCATTGATTTGCTTCAGAGAGCCTTTATTAACCCCCCGGAGTCGTGTGGAATACGTTTATGATGGATGGATGTGGATGGATGCAGTTTCTTCAGCTTCATACTCATTGGTATCACTCACTGCCATTATAAAGCTTGGATGCGTCAGGATATTTATTAAAGGGTTAGTTCACCCAAAAATGAAAATTCTGTCATTAATTACTCACCCTCATGTCGGTCCACACCCGTAAGACCTTCGCTTTCTGGGCATTGAAAGTGTCAAATGTCTTGCTGGCAATGGAGGCCTCACTGAGCCATCAGATTTTATTAAAAATTTGTGTTCCGAAGATGAACAAAGGCCTTACAGATGTGGAATGACATGAGGGTGAGTAATTAATGACTGAATTTTCATTTTTGGGTGAACTAACACTTTAATATATCTCCAATTGTGTTCATCAGAAAGAAGAAAGTCATATACACCTAGGATGGCTTGAAGGTGAGTTAAGCTTGGGGTAATTTTCATTTGAAAGTGAACTAAACCTTTAAGTTCATAACTAAGCCTGAGAAAGTGATCACCCTCTCTTTATAATTTCAGAGGAAATCTGGGTTTTAATTTGCATGATACACATCTGCTATTATAACTCTTGTGCCAGCGACACAAAAGGAACATTGTGTATCACATGCTTTCTGTTGAAATTCCAGCTTTCATCTAGTTCTCAAGAAAGATCATGAAAGGAAACAATATTTTAGTGGGTTGGCAATGTATGTAATAAAAGCAATAATTAAACATAATATCTGACTAGACAGAGACAAACACTGAAAGACTGATTAACAAACAAACAGAGTTCTCTTTAGCTGTGTTTCACAATTTTGAGCAATTACACTTTGGAGGTGTTAAAACAATTAGATTATGCAATGCATTTCTCAGTTTGTGCTGTGAATAATCATTGCTAAAGGACCAAACACCATGTGCTAATCTTGAAGAATCATCTATACATCATATCATTGACATGAATAGCCTGCCATATGGTCCGACTCAAACCATTGAACATCCAGAGCAAATGGTCACCCTCACCACAGCAAGTATGCACTTTTTCATCCCAAGTAAAGCTCTTTCCCAGGCTCTATATCCATCTCCCACTACGAGAAGGCTATAGATTTCTCCATCTCTAAAAGCTGGGAGTATATCCCAGAATCCTTGTTGACGGCACGAGGCCACCCTTTCCCTCACCTGCCCCTCTGTGCAGCCGTAAAGAAGCATCAAAGCTTCTTTTGATGTGCTGCTGCTTTGAGCTGGATGCTAATCTATCTGCAGGCGCATGGAGGGGTAACTGCTCCGGTTCTCGCAGTCTTAGAAAGCCACACGGGCTGGCGTGTGTATGTGTTTGGAGTTTATTGAACTTGAGTTATCTGACTGGGATCTAGGTGCAAATGCAGCAATAAATCATTGTGCAACCTTTCACTCTACCTTCTCCATGTTCAGTCAGAGACCAGACCAGGGGGACATGTGCCAAGGAAAAGCACTCATCCCATCAGAATGAGGAAGGAGTAGCTGTAGTGTGCAGGAAAGCCCTGCTCACTGAACGGTTTAATTATGCCACACCACAGCACTGAACACTGATGATCGCCAAGGAGTGAGGAATGAGATCAAATTAGAGAAAGACAGAGAGACAGAAAAAGCCCTTGTGTAAAAGAAGTAGCCTACACTTTAGCATAATTTTAAAAAGAGTGCTCATTACGGAAAGAATATACTTTAAAAAAATGTACTTAAGTGCGAACTGAATGTAATGTTTTTTGACACTTAATTACATGTCATTTACAATCTAAGCCCTGTCTGTGAAACCGGGCCATTGTGCACACTCTTTAAGTTGTCTTTTATTTCCTTAATATTATATTATGCAAGTAAAGTAAAGGTTAAGTGCACTTCTTTTCATATGAGACAAGATGTTGTTTAGGGTAGATTTACAAACTTGACAACCAAGATTCTTTCTAGTGATCTGTCGAGTTAAAATAAGAGACTGTGATTTACATGTTGAGATTGTTTGTATGCGAGCACAACATGATTTACCCATGTCTTGTGTTGTTTGGTAACAATAATCTTATCAAAGTTAGCCTTAATGCTAACCCTAACAACACTTTAACTTAAAATGATCGGTTATTCCTCCAGGCAGCGTGCAGATTATTCAATGACTGTTAGAGAGTTTTACTATCAGTCAGTAATTTTCAGGCTGTGATATGTTTGTCAATTTGTCTCACACAACCAAATTGTTATGTTGCACCAAAATTAGCCAAACAAACATTTTTTTGTGGGGTTGGGACGTTTTTTAATTAAGACTTTCAAATCACATGAGCCAATATTTTATTCACTATAGAACATAGATAACAAATGTTTAAACTGAGAAATTTTTACAATTTTATGCACAAAATTAGCTCATTTCAAATTTGATGCCTGCTACAGGTCTCAAAATAGTTGGGACGGGTGCATGTTTACCATGGTGTAGCATCTCCTCTTCTTTTCAAAACAGTTTGAAGATGTCTGGGCATCGAGGTTATGAGTTTCTGGAGTTTTGGTGTTGAAATTTGGTCCCGTTCTTGCCTGATATAGGTTTCCAGCTGCTGAAGAGTTCGTGGTCGTCTTTGACGTATTTTTCTCTATAGGTGAAATATCTGGACTGCAGGCAGGCCAATTCAGCACCCTTGGACCTATAAACATATGTTCACATATGGCTTCCTTTTTGCATGATAGAGCTTTAGTTGGCATCTGCAGATGGCACGGCGGATTGTGTTTGCTGACAGTGGTTTCTGGAAGTATTCCTGGGCCCATTTAGTAATGTCATTTACAAAATCATGCCGATGAGTGATGCAGTGTCATCTGAGGGCCCGAAGACCACGGGCATCCAATAAAGGTCTTCAGCCTTGTCCCTTATGCATAGAGATTTCTCCAGTTTCTCTGAATTTTTTGATGATGTTATGTACTGTAGATGATGAGATTTGCAAAGCCTTTGCAATTTGATTTATACATCCCCATACCTCAAATTGTAGAGTGTGATTTTAGCAGTGCCAAATTATCATAAGTCATAAGTTCAATTCCCAGGGTGAAAAAAAACAACAACCAGAGACTCACCACAATTTAATCGGAGTCCAAAAACAAGGTGCGTAGGCCACAAAATCCATTGTAGAAATAAGCGGGGAAATCATAAACACCATCATTTTCATCATTTCTGCAGTGTGCAGGGTTGTAATATTTATTTTTGCTCATTTGATTCCGGGGGAACGTGAATTGACAAAACATATGCGTTGAATGCGAATGTAAGAAGCTTTAGATAACAGCATTTGCCAAGTGCAAAACCTTTTTGTTTTGACTTCCTATATTGGGATTCCAGCTTTGATTATCAGACCCATCCATAATTCACTCCTTCACTCCAGGATCTTATCCTAACCTCTATATTCCTGGGCCAATGATTGGTTAATAGGAATATTCCTGGGCCATCCAGAGTGTTGCTTGAGGAAAATGTCCTACTTGGATAAACCATGTTATGAACCCTCAAACAGTTCTCGTTTACTCACAAGTT
Source organism: Ancherythroculter nigrocauda (assembly GCA_036281575.1). Lineage (NCBI taxonomy): Eukaryota > Metazoa > Chordata > Actinopteri > Cypriniformes > Xenocyprididae > Ancherythroculter > Ancherythroculter nigrocauda. Next base: position 30,363,977 of record VTFQ01000001.1, read on the forward strand.
TGGTCTGTAAGCAGCTCTTTAAAGTGTGTGCCAGGCTAGATGTGTCTCAACAGGAACAAAAACTCTCACGCAGCAAAATAGCTTGTGGATCTTTAAGCTAAGAGCCAAGTTTGAGTTTTCCACTCCTTTGATGTTAATGATTTTTTCCCCCTCGTATTGGTTTTGAAATTGCTGCAGTGCTTTGATATGAACTCTCACAGCAGCAACAGCAAGTCTTTTCAGCTACAGCTGGCATGCATTCAACGATGTAATGTAGAATATGTTCATGTAATGTAGAATATTGCATGGATCTCACCCAGGGAGATACTATCATCCCCATACTATCTTTTCCCTCTGATTGCCACTGGCACTGTATGGTATCTCTGTGGTACCAGCTTTTAGTAAGTTCTGTTGTAGGTTATGTGCACACTAGTTGTCTTCATGGTACGTATGAGGCCGTCTTTACCTTATTAATGCATGTCAGGTCGATTTATGACATGGGAAATCATCTCGCTAAAGCACAATGCATGTCAAAACCTGCGCTGAGGACTTTCAAAGTAAGCAGGGTTTATCTGTGTTGTTTTGGAATGCAGATGAAAAAATCCAGTTGGAAAATCCAAGTTTATTCCCAGCTTCAGATGCGCTTTATCATATAAAAAAGGGGGGGAGAGAGTTTGCTGATTGAATATGTGGGCAGGAATAAAAAAGATGCATGATAAAACATGTTTTATGGTCAATGGATAAGCGTATTTAAAATAAATATATAAAAACAGTACATTTGCCGCACTGTATTGGATCTCATATTGAAATATTCTGATATAGTAGAAGAGGCTTAGAATATTTTAGGTTCAAATCCTGTTACGGCAGTTCACATGTCAAACTCCATGAAATATGACAACTGGGGTAATGTTTAGAGCATGCTGTCTGAGCCCTCAGCCGTAGCAGGAAGTTAAGCTGAAGTGATGCATTTATGCGTAGTGTGTTGGATTTTTAAAAGTGGCTGACCTGGGACCTGCTGAAAGACACGATGTTTAGGGATTACAGGATGTCAAATCTGACTGAAGGAGATTGTTGATGATGCAACCAGATCTAGAAAACATAAAAATGCTGGTAAACCCCAATGAGAAAAGTGCAAAATGTTTAAATTAAGAACCAAGGGGTCAAAGTTTTGCTGGTTAGCATTGGCATTTTTATCTATAGATGGACCTTTAATTATAGACCTATAGACCTCCTAGAAACTGTGCTGTTTAGTTGTTTTTCACACCACTAACATCTTATCTGTAAAGGAAGATACATTTTATTGTTAGATTCTGCTTGTTTCAGTTTTGATAGTTTATTTTGGTTTCCCTGCTTGACACAAGAATAACCCACCAAAGTCAGTGGTTAAACCCAAGCCATCCATTCATGTCTGTATGATTTCCAAGTCCTCCAAGCAGAAATCATTTATGTTGGAGCTCCTGAGGAGGTTGAAGGAAACCTCCATTAATGCATGCATTTCTGAAGCGATGCAGGCTGCTCGTAGCCAGCGAGCAGTGAATCAACATGTCAAAGCGCATTGTCTGCCTTATTCCTGACAGCTGTCTCGCACAGCTGCACGGCTTTCTGCACTGATCCAGGGTCTGTGCACAGAGGGAAGTCTGTTTCTCAGCTCATATGAATGGGGACTTGGAGTGTGTGCATGTGTGTGGTGAATTCCAAGTGTTGAGATCTTAAGTCTAATAGTCCAATTGGATTTGAAGTACTTCCTTTGCAAAAAAAAAAAAAAAAAAATACCATGGCAACTGTAGTTACTAAATATACAATAGTTTAGGTCATTATGCTTTGGTTTATAATAACTAGAAAAAACTATGCCTTGAAAACGACAGGCACTGAAAAAAAACCCTACTATTTAATAAAATATCCGCAATATACAGTATATGTTGTTTTCCATTTTTATTTAATCATAAAACTAAAATAATTTTGGATGGCTGTCAATTAAAAAAATGCTTTTGCTTCTAGTGTATATCTACCAGTAGGGGCTAATGGGGTCATAATAACCAGCCCCACCATGACCCAAAAATTTTACAGTTGTTTCAATAACTGTAGTCGTAACTAGTCCTACTTGCACTGCTCTGAGCAGGAGTTGAACCAGAATCAACCAGCATGGAAAGCTAAAGGATGCAGTGTCAGTCGCTTGTTAGGAGTGGAGTGAGGTTAACTGGGAGGTAAAGCTCTCACTATCTGACCTTTATTACACTCACCCCCTAAAGGTCACTACCATCCGGGTCACGGCACCAATGAAACTGGTCCTTCTCACATTGTAACGAGTGGGATTCGAATCAGCATCATTCGAACCAGCATGGTGACTAAAGGACACAGCCTCTAGCATCAGTCACTAGCACACCTCTTAGGACCAGGGGAGTGAGATTTACCTGCACAGTTCTTACTATCTGGCCTTTATTACACTCACCCCCTAAAGGTCACTACTATCCGGGTCACGGCACCAATGAAACTGGTCCTTCTCACATCGTAACGAGTGGGATTTGAACCAGAATCAACCAGCATGGTGACTAAAGGGCACAGCCTCTAGCGTCAGTCACAAGCACACCTCTTGAGACCAGGGGAGTGAGGTTTACCTGCACAGCTCTTACTATCTGGCCTACATTACACTCACTCCCTAAAGGTCACTACCATCCGGGTCACGGCACCAATGAAACTGGTCCTTCTCACATCGTAACGAGTGGGATTTGAACCAGAATTAACCAGCATGGTGACTAAAGGACACAGCCTCTAGCATCAGTCACTAGCAAGCCTCTTGAGACCAGGGGAGTGAGGTTTACCTGCACAGCCCCTACTATCTGGCCTACATTAGACTCACCACCCTAAAGCCTTGTTTATACTTTCGCCGGTGTCCACTCGGCAAGCTTCCACTAACTGCATGCACTCCGGCCCAAATGGATAAGGCGCTTTGATGCGTGCACCATTGTGCTATTCTTTGAAACGACAGAGGGCAGAGTAATTGTCCTCTAAACCAACAGGAAGCAGCGGTGAGAAGAAGTAAGGTAATCAAAACTTGTACCTTGGCAGGACTCTTTCAGCAGAAGGGGTTGTCAACAGTAGTGCTCCAAACTCCAAACTCAAAACTGAATTGTTGTAGTTGTCTTGAGTGACTTTTTTGTGCTTTAAAATATTTTCTATCCATTTTTTTATGGATTTGTAATAAAACAAAGCTTAAACCTAGTTTTTGTTTGTACTCTTGTGATATAAAAGTTACCAAAATGCTCATAGATATAAAAGTTACCAAAATGCTCATAGAATAATCTTTGAACATATTATAGTCCTGTTTAAACTGTTCATCTCTGTCTGGGATGCTAACATTTCTTCACGTATAAACTGATTAGGTTGCCTATCAATTTGGAGGACACGCGTGACGTGACAATGTTTGTTTTTAGTACACTTCACCAAACCCACACTACAAAAGAATCAAAGAATTGTGTAAAATCCAGTTAACCTTGAGATTATTACTTGTGGCATTAGAATAAAATATATGGATATGAGAACATTAAATACATTAAACATTAAATAAATCTCTTAAATATTTTCATTTCATGAACATTTTTTATTAAACACGGGTCTTTATGTTTAATAAAAGGATTATTTCTGCAGTTTTAGGCTCATTTTATAAACAAATTTTATTTGGACAAGTGCAAACTGGGTGCTTGGCCAGTGTCGCCTCAAAGTCGTGAAACTTTGGAAGCTACAAAAAATGCTGTGAACACCGCCACGAGAAATGGGTCTCGTGCATTCAACGTGCTTGTGCGGACGCTGTGAGTATAAACCAGGCATAAAGTTAATTCCCATTCAGGTCACGGCACCAATTAAAATGGTCCTACTTGCACAGTGACAAGTAGGATTTATACCAGCATCAACCAGTGTGGGAGGCATGTGCAATAATAAGGACAGCAAAAAAGCCCACAGCTTCTAGCGTTAGTTGCTAGGGTAGTGGAGCGAGGTTTACTTGCACAACTCTAGCCTCCGTTACATAGTCACTTTGGTATTTTGATTTACAGCACATTGTGGTATACTTGTGGTATACTGATTTGATTACATAATTTGCAGTTATTTTGTTTTTCATTGTCTCATAAAATACATTAAGTACATACATTGTACTGTACCTTTGTCTTCTTGGTTTATGCTTTATGCTTTTAAGTCAATCATTAGTTCTTTTTAACAAATCCCTGTGAAAATGAATGGGAAAAATACTTCCGGAACCAAGGCCGTGAGCAGTCACTGTTGTGGCCCTCAGCTTGGTGACTCAGCTTAGCAATGACAAAAGGGGAAATCTGATGCTAGCTTTGAATTCTGTGAGCACAAGCCCTTGTTCTTTCAGTTCCACCTCATCTTCCTCAGCAACAAGAACAGTACAATTTATCTCCCTGATAGTATGTTGTTATGCACCAGGGAGCCAACCAACAAGAGCCGTGCTATCAAACAGCACAGAGTCAGATTTCACAGACGATTGTCCCGGTAGAGAGCTTTTGCCTTACTGCCCGGGGAACTAGTCGCTCACTGTGGCTTTTCTGGGCACATCAGGAATCAATTTGTTAGTTCTGACTTTTGTGGTGCAATACAAACTTTTTCAAAGACTTCTGAGGAATCAGCTGGGATTGATGAAGGTTCATCTTCTCACTTGGAGCAAAAACATGAAGGGAAGGGGGTGGTGGATTATTTTCTGAATTCCTCCTCTTGGCTATTGTGTGACGGTATTACTTTGTAGTTATATTGGGAAACTCTCACGAGAAGAGTGTCTTCTGCATGTTTGTGAAACAACCGTCCTCAGATGAGATGTCATTAACTTGGATACAGCTGGTTTGGATGTTTGAATCGTGTTGGTCACATGTTGCGTTTTATTTTGGTTAGATTCCTCCACCCCTCCCCCGTGAGTCATGCTTCACACACTGCATGTAACACTGGGAACCACATCTGCTGTAAAGTTCCTGCTTCACAATCTCAGCATTGTGTTTTAGTTTCAGTTTGGGCTGCTCAGCGAACGTGACCCTCGGCCCACCCCCTCATCTCTCATTCCCCTCTTTGTGATTCCATCTGTAAGATGGCAGGCAGTCAAAACACGCTCAGATAACAGCCCTCTCTCTTTTTCTCTCTCTTATAAGCATATGCTCACTGACTATGTATGTCTCAGTTCCTCTTTTACCTCCTGTCTGTCTCACTCTGTCCATGTCCAATTGTCTCTCTACCTGTCTCGTTCCCTCACTTACTTCCTCCATGTCCCCACACCTTTATATCTCTCCCGCCTTTTTGACTTGTCTCCCTCTCTACCTGTCTCTCTTTCTACCCGTCTCTCATCCTTCCACTTTAGCAATCTCTCTCTCCACTCACCTGGCTCTCTTCCTGTCTCTTTCTCTCCTCCCAGTCAATTCAATTCTACCTGTCTCTCTCTTCCTCCCTCTGTGCCTCGTTTCCCCTCTATATGTCGTCTATCACTACCTCGCTTCCTGTCCCTCTCTTTCCCTCTCTGCCTGTCTATCTCTCATTACCTCTCTTCTTCTCTACACTGTAAACCCGGATAACTTGGCAAAACTAAAAAAAAATTAAGCAATCAGTTACCTCAAAACATTTAAGTTAAGAAATTTAAAGTTCAAATAAGCAGAACTGGCAGATTATTATTTTGTATTCTTACATTTTAATTGCTCTTAACAATTTAATTTATACTTAACCTAAAATCATCATGTAATCTCAAATATTCTTAGTAGCAGAAACTTGGCTAGCTTTAACTAGCTAATTCAGTAAATGCTAACTTGCTCATTGGTAACACAATGCTTTGATAGCATTAGCATAGCATAGCAATTGCTGAATGAATCTAACACTTAACATTATTCTTGCATCTTTACTCTCCATTTGAGTGTCATGGCAAAGCATGCTGTGGAAAAAGAAATCCTAGCCCAGTTTGTTACATTTAAGTTCGTCTAAATGAAAAGAAACAAGTTCATAAAACTTAAAACAATGATACAAGTCAGATTACTTAAAATGTGTCAGTTTTGTGAACTCAAAAGAAAAAGAAAGTTCTAAATACTCATAAAAGTTAATTTGATTAAACTAATTTGTTTAAGTTTACCCTACTCAAACCAATTAATTATTTTGAGCATTAGTGTTTACAGTCTCTCTCACACTACCTCTCCTTCTTCCTCCCATTCTACCTGTCTCTTTCCCCCACCCTCTTTCTCTCTCTCTCGCTCTCTCTCTCTCTCTCTCTTTCTTTGTTTTTAGCTCTTTTTCTGTCTCATATCTTCACTGCTCCCTGCCTCAGTTCTGCTGAATTGTATGTGACAAAGGGAAATGTGTGTCAGAATTAATCAGTGAACTTGAACAATAAAAAGCTCAGCAATCTCACCCCTGCAGACAATGAGGTGAGAGTAACTACTGAAGCACAGAAGCAGCATTGCAGATTTAAGGGACTTTTTAATCTCATTCCCAGTCAACAAAATGTGTTTTTAAAATGTTTCCAGAAGAGGTATTTGAAAAATTTCAAGCATATTTATCATATCATTATAGCATCCTCCCTGATCCATCTGTGATCTGCCCATCATAAATGATGTCTGAGAAAGCAGATGGTCCATTGTGTATTATAGCTGCATTAAGATTGATCTGTCCGTCCTCTCTCATCACAGCAGACGTCAGTCAAACTTGCAGTTCTAATCATCTTGTGCTACCAAAGAAAATCTCAAATGAAATTCCATTCCATCTTGCTTTTTCTTTCTGTGCCATTAAAAACAGGGCATGCCCTGGCTAAGGTTTTTGTCAACTTGTCTTGTGTTTTTATCTCCGTATGAGCAACACAACCCATATCACCTCTATCACCTCACCTCCACATCATTCGAAACTATGAATGTCTATCTTTATTTTTAAGATGTCCAGATATTCTATTCCATACAGTGTATATTTGCGCCGCAGCTCCTTACACAGAGTGCTTCTGGTGGCTTAACGGAATGCTCCGGGTATAATAAAAGTTTAGCTAAATCGACATCATCTGCGGCATGCTGTTGATTAACACGGAAAACTGTTTTGATTCATTCCTCAGTCTGTGCTAACAAAAAACACGTTGACAGAAATACACTTACGTTGGAGGTCTACGAGGAAGTGTTTTGCATTGACCCGCATACTTCCACTGTAAGTACATACCCGACAATGCATTCTTTGTTTGGCGGCATCTGCATATCGCAGATGTTGATAAAGACGATAGCAACAGTTCACAAAAAAACTTGTCATACTTACTCTTCATGTTGTTCCAAATCTGAATGTACTTTTTTTCAAATGGAGATTAGAAAATGCATCATAAGTAGTCCATACAACTGTAGTGTTTTTTCCCCCTTTTTTTCTTGTTCTGGAATCTGTTTGAGTGACTCTACACTCTTAAAAATAAAGGTTCCAAAACTGTGTTTTTGCAGTGATGCCATAGAAGAACCATTTTTTGGTTCCCAAAAGAACCTTCCAGTGAACAGTTCTTAAAAGTAGCCTTTTTGTCTTAGTTTGAAGAACATTTTAAGAACCTTTTTCCACTTTTAAGAACATTTTGTGCAATGGAAAGGTTCCATGGATGTTAAAGTTTCTTCGTGGAACTATCAATGCCAATGCAGATCCTTAATTTTTAAGAGTGTGCATTATGTGTATGATGGAGTGTATAATAATGGCCCACGTGAGCTGACGAACCGGTGATCTCCCGGCTTTGAGTTTGAGATTATCTCCAGACAAGTTCATTAATCCTCTCGTGTTAATGGAAAGAACAGATACAGCTTCCCTGACAGCACGTCAGGCCCTAGTAATCTGGGATGTGCAGAAAATGTGCGATAACCTGCACATTCAGCCTTAGGATCGAGACTCTAAAGGAAAAGGTTGGAGAGAAAGAACAGCAATGCGTTGCCAGTAATATATCACAGAAGACACATCTTTAAGACCAACTCAGGTTGAGGCACTTCACATCGTACCATACATGCTTTATTAAAATTTCCAACAGTAATTGTCCCCTAATTGTACATTTAATGTCTCTGATTATGCCACCTTGGTTGTGTAATTTATTGGTGCTAAAAAATGTGTTTCCGCTCATGCTAATGGTACATTCGTTTAGATGTGTGGCTTCTTCAATTATGCTAAATGTTATGGACAAACACATTTAAATTAACCAAGGACAATTTCAGAGCACATTAGAAAAAACAGGATTCATTCTCACACTTTGTGATCATTAAATCAGTGCCATGGCGGTAGATTTCACTTCTAATCACCCTTACAAGAAGAAAAAGCATTTGAATATCTCTAACCGCTGTTGTACCTCCAAGTAAAATGACAAAGTACGGCTTTAATAAATGAAGGAATACAATCCCGCAGTTATGCATGGGACTAAGAGCGAATGTCTTAATGAAGAAGAAGAGGAAAAGTGAGGCCAAGGCTTCTCAAAGTTAGTGGAATATGCTCCAACTACAACTACATCTTAATTATGCCTTTTTCTCAAGCATGAAGCAGTGTAGCAATCATTATCTCTACACAAACCCTTTCTTTTTGCTCATTCTAGCCAGAATATAGTCAGATCTCTGATCATCAGGTCATGTATCACTTGGTCAAAGCTAAAGAAATGTAATCCTATAGCTTGGCATTTTAACCCTATTCTGCAGAGCAGCAATTAGTGCTGGTTGATTAAGCTAAAAAAAAAAAAACTATTTCTCAATATGTTTCAGTCTTTTGCTGATAATCAGTATATATTACAATATTTATGTATTTGTTCTAAAAGTAGACTTTTTTTAATTAGATGGACCATTCAACCAAACAGCTGTTGATGCCAATTAGATTCATATTATTTTAGAACAAAAACTGAATAATAATACTGAGTTAAAAATAATCATCTAAGGCATGCTCAGTTCCACTTTTTTTTTAATAAATTAAAACAACAATAGGTTACATTTTATTTTAATGTGTCCTTATTACAGTGTAATTATACATTTAAGAACTGAGTAGTAATAGTAAGTGATTATTTGATATTTGAAATCACCAAAACAAACACTACCTAAACAGATCACATGCACCCCTATCTTGATAGCTCCGCCCCCAAATTCATTAAGACGCTATGCAACACAGGCACTCCCCCCTAATGAGTGTATACGCCCCTTACTGCTGATTGGCTACAAGTGTGTTTTGGTGCTTGGTCTGGTCCACTTTAACCTTCGTTTCTCAGAAATTGCTGCACCTTTAACAACTATAGGGATAGGGTTTGTTTTAGGGTCAGTTGCATGTAAAAATGCGTAATTTATAGTTATTACTACAGTAAGTACATGTGACGTTATCCAACAATATTCACCACCATAATATAGAAATACTATATATTTTATATTATCAGAACAATCAAAGCGAATATAGTGTGAATGTTCAATATACCACACAGCCCTAAAGCCGCAGTTTTCCTGCACATTAAGCCATTGTCTTTGTCATGAACTATTATGCTTCAAGGTATAGCTGAACTCCCATGGTCAGAGAAGTTTTTTCTTCCTAACTCAGCTCACAGTTAGAGCTGGAACACAATGATGTGTTATAATGGTGCTAAAGGCCCTCAGCAATCTTGCCTAAATGGCTTTATTTGAGAAGTGTTTCAGTAATTTCACACAATTGCTGACAGGTTCTTCAAGCACACTATGCTTTTTCTTGGAACTCAAGGAGAAAGTTTTGCCATAATCAGGCAAACACATTGAGAGGCCTAAGTGTGTCACTTGAGTTTAGAGCCAAGACAGAAAAGACCTTTCAGAGATCTTAATGTAGAAGAATAGAATACCTGCACAGGCCTGAAATAACCTCTATGTTCATTTCTAGCAGTAAACAGGTCTCAGTGAAGAAAAACAAGCCTAGTCTTTTTTCTAGTCTTTTATCTTGATCCTGGAAAGTCACCACTATCCGCCCGCATTCCAGCAATACCACAATCCACTAAATGCTGTTTATGCATTTGTTCTATTTATGAATTAGATACAGTTTTAGAAACCGTACAGAGAAGATGATGGGTTCACTAACATTGTACCAGAGGAATGAAATAAAATAAAAAATAAAAAAAAGAACAGGCCTCTTCAAGAGGTTCAAATCGAATGTTTTCCAAGTAATTATAAACAGTAGCTATATAGGGCTCACTATACCTCATATTAAACAATTTACTGGAAAAGAAACACAACAATAGAAATCAAAGTTTAAAATTTGATTGGAAGTGCTTAAAGTAATATTGAACAATGACGTTTTTTATATTAATTATCTAAATGAAGATGTATTATAAAATTTCAGGAAACACCTTAAATAAATAATTATGTATATGTCAATTTACGTAAATATAAGCAAAAAGCATTATCTCAAATATCTTATTATCTCAAACCCAATGCCTAAAATTATTAATAAGCAGTAATTAGGAGTTTATTGAGGCAAAAGTCATAGTTATTAGTTAGTTGATACTGAGAATTGGACTCTAAACTAAAGTGTGACCAAAATAAAATGTAAAAAAGTAATAGTAATAATGAAAAAAATAAATAAAATAAAAATAGTATTGTTCCCTAGAGGACCTGACTGACAAGCTCTGAAGGTCTGAAATTGAGCACACAATTCTTGGATTCTGGTGGAAGACAAAATGTTATAAAAAACAAATCATCTGCATAAAAAACACCTTCATAACCATTCACTTGACAGCTAAATAAAAGATTCTAAATCAACAGCGATTCTATTATGAATTATGTGCCACCAGTAAATGACGTTTTAATGAGCATCAGGCTGTTTTAATTAAGAGGGTGACAGTTGCCGCAAGGGGGGGCGTGGTGTATTCTTAGGTTGTTGTTGTTGTTGTTGAACTCTGTGGAAAGAGCACAAAATTGAAAGCTGTGAAAAGCCACACTGTTATTGTGGTCGTTTCTGTGGCACATCCAGTTTGTTTAAGTAGACACAGATGGAGAGTTGACAGAATATCTTCATATCTTTTTCTCTCTCTCTCTCCGTCTTTCACTTCTCTTTTTGTGTCACCATTTGTCTTTCTCGTTCTCGCTATATTTGTTGATCAGACCTCAGCAGCTGCCAGATTTGCACATCTACAAACTGTTTTCGAAGTCTTTCAACTCCTAAAAACTTGGTTCAAAAAATAAAGCTTTTCCGAAAGCCTTCAGCACTGTGCATGTAGCAAGAGAACAACTCTGCTGAGATTCATTAGTCAGATGTTAAGAGTCAAACAGAGGAGTTTGTCTGAGAGGATAACTTTAGACAGGAGTTGATAAAGCCAGAACTCACCTGGTAACTCAAAAGCCCAAAGTGATTCAAATTATTTCCAATTAATACTGGCCTATTTATCTTCGCATCTCAACAAGCAACTGAACTGACTATAGCTAAAATGGTACTTATTGGTCCAACCTGGTCATTAGCTGGTATAAAACGGTTATTAGTTGGACTAAGATAGTCATTAGCAGGTATAAAATGGTCATTAATTGAACCAAGCTGGTTATTAGCTGGTCTAAAATGGTACTTATTGGTCCAACCTGGTCATTAGCTGGTATAAAACGTTTATTAGTTGGACTAAGCTGGTCGTTAGCTGGTATAAAACGGTTATTAATTGAACCAAGCTGGTCGTTAGTTGGTATAAAATGGTTATTAGTTGGTCCAACCTGGTCACTAGCTGGTATAAAACGGTTATTAGTTGGACTAAGATAGTCATTAGCAGGTATAATGTTTATTAATTGAACCAAGCTGGTCATTAGCTGGTCTAAAATGGTACTTATTGGTCCAAACTGGTCATTAGCTGGTATAAAACGTTTATTAGTTGGACTAAGCTGGTCGTTAGCTGGTGTAAAACGGTTATTAATTGAACCAAGCTGGTCATTAGCTGGTATAAAATGGTTATTAGTTGGTCCAACCTGGTCATTAGCTGGTATAAAACGTTTATTAGTTGGACTAAGCTGGTCGTTAGCTGGTATAAAACGGTTATTAATTGAACCAAGCTGGTCATTAGTTGGTATAAAATGGTTATTAGTTGGTCCAACCTGGTCACTAGCTGGTATAAAACGGTTATTAGTTGGACTAAGATAGTCATTAGCAGGTATAATGTTTATTAATTGAACCAAGCTGGTCATTAGCTGGTCTAAAATGGTACTTATTGGTCCAACCTGGTCATTAGCTGGTATAAAATGGTTATTAATTGAACCAAGCTGGTCATTAGCTGGTCTAAAATGGTACTTATTGGTCCAACCTGGTCATTAGTTGGTATAAAATGGTTATTAATTGAACCAAGCTGGTCATTAGCTGGTCTAAAATGGTACTTATTGGTCCAACCTGGTCATTAGTTGGTATAAAATGTTTTTAATTGAACCAAGCTGGTCATTAGCTGGTATAAAATGGTACTTATTGGTCCAACCTGGTCATTAGCTGGTATAAAATGGTTATTAATTGAACCAAGCTGGTCATTAGCTGGTCTAAAATGGTACTTATTGGTCCAACCTGGTCATTAGTTGGTATAAAATGGTTATTAATTGAACCAAGCTGGTCATTAGCTGGTCTAAAATGGTACTTATTGGTCCAACCTGGTCATTAGTTGGTATAAAATGGTTATTAATTGAACCAAGCTGGTCATTAGCTGGTCTAAAATGGTACTTATTGGTCCAACCTGGTCATTAGTTGGTATAAAATGGTTATTAATTGAACCAAGCTGGTCATTAGCTGGTATAAAATGGTACTTATTGGTCCAACCTGGTCATTAGCTGGTATAAAATGGTTATTAATTGAACCAAGCTGTTCATTAGCTGGTCTAAAATGGTACTTATTGGTCCAACCTGGTCATTAGCTGGTATAAAATGGTTATTAATTGAACCAAGCTGGTCATTAGCTGGTCTAAAATGGTACTTATTGGTCCAACCTGGTCATTAGTTGGTATAAAATGGTTATTAATTGAACCAAGCTGGTCATTAGCTGGTCTAAAATGGTACTTATTGGTCCAACCTGGTCATTAGTTGGTATAAAATGTTTATTAATTGAACCAAGCTGGTCATTAGCTGGTATAAAATGGTACTTATTGGTCCAACCTGGTCATTAGCTGGTATAAAATGGTTATTAATTGAACCAAGCTGGTCATTAGCTGGTCTAAAATGGTACTTATTGGTCCAACCTGGTCATTAGTTGGTATAAAATGGTTATTAATTGAACCAAGCTGGTCATTAGCTGGTCTAAAATGGTACTTATTGGTCCAACCTGGTCATTAGCTGGTATAAAATGGTTATTAATTGAACCAAGCTGGTCATTAGCTGGTATATAATGGTTATTAGTTGGACTAAGCTGGTCAATAGCTGGTATAAAATGGTACTTATTTGTCCAAACTGGTCATTCAATGACGTAAAATGGTTATTAATTGGTCCAATCTGGTCATTAGCTGGAATAAAATGGTTATTAGTTGGATCAAGCTGGTCATTAGCTGGTCTAAAATTGTACTTATTCGTCTAAACTGGTCATTCAATGACTTAAAATGGTTATTTATTGGTCAAATCTGGTCATTAGCTGGTCTAAAATGGTTATTAGTTAGACCAAAACAGTTATTATTAGCTGCCCTAAGATTTTCATCAGCTGTTCTAAGCTGGTCATTAGATTGACCAACCATCTACCAGCTGGTCATACCAAGTTAAGTTGGTAGTGTAATGCCCAGCTTTTTGCATCTTTTGAATGTTTTTTGTTTTTTTGCTTTAAAACCTTCCTATATTACAGAAGTACTAGACAACATGAAATGACGTGTGATGCATGAAACTTCCTCAAAGTATTTCTGAGGAATATTCAGCAGGAAATAATATTTATTACTGACTGTAAATTATCCCTTATGTATTATTTTTTCCAGCACGACCTTGGTTACATCAGCATAACGTTGTTTCTGAGGCAGAGCAAGTTATTACATTTTGATGAAAGATTATGAGAAACTTTTTTCTTAAGAACAGCATGCACTGATGAATTTTGCACAATAAGACCAGTGAAATTTATTAGAAAGCAAATTGTTATGGTCCTTCTCTGTTCCTCTCCTTTTCCAACTATGTCCATTCTGTCACTTTGAACCTGGCAGGCAGATTTTCCATCAACAGCATCTGTGTACTTTGCAGTAAGAACAGTAGCCCAATATCTACGGCAGCGAGACAGTTTGAGACATGTCTTTTTTGAGATTTTCTGTCAGCCCCTGAGAATTGTGCACTCCTGGCAACAAAGACACCGTTAAATTGGAAGCGTGATGGAAGTGTGGCTCCGTTTTGACTATAGTGTTTTCTCATTTAACCAAAAATGCTTGTGAGATTAGAATGTGAAGTCAGCCCTCAGGTGGAAAAACATGGTGCTTTTTATACTCATTCTCAGCGGCTGTCATGCTCTCAGATGAGCCTCTTGCAGATCCAGCGATTTCACCAGGCGCAGCAACTCGGTTTGCCATCAGTCCCTGGACCGGTGCACACTGCATGCTAAAAGACCGCAACTCGATATACAAGACAGTGCAGGGAGAGGAGCTTGATAAACACCAATTGATTTTGTGTGCTGGGAAAGACACAGGAAAAGTGCTTAAGATGGCTATCAGAGTTAAGAAGCTGGAAGTGGTTGGGCTAGTCATCATTAATGCTTCTGATCACTGCTCAAGGCCTCTCTTTCTTTTGTTGGGCAGGGACACACACTTAAATTTTAATACCAAAGCTGGCTGTTATCCCAGGAAGCTAAAACACCAAGCGTCCCCCCGCCTGCCCGCTCCTCCTCTAACACCTCATCCATCCTTCTGTGCGCTCTCTGAAGCCGTGAAGGATTGAGGCCTTTGACTGCGGCTCTTGGGAGGGGAATTCTTCTGGATCTCGGCTGCCCATTATTCCGGTAAATCTGGGCTCTGTGTACAAAGAGCTTAGGAATGAGGAAAAATGACCAGCCCGTGGCGCTCTTAAACCATGATTGTGCTTTCATTATCTGGTCCTGCTGTAATGGCGCGCTTGTGTGTATCTTCAATGGACCACCATTCCCTGTTTGGCTGACAATACACATCCATTAGCTATCCTGTGGCGTTTGTTATTTACTTGCAATTGTGCTCAGTTGAGAGGCTTTGTTGCTGGAGTGTAGAGCGATAACAGTTTTACAGCAGAAAAGTTATCTAAGAAATAAATAAGTCAGAGTAATGTAAACAGCTGAATTTTATTTTAATGTAAAGATCTGGGAGACTTCAGTGTTGCTTGTACTGAAAATGTAGTGCATTTCCCCTCAGTGTTTTGCATTTGTAATATTTTGAATAAATGAAAGATGCAGTATGTAAGATTTCTGTCCACTAGAGGTCGCTAGACACAACACACGCCTCACGAGCAGCAGATCTTTTATTATGTCACAGTCGCCGGCGCCACTTCTGCTTTTCTGGTCATGAGTATGAGGTAACGCAGCTCTGTTTATCATATTAGATACATTTGAGAGTGTTGAAAATGATGTTATAACGTTACTCTGTGCGTTCACTCGGCGGTTTCTGCGAGACACTTGTTTGAGACACACTGCAGTAAGATAGATCGATTTTAGAATATCATATTAAATACTGGATGGCTTGTGTTGATAAATGGCATGGAATTAATTTTAAAACATATTGTATGATGGAGAAAATGCTGTATTACTGTTACTAAAAATAAAGCTGCATCTGATTATGCTATGTTAGCTACTTCACAAAATAGTGTTTTTCTCTGAGGCATGATAAAGCATGGTACTCGCTAAAAATCAAGAAAATTAGATTTAAACAATAAGACTAAACGTGTTGAGTTATATAACAACAATTAGTTTTCTGTCTGTAAACGTAACCAAACAGTTGTTGCTTTGTCTATTAAAATAATATATATTGTATAAACCTTTTATATTAAAGCATCTTTGGTGTTTCCATGGTTTCTACAAAATAAAACCGGAAACCGAGGGTAACGTGGGTATGATGCAATTTACAGGCGACTCCTCACACGTCCCGGAGCCTTGGTTAAAATTGCAATTTTCTGAAGATTTACAAATAGTTGGAAACATTTGGGATATTGTAAGTACTCAAGTGAACAAAATATATAACACTGGCCTAAGGGTTTTTGGATATTTTACTGCAAAAATCTTACATATTGCACCTTTAATACAGTAGATCCAGACAAAAAAGCGTCATTGGCCCAATTTCATGTCATTGGCCCAATTACTGATTATCAAGGTCAGGATTTTTTGGGGGTGATCGACGATTACCGATTACTGGAAGCAGTATTGGCCGATACGATCACCGACACAGATCACCAAAATAAATAATACTATTCTTAACAACAAAGTATTTTAAATATTAAAAAAAACATATTGGAATATGTGAGACATATTCCATTCCCTCTCTTAAAGGTGATTAGGAACAGGTTAGAGTGTGAGTGATTTTCTCTTTGTTTTTGTTGTTTGATTTACATTATTGTTATGCTGTTGAATGCTCAAATCTGATTGATTGACCAACGTTCTAAGGCTAAAGTAGTTCTAGCAGGTCTTGACCGCATTACAGTTCCATATCGCCAAATGTTTTATCTCAATAGGTCCTTACAGCCTACAACTGCAAAAGAAACAAAACCCACAATGACACCAACCAAGCAAATAAATATAGTAAACAGTACCGCATTACCACCGTGGCCGCATAACCACCTCGGGTGTGCATTATTTTCTAAGAATTCAATGGCCCGTCGTCAATTATTCCTTATTTAATGACACAGACGGCAGCAGGAATATTAGGCTGCTGTCACTTTAAGACCAAATGCACGGATCCAATATATTGTTACACAAGCAACTTATTTCCCAACTATTTATGTTCACTTAAGACATAACCAGTGGTGTTTAAGCGAATACTCACCAAGCCGGCATTTAGACATATCTCTGTGTGTTTTTAACCATTTAGGCGCGAACCAAAGTTCCAAAGCTCACTTTGCTCGTCCGTGTTCCACTCCATCTCGGAGCGCGAGCACAGAAATCCGCTTGAGGGACAGTATCACTTTCGCGGCTTAATGCAGTTTTAATAACTTTTTATTATCAAGCACATCCTGCAGTCTATCAACAGTAGACTGTATTTTACGACATTCGCTGATCTAGCTGATTAAGTTTGGGCTTTTAGGGAGGAATGTAAGGAAATGTGAAGGAAAGAAATCCCTTTTCAGAAAACTGGTAGAACTGCCAGACCTGAAGCAATTTTAGCTGCGCATAGAAAATTTTTTGCGTCATTTGATCTCTTCTGATCGGACTTTATAGAGACCACTGATCAAACTATATAAAGCTATTATCAGCCGATAACGATCACCACCAGATTAATGATTATTTTGTTCTCCAGTGAGACGTTAACCACTACAACCGGTTCTCTGGAGTCAATAAATAAATTGTTCTTATGTTAAATGAACCAGTTGATCTGGTTCACAAACTTGACAAAGTTCAACTTAATGCCGCAGCAGTTCTCAATTTGACATCTCACTAGAGGAAACTGGAACAGGACTATATCAGCTCCATAGATAGACCAATAATGCTCCTCAAGTGTGTGTTGCCAGTGTTTGTGGCCGCCACACTGTGTCCAACAGCAAAGCTAAGGGCTCGCAATAATCTCAGCATTCATCAAATGTCACTAAACATAGAATTTAATCAACTTTAATTTGATCCCTCACTGATTGGTTGCAATGAAGTGGAATGTGTTTGTACCCTTATTTCCATTCACTTGTCGAAACAGTCAGTAGCTCATTCAAGGCCACCTTGGCTTCCTCTCGTCGCTCTGTGTGCTGCCAGCAAAAGGAAAAAAAAAAGAATTTGTCACCGCTGCCTTCCAAGAAATCCATTTCAAGATGAGGATTATGAATTATGGAAAGGTCTCTGCTGAAGATATGGTGCACAATATTTCCTCAGAGATCGAAGAGGGCCTGTGGTAGCGAATAGGAAACCTCTGAGCTACAAAGAAGCTTTCATAGGGTTTGATATTCTTCAGCAAACCTTGTGAACAGAGTGAAGCAACGTTCTTGAGTTTGACGTTGTTGAAAAAGTTGAAGCAACCATTCATTAAGTCTCACAGGATGGAACTAGTTTAATTATTTCTCTTACAAAGTTTTTCAAATGTCTTGTGGCTTTTCCGTCTTACAGGATTCCCTACCCACTCCCTTCCATTGTGCACGCAGGGGGAAGAAATTGGTCGTGCACTGCATTTAATGGTAACAAGGCACTATTAACTTCAGGCGTGTCTTTTAACATTCAGTATTCAGCAACTTGACTTGCACTGATGAGCTACACTGGTAGTTAAACTTTTTCTTTTGCTTTTTTGACGTACAGACGCCAATATTGTCAAAACGATCCCTGTTCACACAGATCTGTTAAAACAACTAAAAATGCTGTTTTATTCATGCCAGGCAAGTAGTTGTCGATGTCACTTTGTAAAGAAACACTACACGCTTATAGACATGTAATACGCATAACTTCACCATTTTCAAAAATACACATTTTTGTTGTTTACACAGTCAATAACAGTATTGTTTTCAGTCGCGTTTAAGCGATAATCGAGTTTGTTCAATGTTATTTTTCGTATTGTGCGATAAATTGTGCAGCCCTACTTGATTCTTATAGCGTCAAAAAATACACTATTATCTCATATAAGTATGCCCAACTTTATCCACATACATACAGTATACTTGTGAATGGCAATATATACTATATAGCAAATATCAATTGCTTGTATCATAACAAAATGTAAACCATATTATTGGCCAGCACAAATCTGCTAAATGCGACTATAAGGCATTTATTTTATAAACATTAACGTCATGATTTTCTGTAAAGCTGTTTTAAAGGTGCCCTAGAATTAAAAATTGAATTTATCTTGGCATAGTTAAATAACAAGAGTTCAGTACATGCAAATGACATACAGTGAGTCTCAAACACCATTGTTTCCTCCTTCTTCTATAAATCTCATGTGTTTAAAAGACCTCCGAAGAACAGGCGAATCTCAACATAACACCGACTGTTACGTAACAGTCGGGATCATTAATATGTACGCCCCCAATATTTGCATATGCCAGCTCATGTTCAAGCATTAGACAAGGGCAGGACATCTGGATGTGCACAGCTGAATCATCAGACTAGGTAAGCAAGCAAGAACAATAGCGAAAAAATGGAAGATGGAGCAATAATAACTGACATGATCCATGATAACATGATATTTTTAGTGATATTTGTAAATTGTCTTTCTAAATGTTTCGTTAGCATGTTGCTAATGTACTGTTAAATGTAGTTAAAGTTACCATCATTTCTTACTGTATTCACGGAGACAAGAGCCGTCGTTATTTTCATTTTTAAACACTTGCAGTCTGTATAATTCATAAACACAACTTCATTCTTTATAAATCTCTCCAACAGTGTAACATTAGCCGTTAGCCACAGAGCACAGCCTCAAACTCATTCAGAATCAAATGTAAACATCCAAATAAATACAATACTCACATAATCCGATGTATGCATGCAGCATGCATGACGAACACTTTGTAAAGATCCATTTTGAGGGTTATATTAGCTGTGTGAACTTTGTTTATTCAATGTATTATAGAGCCGCGAGCTCCGTGGGCGGGGAGCGTGAGCATTTAAAGGGGCCGCAGCCTAAATCGGCTCATATTTAATGATGCCCCAAAATAGGCAATTAAAAAAATTAATTAAAAAAAATCTATGGGGTATTTTGAGCTGAAACTTCACAGACACATTCAGGGGACACCTTAGACTTATATTACATCTTGTAAAAAGACGTTCTGCGGCACCTTTAAAACAATGTGTACTGTGAAAAGTGTTATACAAATAAATTTGACTTGACTGGTTTGTGGAGATTAGCCAATCATAACAGGTAATTTGCATATAGAACTTTTATAGATACAGTTGCTACACATCCTGTTTAGTAGTGTCAAAAAGTATGGGAAATGATAATGAAAACCTAAATTTGGTGCAAGAAACGCTGACTAAAATGCCTGGGAAAAAAAAGAAGAAGAATGTTCTGTGTGGAATAGACAATGGCCAGTCTGTTCTTCGAGGTATTTCTGAACCTGTCTGTGAATTGCAATTAGCGCATTGAGCCTCAGGGGTCTCCAATGCTGAGCAGCAGTCTGGCTCTGTCGCCTCATTCATTTTGTTTTTCCCCTCTCAGATTCTCAGCTAGTATTCATTCTTTCTCTTGTTAATTAAAGAGACCTTGAGAAGCATGTCATCCATATGTGCTCTCACAGTGGCACACTAGCAGAACAAGAGCATACTAACATATGTCCAGGCTTCACACTCCTCTCAGGGGGTCAGGGAGGATGCTGGGACGTCTGGGGCCACTCCAATTTACAGCAGGACAGCCACTAGTTGGATTGGTTTGTTTACACTGACACCAGCCTGCTGGTCTGGTTCTTAAGCAAAGGCAGACTTAGGGTGTGTTCACATTTGAAGAGTTCAGATGCAAAAGCCTCTAAGTGCCATCTGAAAAATTCTTCTAAAATGAGCATTTTTATCAAGCTCATATGTTTAGGTTCAGTAATTTCACTTTAATGCCAATTAATAGGTCCTTTTCATTGCCATTAAAGTGACATAACTGAACATAAACATACAAGCTTGATAAAAATGCTCATTTTAGAAGAAAATTTCAGATGGCACTTAGAGGCTTTTGCATCTGAAGTCTTCATTTGTAGTTTGTTTCTCTTGGTTCTTTTTGTCAGGACCAAAGAAAATGATACATTTAGTCCTAGTTCACTTAGGCCGCATGTCCACCAAAGCATTTTTAGCCAGCTGAAAACGTTAGGCGCTCTGCTGAAAATGCCTATCACTTGAGAGCGCTTTTCAGTTGAGACGCTTTGTTGCTATGATATGGAATATCCACGGCACTGTTACTTGCAACTGATTTCGCAGATAATTTGTTTCAAACTAAAAATTTTGACACAATGTAGAGTACTTGCTATGTATGTTTGGAAACCAGCTATATTAATTTCTCATCCATTTTGTTCCGTTCTCTGCTTGTTGAACAAGACGCTCAGCGCCTCGTTACGCTCCTGGTGTTTTAAAAACGCGGCGCTCCCATTGAAAACATTTGGAAAAGTAAGCTAGCCACTGGAAAAAACACATTGGTGGACACACAGTGTGTTTACACTTGTAGTTTGGTTCTCTTGGTTCTTTTTGTCTGGACCAAAGATAATGATACATTTAGTCCTGGTTCACTTAGGGTGTGTTCACACTTGTACTTCAGTTCACTTGGTTCATTTGGTCCAGACCAAAAAAGAAAAAACATTTGGTCCTGGTACGCTTAGCATTCACATTGGCATTTTTAATACTGAACCTAAAGATACCGAACCTAAAGTCATGCCTAAATGTGCTCGCTGTATATGCTTACATATGACTTATGTGGAGCTTATAAAATGTGTAAAGGAGTCAAAACAGGAAACAGGTATTAGAAAAACCAGGTGTGCTTGAGCATCCTGTCTTTTTAGGCTCGCATCTTGTGACAGCATCTCCTGGTTTTGGTTCGTTTCGATGTCTTTGGTCCATGTTGCGAATCATACCAGAGTTTGAAGCAGACACCCTGAAAAGGGTCTTAGTCCGATTGTTTGGTGCGCATCAGCGTTCAGATGGCAGCGTTCACACTTATTCAAATGAACCGCACTAACAGAGCAATCGTACCAGAGTTCGTTTTAATTGAACCAAACCTGCTAAGTGTGAACACAGCCTTAGAGAGAACACGAAAGACTTAAGTCAATGTCGACAGACTTGTTGAAGGTGACAGAAGGAAACACCTCAAGGCATGCTGGGTGGGAACTGCGACATGTAGTAAACACTGACAGAAGCTTGAATCTCCGCCCATTAGGAAGCTGCAGCCTGGGGAAAATGTCAATTATATTGTGTGAGAAATAGGTTTAGCATGGCAAGAGAGAGAGAAATTAAATCAATGTACTGTAATCTTCCTATGGCGCCTTAGGGCAATTCAAATTAAAAATCACAATGACCCTTAATTCTCTTAACCCTGAAATATAATTACTGCAGTAATTTGCACTGCTTCTAATTATCATATGTGTCTTAACGTACATGTTCAAGTCGTGAAGCAAAGTGTTTGCGACAAAACTGAAACATCTGCTCTTTTTGTTGCATCTCTGACATCAGCTATTGCAGGATCTACTCTGTACTAACCTCTTCACTATTTATTAATTACACTTTAAGGTCGGAGGCTTGCACATGCTTATGAAACTTAATTGCATCTCAGAGGTAAATTAGACTCTAAAAATCATTGCTGCATTAATTACACTGCTTAAGAAAATATGTCAAGTTTCACTGATTTCCAAACGTACCCAATCCAGTTATCCAAACATATGCCAGGCATCATTCCAAACTTTTTTCATTTTTCGTGTAGCTTTCCTTTTTGACTAGAACAAAAACTATATCAGTGTGTACAACATATGCAACTAGGTTTAGATGGTTCCAAATATCTTATTTATCAATAAATGAAAACATTAGTTATCCATAATTCACTGAAAAATAACTAGCATTTTATGTATCAGCAATGGGCACACAAGATGAAAACAAAACAGAAAAAAACTGTCATACACTAGGAATGAAAGATTTGTTTGGCTATTCTCATAAGCTGATAAAACTGTATAATATGCTTTACGCTGGCTTATGTAAGCCCTGGGTAAGCCTTATGAAGACACAAAACATTTTGGCCTTAAATTTTCTGGCCTTTTGCACAAATAAAGCTGTTATTCTATTGAGGTTTTCTTTTCTTTTGGCTTCTGAATCGTAGGATCTGTCAGTATGAATGACCCTCCAGCCAATCTCTAATTCTCTGTCATTCTCAGAGGCGGTCTTTGCAATTCGGAGGAAACAGTTGGAGGCCCAACCGATGGGGGAAAAAAAAAAATTAAACTAAAGCTGCCAGTAGGTGGCAGCAAATCAACTAATGAGTCATTCAATCATTAAGTCAAACAATCCATTCAAAATGGCTGATTCATTCAGGGACAAAGCAAGTGACTGCATCCGAAAGCTTAGGCAGTGACTTGTTACCTCGCTGCCTTATCAGAAAATGACTTTGCAGGCAGCGTTTGCACACAAAGGTACTTACGAAATTGATTTCAGACAGACTTCTGAGACAGCTTAACGGTTTAATAATCTACAACAAAAAACAGCAAGCTTTGGTGATAACTAAGCAAATATTTAATTGCTACAAAAGTAATTTCTTGTTAGAAATAGTGCTGATGTTCGGGAAAACATCACTCTATATCCTGAATTATAATCGAATAAATATAGGCTATAATTAATATTAAAAACAAGAAAAAAAACTCACACAGGGACATTTTTTGCCCTATATATCTTGAATTTTGGGAGAGTTTATATTAATTTCAGTGGCATTTTTGCCCCAAGCCCCAAAAATTACAGGGCATTACACAAGGGCAGCCAGTATTAATGTCTGGATCCGTGCACAGCTGAATCATCAGACTAGGTAAGCAAGCAAGGACAACAGCGAAAAATGGCAGATGGAGCAATAATAACTGACATGATCCATGATATCATGATATTTTTAGTGATATTTGTAAATTGTTTTTCTAAATGTTTCGTTAGCATGTTGCTAATGTACTGTTAACTGTGGTTAAAGTTACCATCGTTTATTACTGTATTCACGGAGACAAGAGCCGTCGCTATTTTCATTATTAAACACTTGCAGTCTGTATAATTCATAAACACAACTTCATTCTTTATAAATCTCTCCAACAGTGTGTAATGTTAGCTTTAGCCACGGAGCATAGCCTCAAACTCATTCAGAATCAATGTAAACATCAAAATAAACACTGTACTTACGCGATTAGACATGCTGCATGACGAACACTTTGTAAAGATCCATTTTGAGGGTTATATTAGCTGTGTGAACTTTGTTTATGCAATGATAGAGTCGAGAGCTCGGGAGGGTGCGGAGAGCGTGAGCAATTAAAGGGGCCGCAGCCTGAATCGGAGCATTTCTAATTATGCCTCAAAATAAAAAAAATAATTTAAAAAAATCTATGGGGTATTTTGAGCTGAAACTTCACAGACACATTCAGGGGACACCTTAGACTTATATTACATCTTGTAAAAAAAAAAAAAAAAACATTCAATGGCACCTTTAAGGTACTAATATGCACCATTTAGGGGTAAGTAAGGTACAAAGATGTACCTTTTCACTTTTGTACCTTAAGGTACAGCCCCAGTGACAGCGCCGTACCTTTTTTTCTGACAGTGTTGCAAGGCCCGTTTTAAGTGAAATGGGTGGAACATAGCAAAGGCCGCTACTGGTCATTCTAACTCTTTTGTTTTACTGTTTGCTCTCTTGTATTTTTTTATACTTGATCTATACCTTTACTTTCTCTAGGTTTCCCTTATGTTTGTTTTCAGCTGTTTCTCTCTTTCTCTCCTGACGTGAAAGATGGTGAGCTCAGGTCAAACATGAGTTGCTAACCTGTTCCCTCCAGCACAGAATACACAGTCTCTAACAATCAGTCCTGTCACTGGAGTGGTAACGATATCCGGGATTACGTCCGAATGATAGATCCCTCCTCTGAATCTGCCTGCATGAGTAAGGACATGATTGAAGGAGGTTCTGCGCAGGTGGGCTGAGCTCAGGAGCTCAGTTCTGTGTGTTTGAGAGCTGAGGGAGAATTCATGACCTGCTTAAAGGTTTCAGGTGTTGGTTACAGTGTTGAGGTGTTGCCCTCGGCCCCTCCGGCACTGACAGCACCACGGGTCACTGAGTTTGAGCAGGTGGCACTGACTTCTTAATACCTGTGGGAACCGCTGTGAGGACACTGCAGAAGAGCAAAAACAAGAAAGAGGGAAAAACTTTGGTGGGTTGAAGCTCTGGCACTCTCAATGTTTGGTTTGGGATATCTGTGGTGGGATAAAACCATCTGTTGTGAGATTTAGCTGACTGACAGCTGTCACTACTCCGTGCTGAAATGCCATCATTATTTACTCATAACCCCTCGAACTTCCTAGTGAGGTTTCTATAAAACACTGTTATGCATTGACAATGATTGAAAGGTTGTTTTATGAATTACATCATTTTGATGTGTAGATTAATTATCTTTGGTCCAGATACAGTCATCAATCTGCTTATACCTGATCCTTTTTAATACACATTCATGGCCTATTCATGATTATTCATCAGTCTATGTTATTCTATAGAAGAAATGATTGCCTTTGTAATATTTCATCAAAATGTAATAGCAATCCAATCATTTCCAATGGATGAAACCGAGTCCTGTTGTACATTTTTACTTGTTGAATATCCTGTTTCACTCAGAAGTACATCACAATTTGGAAGTAAAATTGTAAAATGTAAAGAAAAATGCCTTTTTAGAATGTCTACTCTGCTCTGATTGGTCAGACGACTGGGTCTGTTGTGATTGGTCTACTCTGCTCTGATTGGTCAGATGGCTCAGTCTGTTGTGATTGGTCTACTCTATCAATTTTTTGAAATTGAGATTTATGCATCATCTGAAAGCTAAATAAATAAGCTTTCCATTGATGTATGGTTTGTTAGGATAGAACAATATTTGGCCGAGACACTATATTTGAAAATCTGAGGGTGCAAAAAAATCTAAATATTGAGAAAATCGAAGTTGTCCAAATGAAGTCCTTATCAATGCATATCCACTCACAAAAATACATTTTTGATATATTTACAGTATGAAATTTACAAAATATCTTCATGGAATATGATCTTTACTTCATATCCTAATGATTTTTGGCATAAAAGAATAATTTTGACCCATACAATGTACTGTTGGCTATTGCTACAAATATTCCCATGCAATCACTGGTTTTGTGGTCCAGGGTCACATATTTTAGAGAATATTTGTCAAATTATAAAGGGATTGAATTCATTAAATGAGATATGTACAAACAGTTTACAGGGTTTTTGGATGCAGACCATTGCTAAGGATTATTAAAGTAAATAAATAAATTGCATAGACTCTTAGACATCTAATGCCAAAATATTTCTCCTGAAAAGTGGCAAAAGCAATTTAAAAAAAAATAAAAATGGTTTTGCTTTAAAAACATATTTTGAGGAGTAGGAGAAGAGGGGACATTTCACACTGAATGTTGAATAAGTTAGCATCTCTCTTTGCTGATGTTGTGTTATTCAGATCTCGCATACATTACTGTCCAAAACCTCAGTTGCAAAAAGATGATTCATACATTTATTTTCTTAAATTATGGTTTGGCTGTCTCAGTCACCTTAGTGACACTGCAAAAAAAAATATATATATATATATAATTTAGTTAAAAGTCAATATTGTTTATGAATTCCATTCCATATTCCTTATTGTTTTCTTAGAAGGCTTGTTTCCAGACCAGAGATTTTATTAGTATTTTAGTTTACAGCCAGTTCAGCATATTCTGTTCACATGGTCTTTGTTTATCTGACATATCCCCCACAACAAGACATCAAAACTAAAAGGACTTCTAAAGAGGATTAATTGATTAACTAGGCCATCTGACCAATCAGAGGCCAATCACAATCATTTACTCACCCCTCTTGTTGTTGCAAACCTGGGGGTGCGTTTACCGAAAGCATCATTAGACAACTATGGTCGTAAGTCCCATTGAACTCCATTGGTTACGGCGGAACTTGCGATCATAGACCACCCCTTTCTTCTGTGGAACACAAAATAAGATATTTTGAAGAATGCTCAGTCTGCACTTCCCTTATACAAAAAAAGTAGAGAGTGACCAAAAATGACACCCTAAAAGTAAATTAGATGAAGCAAAATGAGGGTGAGTTAATGTGCGGCTACATTTGCAGAAACATTCCCAGCCAAAACAATGTCCATTGTCTATTGTCAGTAGAGTAGCAATGCATGACGCACAACTCACACTTTCAAACCAAACAGCTTTCTGTTGGTCAATGAAGCGACCAACTTGTGAAATCTGCATGGGGAAAGCTTTCATATTCACACAAAATTCACAATCACATGGATTCCTATTGAAATGACTCGATTTCGCAGACGAAAATTTGCAGAACAACTGTAAATGTGACCTCAGAATTTTCATTTAGAGGTGAACTGTACCTTTAACTCTTTCCCCGCCAGTGTTTTCTGAAAAAGTTTCCAGCCAGCACCAGCATTTTTTTATCATATTCACAAAACTTTCATGGCTCCCAGAATATTTTGTTGTGTGAATATGTAAACATTCAAGATCAAAAGAAAGAACAGAGCTTCTGCTTTAAAAAAAAAAAAAAAAAATGTTTTATTCTAGCTTCTTTCATTTTTTATTTTTCCTTCAAACAAAAAGCTAAGAAAATCATGTTTTTGTCAAAGACTTTCTCCAAGTCGGATTCAGAATGATGATCAAAACATAGATGGAGTAGATTGAGTCCCCCAAAGCATCTCAGTCCTGTACGTCTTCCAACATTTTTTTCTCAAATAACATTAGGCAGTTTTGATTTATATGCTGTTGAATGTTTTATGATCACATTAGCTTAGTTGTGCATAAGCAACTTCTATCCACTTCTTCTGCTTTACGCAGAACTTCATCTTCACTTGTTTTTGAATCCGCAGATGCTGTACTCTTTCAGAAGTCGGTGTGTATATTAGTAACTGCCTTTTAAACATGCTCCTTTACAAGTATAGTGGAACCAGGCACATACATGTTTGTGTTTTCTGGCTCGGCCTCAAGCTCTTAATGTGATTGCTGTTCAGATGATGGATGCGTCATGTTATGGAAATGTGACAGTTTCAGGTGGCTTCTGTCATGATTTGTCATCTCCACTACCATGTGTTGGCTGCTCGTCAAAGCCATCTGCCAGAAAACAAAGCCTGTTGTGTTTGCATTTGTTTGTTAATTCGTTTGCCATTTATTTGTTGTTTGTAAAGTATTTAACATCAGTTTTTCTGTACATCTAAGTGACAGGAGCTAAAACAAAAATTCTCTGCGGCAATATCAATTAGACTGCTCTGCTATGTGGTGATATGTTTTATGTCAGGATTGTCACAGATTGTCCTTGAGGGCTTCTCAGCAGGCTGCCGTTTAACTGCGAGGTGACCTCTTTCTGTTTACCTGTGCGGACGGGGGACTCGTGTATCTCTTTTGAGCGACACACATATTGCTGCCTCTTGGCAAACAACAAATACGCAGGCTGTCTCCTGCTTTTATTGGCAATGAGATTTATATCAACATAATTGATCTGCCCGTTCTTCAGCAGAAAAAGCACATTAATATGGCTCGACCGCTGAGCGATACACCCACCAGCCCCTAGAGCCATGAGCTGTCACATGTCAAGCTGCCAGGACTTCTTCCCAGATTGGAGGCTGCATGCAGGGTCAGGGTGACCGTGGCAACTGTCCTGCCAATCACAGCCCAGTAAGAGACAACAGCGCATCCAGAAAAGTGCTCTGAGCACTTTTAACCACAGCACAAGGTGCTGGAGACATACTATGTCAAGAGCATCTGAAAAAATGTCATTTGTGTTTTGTTTATGGGGGATGGGAAGACATAATGAGAAACAAAAAGCAACAACTATTTTGCATGTTAGATATGAAATTGAGTCACTTTCCATCATATTATTGTCTACTGCATTTGCACGATATTCATAAATATACAGATATACATTAATATACATCTCAAAGTCATTTCTATTCATCTTTCAGAGTCGTGCCTAACACACTTGTTCTGACATGTGCGGTGGCGTTGCAGATCTGGCCTGTTTTATTCTCCTTTTCTCAATCTTTGAATCATTTCCTGTCTTCTCTTGACTATGTTGCTAATGAAGATGGTTAAAACACAAAAAAAATAGGGTAATAAATCATCACTTTCTTTCTTCTGTGGAATACAAAAGAAGGTACAGCTTCAGTTGAAAGTCAGTAGGGTCCTGAACATCTTTGGACCCCATTGACCCTTGTTAAAAAGAAGTTCTGTGCATACTTTAAAGAGTACTTATTATGGAAGTGAAATACTTTAAAAATGTACACTTAAGTGCAAACTAAATTGACACTTAATTGTATGTTAATTGCAATTAAATGAAATGTATTTTAAATTTATATTAAAAATGCTGTTAGTTGAACTTAAGAGTGCTTTTTTGACCCACTTATGCAGGACTTAAATACATCTTTATATGTAATTGCATAATTACTTCTATTGTCTTTGAAATAGTTACTGCTGGATGTACTGACAAGCATTTATGGTCACCTAAAATATGCTTTAATGTAATTTCTATTGAAACTATTTAATTGCACATTTGTAATGATGAATTGCAGTTAATACATTTAGAATATATTAACTTTAAAAGTAATAACAAATTACAGTTATAATCAAATACTTTGCATGTTCTTTAGTATGTTAGTCAACACATAAAAATAAGTGCACTTCTTTAAACCATGAGAGAGAAAATCATAAAGCATAATTATTTAAAAGCTACTTTATAATAAAACTTTTAATTTGACATTATTACAAAGTAAACTTTTTAAAAGTCTACTAAAGTGTGTTAAGAAACCATCTTAAGATAGTCCCAGACTAAAACTTAAGCTAGTCCCAGACTAAAATGCATTTTTAAGCTGTTTTAATTGAAAGCAACTTGCACTGACATATCTTAAAATATGTCAGAGCCATTGTTTTGTGTCAAGATGCACACCAGTAATGTTTTTTCTAGGGCACGTTTATAAAAGCTACTTAAATGCCCTAAATGAAATAAGGCCTAATCCTGGTTTAGCCTAAGCCCTTTCTGTGAAACCGGGCCATAGTCATGAATGTGTACTTAAGTGGCCTTTTATTGCATTTATATTATATAATCTGCAAGTTTGTTTTTTAAGATTTGAATTACTCTACAAGTGTGCATTCAATAAAATTAAGCTCACTTCTTTTTCCACAAGGGATCTTTCATTTCATAGATTAGAAAACACTGAGACATTTTTTCAAAATATCTTCTTTTGTGTTCCAAAGAAAGTCATACAGGTTTGAAACAACATCAGGGTGAGCAAGTAATGGCATTGCCTATAACAGACCTATGGACACACACTGGCTGAATAAAATCCCACTCTGTAGTTTAGGTGGTAGTATGTGACACTTCAGTCACTTCCTGTGTGACTCATTGCATTCTGGACCAAAAGCTTTACCCCCCATTCCCTCTCCAGAGAGGATCGCTGGAATCAGCAGTACACTTTAGGCCTCATCTGGCACATAAAAATCCATTAGTTCCCTTTTGATCCAGGAAATTGAGTGGATCATAATGGTGCAGGAGGATTTCAGAGCGAAAAGCTTGCTTTGTCCCTCAAATGAAAATATATGAAGTCAAAGAATGTAGTTTCCATTAGTGTTTTGACAGTGGTGAGGGAAGAAGATATAAGCAGCACTTAGAGTTAATGGCTGGATGAAAATGGGAATTTGGGGACTAAAAAGTTAATATAATAACGTATGATATTGAGATCTGGTGGCTGGAGTTTTTGTAAAGAGCAGGAAAGAAAAATCACTAACTAGTTTTCCTAGACAAATATGAGATTATAAATAGATGGATTATTCTCCTGAGTAAAAGACCCCAGTAATCTCACATTATTCCCCTTTGGGGTTTCAAAAGAAGTGCCTCAAACTGTGTTCAGATTTGCCAAGAGACCAAAGTTCACATTTTAAAATGATCTCAAAGATTTCTCATCAAGATTTTTTGATTTAATGATCTGAGTTCCTGATCCACATTCATTTTATACCACTATGGATGATTAATTTGTGTCTATTTGAATTTCTCCAGAGGAGAAATATCCTGGCTGAGTCAAAGTTGATACTTAGATTAAACTATATTCAGTTATGAACAACCTGTAGGCAATACAGTTTTCCCTCTATGTCCACTAAAAACTGAAGTGTTGTGGGCTAAGATTAGCCTAGCATAGCTGGCACTGATTTACCGTTTTCTAAGATCACTCCGTAATACTTCCAGGAAAGATCTTACAGTTGTTTCAGGGAAGCGCCATGTAAGAGTTACCATGAGCTGTTGAGAACGATATCATTGTAGGTGGTTCACAGTTAAGATCTGTGGTTTAGTCCATGTCTGTCTGGAATCTATGGCTTTTTTTCCTGCGCCTGTCTGTCTGAGTCTTGTAATCTGTCTGTCTGAACGCATAGGTACGTGGAGAGAACATGCACCTGCAGTTTGTTTCCTGCCAAAATCTTTTCTGTACACACACACACATCACTTTAGTTGCTGATCAGCCATGCGGGCCACTCGGCAGACGTCCATGTTGTCTGTTTGCTAATGTCACAGCTAACTGAAACTAGCATAGCACTACAGACTGCTGGAAGCCGCTTTTTTCTTTCGCTGCAGGCAAATTGCTTTTGATTGACAAGTCAAATAATTGCATTTACATTTGTAATATGTAATGCAGTGTGATTAAATGTTAACAGAATAACAACTCTAAATTGAATCCAGTTTTGTGTATAAATGTTTAGATTTTCTGACCCAATAATTAAGAAGAAGCTGCACTATATCTGCAGTATTTTCTGTTTTATACTGGACATTATGGTAAATAGTAGGTCACCCAGCTGTTTCATGAATACGGATATATATAGCCTGCTGCATAATGCAGAAAGAGCAAGCATAGTATGGGAGTATGTTATGCTAAACATTGCCTAATAACATAGAAGCAATGCCAGCTATGATTTTAACATATTTTATACATACAGTGGTGGCCAAAAGTGATGTTGACAAGAATATGTAATCATATTACGTTGTTGTGATTGGAGTCAATTGTTTTATTTGCACAATGAAACATGCCAAATTGTGAGGGCATAATTTTTTGCCATGGCTGTCATACAATGAAATTATGAACACATGCAAAAATAAGAGAACACCATCAGCAACTGATTATGTTGTAGTCTATGAAAGCTTTTTCCTGTGAGCATTTTTTTTATATGCATTTGTTTGCATAGTAAAATAAAAACTTGTAGCTGTAGTTTGCCAAATAATTTTGTCAGAAAATACCTTAACCAAGTTTAGTGTTTAATATTTAAAATATTTAAAAAATATAAAATATGTTTTATATTAATTTGTAGGGTCATGCAAACAAATATAATCACTTTTGGCCACTACTGTACATATTTCATTCTCACGATTTGATTTGACAGCTAAAATGAACCGTTTAAAACAAAATTTGATTACAAATTCTAAATTTCTTCTTAAACCTGCGGCAGTGAAGTTATATCATGACAATGTACTGTAGCATACTACTCTTGTAAATGTGTAATGTTGCATAGCATTTCACACTGTCTGCATCTGAAATCGCATACTACTGTAAGGCCGTGTGTCCACCAAAGTGTTTTTAGCCAGCTGAAAACGCTAGGCGCTCTGCTTAAAACGCCTATCTGTGAGCGCTTGAGAGCGCTTCTGCAGCGCAGCATTTTTTCCGTTGAGACGCTTTGTTGCTATGATACAGAATATCCACGGCACTCTTACTTATAACTGATTTTGCAGGTAATTTGTTTCAGACTAAAAATGTTGACACAATGTGGAATTACTTGCTATGTATGTTCGGAGACTAGCAATATTAATTTCTCATTCATATTGTTTCGTTCTCTGTTTGTTGATGTTGTTGTACAGCAAAATTGTTGTGACAGTTGGTCGGTGTTGTATTTGTCCCGCCCCTCCTCCACTCTGATTGGACGGCTGGCTAAAAAATGACAGTGATGAGTGCAGCGTTTTACTCAAAGTTGAACATTCTTCATCTCGAGGCGACCGGTAAAAAACGCCGAACTCTCAGCGCTTGAGCGTGAAAAAGACGCTCAGCGCCTCGTTACGCTCCTGCCGTTTAAAAAATGCGGCGTTCCCATTGAAAACAATTGAAAAAGTATGCTAGCAGCTGGAAAAAACGCTTTGGTGGAAAAAACGCTAAGTTCCATACTATATAGTAGGCGAAAAATTGCATATGACAAAATCAGTATGTCTGAATTTAAAGTACTCATAAAACAGTAGGCAAAAAGTCCCCGGATGACCTACTACTTCCGGCAAGATTCTGAAGTATGCATACGCTGGACACTTAACTATCCCATGAGGCCACAGGAGAGGATTTGTGAATGACAGTGAAGCGACGCAAATGACGCCATAAATAACCTGACAATGACAACATGGCAGATGTAGTACTTCTGGATTGCACACACTCATACTAGAACATACTTTTTAGTGGTCGTTAAGTCATTACTTATTCGAAATAAGTCAAGAGAGTGTGCGATTTTGTACGCAGCCATACTTTTTAGAATGAAGTATACAGTATAAGTTGCACACAGTAAGCAAGTTTTGCATTCTGAAGCTGTTAGGTGGAAAACAAATCTGCTGTAGTTCATGTGTAACTGTACCTCTGATTCAGCTCATTGCCTAACAAGCACTAACTTGTTTGTGTACTCTTTTCCTCTAGACAAACCAGAGAACAGGAGACACCCCCAGACTTCTTCTACTTCTCTGACTTTGAGCGACACAACGCAGAGATCGCTGCATTTCATCTGGACAGGTAAGACTAAAACACCTGCAGAGAGAAAAAGAGAGTTATTTGCAGGCCTCTTACAATGGCCAGTGGGAGAGTTTCTGATGAGGTATTTTTGGCCAAAGTGTGTTTACGCATTTTCTAGTTAAAGGGGATCTATTATGCCCCTTTTCACAAGATATAAGTCTCTGGTGTCCACAGAATGTATCTGTGAAGTTTCAGCTCAAAATACCCCACAGATAATTTATTATAGCTTGTCAAATTTGCCCCCATTTAGGTGTGAGCAAAATCACACCATTTTTGTATGTGTCCCTTTAAATGCAAATGAGCTGCTGCTCCCGGCTCCCTTTCCAGAAGAGGGCGGAGCTTTAACAGCTCACGCTTCGGTTGCTCAACAACAACAAAGCTGGAGAATCTCACGCAGCCAAAATGAGGATTGTTAGTAACGGTGTTCAGCCTTACATTGTTCAAACCAGAGTTGGACACTGATGGAGAGAATAGTTGAATAATTTTAAGATAGTAATGAAAATTAAAATCCTATACCTGCATGGTATTACATCTATAATTGATTTCTATAGTTACATCTATAATAGTTACACTGTTGACCCTTCCCTTACCTCACCCACCCTTAAACCCAACCATACCACCAACCTGTCCCTAACCTTACCATGTCCCACCTCAATAGCAACACAAGAGATTTGCAATACAACATGAACACAATAAATATCAGTACAATGTACAAACCCGATTCCAAAAAAGTTGGGACACTGTACAAATTGTGAATAAAAACAGAATGCAATGATGTGGAAGTTTCAAATATCAATATTTTATTCAGAATACAACATAGATGACATATCAAATGTTTAAACTGAGAAAATGTATCATTTTAAGGGAAAAATAAGTTGATTTTAAATTTCATGGCATCAACACATCTCAAAAAAGTTGGGACAAGGCCATGTTTACCACTGTGTGGCATCCCCTCTTCTTTTTATAACAGTCTGCAAATGTCTGGGGACTGAGGAGACAAGTTGCTCAAGTTTAGGAATAGGAATGTTGTCCCATTCTTGTCTAATACAGGCTTCTAGTTGCTCAACTGTCTTAGGTCTTCTTTGTCGCATCTTCCTCTTTATGATGCGCCAAATGTTTTCTATGGGTGAAAGATCTGGACTGCAGGCTGGCCATTTCAGTACACGGATCCTTCTTCTACGCAGCCATGATGTTGTAATTGATGCAGTATGTGGTCTGGCATTGTCATGTTGGAAAATGCAAGGTCTTCCCTGAAAGAGACGACGTCTGGATGGGAGCATATGTTGTTCTAGAACTTAGATATACCTTTCAGCATTGATGGTGCCTTTCCAGATGTGTAAGCTGCCCATGCCACACGCACTCATGCAACCCCATACCATCAGAGATGCAGGCTTCTAAACTGAGCGCTGATAACAACTTGGGTTGTCCTTGTCCTCTTTAGTCCGGATGACATGGCGTCCCAGTTTTCCAAAAAGAACTTCAAATTTTGATTCGTCTGACCACAGAACAGTTTTCCACTTTGCCACAGTCCATTTTAAATGAGCCTTGGCCCAGAGAAAACCAGAGAAAAATCATGTTTAGATATGGCTTCTTTTCTGACCTATAGAGTTTTAGCCGGCAACGGCGAATGGCACGGTGGATTGTGTTCACCGACAATGTTTTCTGGAAGTATTCCTGAGTCCATGTTGTGATTTCCATTACAGTAGCATTCCTGTATGTGATGCAGTGCCGTCTAAGGGCCCGAAGATCACAGGCATCTAGTATGGTTTTCCGGCCTTGACCCTTACACACAGAGATTGTTCCAGATTCTCTGAAGCTTTGGATGATTTTATGCACTGTAGATGATGATAACTTCAAACTCTTTGCAATTTTTCTCTGAGAAACTCCTTTCTGATATTGCTCCACTATTTTTCGCCGCAGCATTGGGGGAATTGGTGATCCTCTGCCCATCTTGACTTCTGAGAGACACTGCCACTCTGAGAGGCTCTTTTTACACCCAATCATGTTGCCAATTGACCTAATAAGTTGCAAATTGGTGCTCCAGCTGTTCCTTATATGTACATTTAACTTTTCCGGCCTCTTATTGCTACCTGTCCCAACTTTTTTGGAATGTGTAGCTCTCATGAAATCCAAAATGAGCCAATATTTGGCATGACATTTCAAAATGTCTCACTTTCAACATTTGATATGTTATCTATATTCTATTGTGAATAAAATATAAGTTTATGAGATTTGTAAATTATTGCATTCCTTTTTTTATTCACAATTTGTACAGTGTCACAAACTTTTTTGGAATCGGGTTTGTAAAAACACGTATGTACACAATAAGTGCATTGTATCAAATGATTAATTCTTCATGTCACATAGTAGTTAAAGACACTTAATATAAAGCAGGTCCACATAAATAGCTGATCCAATGTTGGTTGTATTCCTTATTTTCTTGTATATTTGACTGTTTCAGAGACAAACTGGTACCATCTGAATAACAATGAGATCATGTGACCTTAAGCATTGCCAAGAATTTATGATTAGCTTCCCACTGTGTTTACTTTATGTTTACTCTGCCTTTATCTTCGTCTGACAGAAATGTTTGGAGGCGTTTAGATATGACAGGTCTGTTATTTTGATTTTAGGTGTATGACATTAATGATACGTTTGGAAGAGACAATATCAGATTTTCAATGAATTTGACAATGTCATCAGTATTGTCTGAACTTATTATTTCCCATTTTTCACCCATTATTCTTAGAAATATATTTATTTTACTTTGCTAAGACAAGCATCACTTTTACTTTTACTTTTTGCTCATACTTATGGTTATGGGTTTAAAAATATATAACTTAATAAACTAATTATGTTACATAGATATTTTTGTGGAACTTTATGTTAGTTTTGTGTCACTGACTCTTTTGCCTCCGAAGCTGAAGCTTCATGTTTGGCTCACAGACATTTTGTGTAACTGCAAATTTTTGCTGTGGACCTTTTATGTTATTATTGTTATTATGTGGCATAGGGCTATTTACACAGCAATCAATAATGTATCTTGCACCTGAATGTAACATTATAACATAAAATTGTCTCAATAGTTTTAATTATTAGGGGCCAAGCACTGTTAGTTATCTTAATCCGTTAGTTTATGCTAATAACTTTTGAACCGATAAGGGCTAGAAACAAAATTATTTTATTTTTTTATGATTCAGTTGCACCCTATGACGTCATTTTCCATCATAAAAATGTTTCCACCATTTTGCTGGCAAAAAGTTATTAAAAGCTTTTTGATAAACCCAACCGTTCTCGAATAATGCGCTGACAAATTCAACAAAGAGCACTTAAAAATGGATGCAAGGCTATATCTTTGCAACGCTTTAGCGTATTGAGATTGGGTCTGTGTACATGTCATCACAAGCATGAACCGAGGCTACTTGCAGCTTTTTGGGACAGCGCCACCTACTAGTCTGGAGATATGAAAATGGTAATTTTTGCTTATAACTTCTGAACGGTTTGTCCAAAAATCATCTCTTTTGATTCAGTGTGGCATACTGAGTCAAATGATAACCAATTTTTCCATGTTGGCCATTTTAGATACTGGCCATTTTGAATTTTGTCATAAAATGCTGTATTTTACGGACACATTAGCATATAGTTATGAAACGTAACGTGTCTTTAGCACCATGCCCTGAAGGTACTCAAAAAGTTTCGAGACAGCGGCACCTTGTGGTCAAACATTATAATGGAATCTCCAAAAAATGCTAATAGCTTTTTTTTTTTTTTTTTATGAAATACAGAGAACAATGTTACCAATTACGTCTTGTTTGGCCGAAATTGCTGTCCGCCATTTTGAATTTCTTTGAAAACCTACTTTTTTTAACTCCTCCTATACATTCGTCCAGTTTTCACCAAAATCAGCTCAAATTATCATGAGACCATGCCTACAAAAAGATATTAAACGCTTTTTGATTGACCTAACTGTTCACGAATAATGCCTCAACAAAATTGTTGGCATGATGCCAAGCTGATTCTGAGGCTGTAACTCTGCAACCCTTTTGCATATTGACACCAAACTTTGTACATGTCATTGTCACCTCACACTGGCCACACAATACTAATTTGGTAACAACGCCACCTATTGGTCAAAAGTTATAAACAGTTAAATCATATTATTAGTGGTTGTATTTATGATTTTTCAGCCGTTTTGCCTAAAATAATCTAAAAATGTCTTTAATTATTCATTATTGAAGTCTAATAACTCCTAATTATGCCTCATAATGCACAATCAACAGAAAAAGCGACATATAGGCTGATAAATTCCAGAAGCAGCACCTACATTGTTATTTTGCTATATAAATAATGAGCACATCTGAATTCCAGTGAAGCACTGTTTTTCAGTAAATAAATTAAATAAATAGCAAAGTTATTAAGAAAAGTCCATTACTTGGATGTTATGTTGTAAATTCAACAACTCTGGTAGTCTTACAGTCTGGTAGCCTGCTTGACTGCTCATTCAAACCCCATTCAACCAGTAGCCTTTAAGAGGAAATTCCCCTCACAGAGACCTTCAGTTTGGCTTTCTCCCAATTATTTCACTGAAAACACCTGTAGGGCTCTGATACTGCTCTGGAATGGATGTGGGCAGGGAAAAAGAAACCATAACCACACACACACAAACACATCTCACATTTATGCACGAGAGCGCTCTCACCGTTGTGATGTCAGAAAGCCAAACCAACTCTTATTATATTCCCGCCACTCTGCGCATGTCACTCAAGACTTTTGGACAACGGCCTGAAAAGCACTTAGTGCGATAGTGTCGATACACCTTACGGTTACTCCGAGAGTAACAAGGTGCATGTGAGTGCAGTCAGAAGTCAGAAGAAACTCCCCGCTGACTTTAACAAGAAGTCCCACAGAGAAAGGCTTTGTGAAGTCAGAGAGCTAATTGAGTTTGTGAGACTCACTTGATTTCCTCCAGAACGCTGTTGCTGTCATGTCCATGATGTATTTTATTTAGGAGAGAAAAAAAGCACAGTATGATATGCCAATTTATTGTCGGCTGAGTGATAACGCTGAGAGGATGTTTGCTGTTGAAATATTATATTGATATTCCATTAGCATGAGAGCATGTGGAAACAATTGAATTTTACAAGAAATGTTGTGCTACTACAGTATGTTTTCAGTGCATAAACCACTGGTCGGTTCCTCGCTGTTATAGCATATTTCCACAAATGTCTGTTCCTAGAATGCAGTGTTTCCACACTGGGCTCTTTGTCGCCTGCGTCCAGAGTGACTTTGCAACTTGCGACCCCTGAGTGGTTTCATCTCAAAGGCTTGGGTTTCTGTCTCTCAGGGGCCGGGAGCCCATGCGTCTTTGGGGGTTGAATGTTGAAAGCGCTCACACCACACGATGTGAGCTTTTCTCCGAGACGGCCCACTGCACACACAGACAAAGACTGAGCTGAACAAACTCTCCAGGGTTGTGCATCTGTTAGAACTGAAATCAGAAAGACTTTTAAGTTACAATTCAATTCCTCTATTTGAACTGAAATGGCAAACAGGATGCAAATTCAAATTGTGGGTCACACTATGCGGCTTTTAATAATAATCTTCACAAAGAAACACGCAGGAGAAAGAATAACAACCACATAATACTAAGACAATACGGAACACAGAACGGAGGAAACTAAGGACTTAAAACACAAAGAGTGGTAATGAACTGAAAATAAACAGGTGCGTAATTAGAAACTATGGAAACTAATGGGGAACATAGGCAGGCAAACAGGAAAACCAGAACAACATGATAATAAAACAGAACTGATCAGAACATAACCATTAAATTGTGATTCAAGTTTGAAATTGGGAAAGTTAAACTGAATGAAATAAAACTGAAAGAAACAATTCTAACTGTTCTGAGTGTAGTTATTAATATTGTGTTTAATTTTCACTATGAATATACTTATAATACGATTATACTTAATCGTTTGACAGCCCTACCAAAAACATTCAATATTACTGTTAATTTACCAAAATTTATTCAGACACCTTGAACATTTCATTCATTAATACAGTTTATTCACTATAGTTTAAAAAAAAAACGGTAATAAAATATGATCTCAGAGTTAAACTGTGTCAGAAAAAATTAATCTTAATTATGTCAGATAACACTTGAGCAAAACATGGTCAGGTCAAAGTGTCTGAATAATTTTTGGTTCCAATTTTTTATCAGTTTTACTGGTAGTCCACGGTATGAAGAATTTTTGGATATAATATGTCACAGTTTACTTTATTTTGCTATCCTCACTTACAGAAATGAACTATAGTGTCCTGCACCCACTAGTAAAAATATATCAAAAATGTCTGAATAATTTTTGGTTTGACTGCATATGTATGTTGACCATAGTGTGGATAATAAATATTATATATTATCTATATAATTTCATTTACATGTAATAAATTAACTTTCATGTAAATTTCATGTAATTTCTACTTACATTTAATACATTTTACTTGTTTTTAGGCAAAATTGACTTTGTTTTAGAGAAAATCAGCTGATCAGTAGAAGAAAAAATATTCTAAATGTTAAGGGATACAAAAAAACATTTAATTATACAAATTAATAATCTGTTTTGTGTAATAATCTGTTAATGTGTTTTACTGCAAATCTTGTCTTAGGCTAATAGAATTCCTCTGTTGATTTTCTTTAAATTGAATTCTGTGAATTCCTCTTCCTATAATTCCACTTCATCTTCTTGTGGGGTGTGTGGCCAATTTAATTAAAAATTCAAACTCTGAAATAATTGAAAAGGAGCCAATTCTGACTTTAGCCAACAAGAAAATCTAAATGAGTGAGAAAGTAGAGGGCATTTATATCCTGTGGTGTGTGGCCAGATGCTAAAACGCCAATAAAAGTCTTTAAAGAGCTAATAAAGAACGATCACAGAGGTGTCATAAAGCCAGTGAGTAAAGAGTGGACTCAGTTGCTTAGCAGTAGCACCTTGAAGAAAAAATCATTACCCAGCCACTTTAGAAATTGCTTTATTCTATGGATTTTCTGCACTCTTTATCTTTTGCTTCCTCATTATTGAATGCAGCAGAAGATTGAATGTCTGGTGTCACTGTTCTCATAATGTAGCCTGTGAACTGTGCAACGTCTGGATGAAGAAACACCACAGGTGTTATATCTGATAATGCATTGCAAATGAATAATTGACACTGTTGTTTGTTTGTGGCACACAGAATCCTGGATTTCCGGAGAGTTCCCCCGGTGGCCGGCAGGCTGGTGAACATGACACGGGAGATCCGAGACGTGACCCGTGACAAAAAGCTCTGGCGGACATTCTTCGTTTCCCCAGGTATGAGTGGTTTCCGCATGGCCTTTTCTTCTATCCCATCAGGCCACGCTTCCCCCTCCTGATTGTTGGCTTCTCACGCATATAGAGTTCAGCACAAGACAGAAACTGCATCACTACGTGCTAAAAGTATGCAATTCGCTGCCAAATCCACAAAACAATCCACAGTATGAAGTAAGCTAGTTTAATGACAAACTTACAGGTGTCTATGTTGTGTAAAAGTGTTAGCGTTTAGCTAAATTTGTTGCACAGTCAACATTAGCATCTTGCTATACACATTTTTAACTCCATATTTCTTTTTCAACAGCTTAAAAATCCATAGAGAACCATTACAAACAACTGCGGCCAATATTAGCGACACCCAGCCAAGATGCTAGGCTAATTACAGCCTTTAATTGGGGAGTAACAAGCATGCAATAACACACGTGCAGCAAGTTTGGCAACTAAATTACCGACATTTAGATGTTGCAAGTGTTCAGATGAGGCACACAGATTGGCCATATTCTTTCTCTGCAGGGCTATCATTAGCATTCTGCCTCCACTTTTCATGACAAATGTGTTTTTGTGGGAAGGAGTGAAAGGGCTCCTCTTCCCCCGGGGAGCCGTGTCAGGAAACATTTGAAAAAAGGCGTTATACACAATGATTCATCATTGGCTAAACAGCAGCGTTTAATGAGCCCTTGGTGAATCCGAGCATTTTAGATCACTGACATCCTTCGTCACATAAAGGCACATCTGGAAAAGTCACCTATTTCAAAAACATGTTCTACAAACTTTATTAACACTATAAACAAGGTTGCTGCACCAAAGATTGCTGTAGTTGCTTTCAAATGTGTTTACCATCATGATGATGGGGGTAGGGCTGGGCGGTATGATGGTATATAAATGTATGTGTCAAC
The DNA here is from genome assembly GCA_036281575.1 of Ancherythroculter nigrocauda. Classification (NCBI taxonomy): domain Eukaryota; kingdom Metazoa; phylum Chordata; class Actinopteri; order Cypriniformes; family Xenocyprididae; genus Ancherythroculter; species Ancherythroculter nigrocauda. The sequence goes on from VTFQ01000001.1 coordinate 30,405,698, forward strand.
CATGTTTTTCCTACCACGGTAGATGCATTTATGTGGCTATTACTGGGGGCGGCTGCTTTCTGTTGTTTATGTATAAGACTGATGAAGAAACATGGAGTGAAGCAAGAATACACAGTAGGATGCGTCTCAAACAAGTCAAGATAAGGAAATGTAAATCTGAGCAATTCAACTGTTGTGTGTTGTATATTGGTTTTATAACAAAATGTGGTTACTCCAAACAGCATTTATAATACTACCCTGTAAGAAAACAAGCAAACACACTTTAGCAAACAAGTACTTATTACAGAAATATTATCATTCATCGTACAAACTGAATGTAATGTTTTGGGACACTTAACTGACATAAATCACTCAACGGTTCTGTGTATCACTACACAACACCCTTAGCAACCCCTCTTAGCAACGTAAACTCTTTGTTCTCAATTGATATTGTTCATTGAAGCTTACTGTATTATGTAGAAGAGTACTGTGAGAAAGAGATCGAGCATTTGCATTTTCCTTCAGGTCAGTCCTATGTTCATAATAAAAAATCTGTTTAAATGTCCGCTGCAATATCTTGTCCTTTTAACAGTTAAGGGGTTTTCCCGTGACTGACAGCGCTAGTCAAAACATTTGTTAGTTGCGTCTTGTTCCGTGTTCACAACAATTCAGTCTTTTCAATGTAAAAGTCTTCGCTACTGACTGACACACTCATAAAGACAGTCTTTGCTGCCATCTAGTGGCGTAATAATGTAACTTCTGTTGATGTTCACGGTCAGGGACTATTTTTTCCGGAGGAAGGAAGGCTTTAGTTAAAGTTACTTCATGAAAGCTGCATTGATACATATTTTTTGGCTTTAATATTTGTATTGTGTGGTAACCGTTTTATAAAAGCAATAAGGTACTCGAGGCTAGTGCTCTGCTTCACGTCGTGCCTAACAACGCCCTTCAGCCGTGACTTATTCACGATACAGCACAGCCTCTCGTTACTTATTGCTTACTGAAATGAAAATGCATTACATTTTAAATTCATATTATATGCAGTTAGCTGAACTTAAGAGTGCTATTTTTGACACTTAAATAGGACTCAAGTACATCTGTATGTGTAAAGAGTACAGCTGAATATAAGAATTTATGGTAAACTAAATATACTTAAATGTAATTTCTATTGAATCTTGTGTGCCATGTATGTAAATATATTTGCAATTACACATTTATAATTATGAAGTTGCAATTTAGTACATTTAAAATTTATCAGCTTTAAATGTACTATCAAATAACACTACAGTTAAAATTATAATCAAGTTCTTAACATGTGCTTTAATATCTTAGTCAAGACATCAAAATATGATTAAAACATGACAAAAGAGTGTTAAACTATAATAATTTCAAATGTACATACTTTTAATTTGATACTATTACAAAGTGCACTTTGGTAACACTTTATTTTAGTGTTCTTGTTATACATGTTACATGTACTTACTGTAGTAATAACAGTAAATTATGCATAATTATTTGCAACGGTTACACTTTATTTTACAGTGCTGTAGTTACATTGTTATTACTCAAATAAGTCCTGAGTACTATTAATTAACTTCATGTACTTACTATAGAGTTTCATTTAGGGTTATAGTTTGGTTTAGGGTTAGTTACTTATAATTATGCATAATTTACTGTTATGTTACGTAGTAACATGTAACTACAGCACTGTAAAATAAAGTGTTACCTATGCAACTAACCATAAACCAAACACTATTCCTAACCAAATAGTAAGTACATGTAGTTAATTAATATTACTTAGTACTTACACACTTGTACTTAATTACACTGTAACAAGGACGCCTTAAAATAAAGTGGGTAACACTTTATTTTACAGTGTCCTTGTTACAGTGTAATTATACGATTAAGTACTGAGTAATAATAATTAACGCCATGTATTTACTATAGAGTTAGAGTTACGATTAGAGTTTGGTTTAGGGTTAGTTGCTTAAAATTATGAATACTTTACTGCTATTACTATTGTAAGTACATGTAACGTGTAACAAGAACACTAAAATAAAGTGTTACCCAATTCACAAGGGTATTGTTACAATGTATTTTAAGGTGGCCTTGTTACAGTGTAATTATATATTTAAGTACTGAGTAATAATTAACTACATGTACTTACTATACGGTTAGGGTTTGGTTTAGGGTATGTAAACACTAAAAAATAAAATGTTACCAAGAGTACATGTACTGTTTTACGTCTGTATTTTCCTACAAATTCAATAAAAAATGTTTAATATATCATATATACAGTAATTCATAATTTAAAACATGAAAAACTAGATTATTTTCTTTCTTTTTTCAAAACTTGATGGATGCACTCCAAAATATAAATTATTTATTCATTACAAATTGATGCATCAGTGAGAAACAGCTGTTCCAAGTTATATAAAACTTGAGTTAAATATCTGGGGAGTCCGAAAGGTTGTAGGTTCAAACCCCGTAATGTGTGGTCAATAAGCTATTACCATTGTGTACTTGAAGACACTTAACCCCATGTTACTCCAGAGGGACTTTCCCTTTCCTCCTCTTTATCTTTGTCTCACTAGCGGTCCGTTTTGAGACCCCAAGAACAGTTTTTCTCTTTCCTAAGACCCTTTCTTCCTCACCTTTGCAGCCAACAACATCTGCTTCTACGGCGAGTGCTCCTACTACTGCTCTACTGAACATGCCCTGTGTGGGAAGCCTGACCAGATCGAGGGCTCCCTGGCTGCATTTCTTCCTGACTTGGCACTAGCTAAGCGCAAGACCTGGAGGAACCCCTGGCGCCGTTCCTACCACAAACGCAAGAAAGCTGAGTAAGCTCTTTTTCTCCGCTTTATCTCAGGTCTCCACGCACCACCCCATATCTTCATTAAACTACAGTCTGGCTTTATCAGCAAAAAAGACTACTGCGGTTCTCACTTACTCTCAGAGAAATCCTATCTGTGCCGTAAAACAATGGGCCATCCTGTTTGGGATGGCAGTTGTACTCTAGTAGGGTTTTATATGAGAAGGGGCAAAATGCAGCTCAAATTCAAAGGTGAAGTGAGTTTCTTAGTCGTTTTCTCTGTTATAAGGTGGGAAGTGGATCCGGATTATTGTGATGAAGTCAAACAGACTCCTCCATATGACCGAGGCACACGACTTCTGGACATCATGGACATGACTATCTTTGACTTTCTAATGGGTAAGTGTTTGAAATTGTTGTAGTATTCATGAGTATAGGCTCATGAAGTCTTGGATCAAATTGAATTGACTTCCATTATCACCCAGGGAAAAGACAGAGTTCATTAAACACCTTTTGTGACAACATGAACCTATTATTGATGATAACCTATGAATTGTGTCTCCTGAAATGTGTGTAATAGTCAGCCAATCAAATTGCTTAAAATGGTCAGTTAACCCTTTAAGACCGGATGGAGCGTCGGCGCTCCCATTTGCATGTCTCTCTTTAAGACCCGATAAAAATTGAATCCATAGAGGTAGCACAAAAATTCTTTTTGCATACCAGAGACTTTAAACTTTCATATCAAGCCTCCAACATGCTTCTGTTGCATTGTTTTCACCCTCTAATGAGTCTGAGTAATATGCGTTTAAAACAAAAATAGCACAGCCGCTAACTGTATACAAATATGTATATTTCACGTGCTCATAACTTCATGCACAGATTATAGAAAATGGCACATCAATATTTAAAGCAAATTCTCACGATTAGAATGAACCCAAAATCAACATAATATATTGCAATGATCACAAGATATTACTCACAGAATGATTTAACATACTTGGCTAAAAACATGCCTCTCATCTTTCTGGGATTCAGTGTGTATCCAATGTTCCCGGACCCATCCATGTTCGTTTTCCAACGTGGAATAACACAAAATAGATATCATTTTAAAGCTTAGAATCTCATCTTTTTAATGCATCTAACCATTTTGAAAAACTCCTAACGACTGCTGAGAAGTGCCTCTAAACCGAAGTTTACTGCCTGTTGGTGCCACCTGGCTGCGGAAAAAAATGAATAACAATTTATTAAACTAAACTTTATGCTATCACCACGAAATTTGAACCAGATGCAGCTCACATGAGAGCATCACCAAAAAAGAATTTTTATCCGATCTTATTGCATTCCTGAGTTATTCCATGTCAAATAATAAAAAAATATATATATTTAAAAAAAAATTATATATTTTTTGTCTTTTATCAGCTGTTTCTCAGCATGAAAATGTCCTAATGTAATTTATATTTTCTTAAAAAGTGTTCTATCAAATGATACCTACCTTTTGACTCTCTTTGCTACAGTTTTGGAGTTATGAGTCTTTACTTTTGTGTGTGTCGCTCAGAAAAAAAACCTCTAAAAAAGCCTTCAGGTCTTAAAGGGTTAACTATACAAAAGCCTATTTCTGCTTTAGTGTGAAAAATAAATAGGGAGTTGTGATATAAAGTTTAAAAATAAGAAATAGACACAAAGCCAACCTCTATGATAAAAAAGTCAAAAAGTTGTGAGATTAAAAAAAAATCACATTTGGGAAGTGTACAGTCACATTGCAAGCTTTATAAACTCATGTCTCAAGATAAAATAATACATTTGGCAGATATAAAGTCACACTGCAAAATGAAAAAAGTCACATAGTGAGATACATTTTTGTATAAAGTCACATTGTGAGATAAAGTCACATTGCAAAATAAAACAAAAAGCATTTAGGTGATATACAGTCACATTGTGAAATTGAAAAAGTCACACTATGAGATGTGGTCACATTGCAAGATAAAAAAAAGTTACATCATGTGATAAAATTGTATATAAAGTGACATTGTGAGATGTAAAGTCACAACTATATAAAGTATAATAGAGTTATAGTAATAGAGTTTTTGTTACATGTACTTACTGTAGTAAATTATGAAAAATAACATGTAACTAACCGGAAACATGACTCTAATAATAACACTAAACATATAGTAAGCACATGTGGTTAATTAAAAGTGGGGTATGTAGTTTTTCAAAAACGCTGTTTGGAAGTTTGTCGGGCCAACACCAACAACAAACGTCTAATCGATCAGCATTAAGGGGTGTATGACGGTCGAGGAGACAGAATGAGCAAGAGGGAGATTTGAAGAAAGACTGCAGAAAGAGAGATGAGACACAATATGAAAGAGCTCAAAAAAAATATCACTGAAATGAAGGTTGACTGGGCAAGCGCTTTAGGACCTGCGTTAATATTAGAAAAGCTTTCCAGGACTGGAGAGAGCTAAGCAGCCGGCCTGAAAACATACGCGGAGGCTGCTTTGATTCCGCTTCACGCGTGAGTAACACTGGGTTTGAGTGTCATTGATTGTCTGGAGCTGCTGTGCTGTTGGTGACCAACAACGATGTTTAGCAGTATTTAGCGTCATTGTTAGTGCACTCGCCTCGCCTACCAGCAGCGAACGTGCCAGGGTTCGAGAGCAACTGAGAGAAGCGTGGTTAGGATTAGAGGGTGAGTTTTGGAGGCAGAGCAATGAAGAAAGGGGTGGGTTTGTTTGGGTTGATTTCAAATATCAACAATTTCCAACAGTGTTTTTGAAAATCTACTTACCCCACCTTTAATATTACTCTGTACTTAAATGTATAATTACAATGTAACAAGGACCCCTTAAAATAAAGTAAAACAAAGTCACATTGAAAGATATAGGCCTGGTTTCACAGACAGGGCTTAGATTAAGCCAGGATTAGGCCTTAGTTCAATTAGGACATTTAAGTAGCTTTTATTAACGTGCCTTAGGGGGGAAAAAAATGTGAATCTTGAGACAAAACAATGACACTATTTTAAGATATGTCAGTGCAAGTTGCTTTCAGTTAAACATCTCAAACATTAATTTTATTCTGGGACTAGACTTAAGCTTAAGTGAAACTGGGGGATAAAGTTAAAACTGGGAGATACAAAGTTACATGTATATAAAGTATAACTTCTCAATTCAGAGAAATAGTCACAATTGCAAGATATAAATTCAAAAGTGTGGGATGTAAAGGCTTGAGTAGTGATCAGACTGTGGGTGGTCTCTGGGTGTGTCGTCTGAGTTTGAGAGTATTTTGATCCCGTCATCTGTAGTGGCCCTTGAGCGAGGTTGTTCTGGTGGGATTTCCCCTGTTTATCACAAGTCCATGCTGCTTTTATATATATATATAGTTATATTTATGGGCTTTTTGTGCCTTTATTTGGAGAGGACAGTAGAGAGCAGACAGGAAAGCATTGGGCAGAGAGAGGGGGGCAGAATCAGCAAAGGACCTCGAGACAGGAATCGAACTCGGGCCGCCGTGAACGCATTTGCCATATGTCGTGCTCTAACCACTAGGCTATCGGCGCCAACACATGCTGCTTTTCTATGGAGACATTGTGTGAACACAATGGAAACAAACTCCTCCAGGCCTGGTTGTGTGGATAAATATAGATATTGATTCAAGAGTTAATTCATAAGTCATTAACACAACTAAAATGATCAACTGAAGAACGTTTTCATATGTGTGTGTTTTTTTTTTTGACACATCAGGGTTTATGGCTCATATATTATGATATAGTGAGAACTCGGAGCTCAAACTCGAAGATAAAAAAAACACCTCAATTTTATTCAGAGGCCCAAACTGAGCAAATATATGCATTTTGGTGCAGTTGCTGATATTTATGACAAAAAAGTAAGATGAAATTCTGATTGCTTGCAATGTAAATCAATGAGGTCTTCATAACAGTACAGCAGATACTTCCATAAAATGCATATAAATATCAGTTGTCACTCTCTATCTCCCAATAATATGTCTTAGCAGAATGATATTTAAATGCTTAGTTATATTATCAAAGCTCTATGGTTTTAAAGCATATAATGCAACACAATACAATGATGATTGACAGATAACGTTCCTCAAAAGCCTGATGGATCATATTTGATAACATTTTAACAAGATTTTTCTAATATAAAATCAAGTAAACCTAAAAAAAGTCCAGTAAGTGTTCATCGTGAAGTGTTACTAACAATATCAAAGTGATTCTTATGATAAGATTTCACAGCAAAAATACTTATACTGTATCATGAACTATCAATCAGATGACTGAAGGAATGTAGTAGATCGTGTGATCGTTTAGAAGCATTAGACATTTGCGTGTGTAATGTGATACAGTAGGCTTTATAGGGTGAATTTAATTTGAATTTAATTTTTATTTTTATCAGTAATGAACATTGCTTTAAGTTATACATCCCACGTCAATCTTCGCCCTTTTCACTCTCCCTATCTCTATTTTTAAATTGAACAGGCAACATGGATCGTCACCATTACGAGACTTTTGAGAAGTTTGGAAATGAGACTTTCATTATTCATTTGGACAACGGCAGAGGGTAAGCCGTCTTTATTAATGTGTAACATCCTGTCCGTCCTTCACAGCCTGCTCCTCAAAGCTCCACAGGGACTTCCTTTTTACACCGAAACCATGGAAACAGAGTGCTTCTGTCTTAAGAGGTGTGAATATGTAGATGCGGAGCGGAAGGTCAGATTTATATGTCGTCGTGTCTCAGGGTGTAATATGTGTGCAGTTGAAGGGCTCGCAGTGGGTAGAAGTCACACAGGTGCTCGCACAGATAAAGGATTTTGATTAAACTGACATTCTGCTTGACTGAAGAGGCAGATTTTTTATTCTCTACATTTGTTGCTGAACCAGGCCACTGTGTAGTGCTGTAGGTCTCTCAATGGCAGAGTAATTTAAGGCCTGGCTTAAAGTTGCACTTATTTTCTTCCATTTGTGTGAAATACAAATACTGAATTGAATTTCTGATGGGTTTTTACTACTCTTTATTTGCAGGTATTTTTGTTGAAGTTACTGCTCTGTCATTACTTGTGTTACATATGCAGTTTTGCAGTACAGAAATAAGAATATAACACTAAATGTAAGTTATAGCCTCTGAAAAACACATTTCAGCCCCACTGAACCGCATATGCAATGTATTCAATTTGGCACAGCAATATAAAGTAATAGCGAAAGATCAATGTATATCAACAGAAGGTGATTTCATGTTATGGACTGCATTTACTTTGGCCTGAAAGTGTGTGTTCTTCAAATTTAAGCTTTTATGATTGCTAAAAGTTGGAATCAGTTTTGCACACTGCATATCATGTGTCTGATTTCCCTGAATCCTTTGAATATCATACTGGACTTGCTAGTACTGTATGTTGGAAATTGGCTATTGAGGTTTTTAGCATCTTTACCATTATGAAAAAGAAGTACACTTTAGCATACTTTTAAAACGAGAACTTATTATGGAAATATATATATTAGAAGAGAAGATACTTGAAGATAAATGTAATGTTTTCATACACTTAATTGCATGTGCATGTTAATTCCAATAGTTTAACTTTTTGTAACCCACTTAAGTAGAACTTAAGTACATCTTTAAAGGTATGATTAAAGTTACTGCTAAAAGCATGGCAAAAGTTTATTAAAATTCAAAGTAAAACTTTTAAAGGTGCAGTGTGTAATATTGACAGCTAGTGGATGAAATGAGAACTGCAGTCCAAATTCAAAATATTGGAGAGAGTTGTTTCCCTCACCACCACCTCCTTAGACTTGACGCTCACACGCATTGCCAGATTGAGGACACGCAACAGAAACAAGCATAATTGACAATGAAAAGCGACGAGCCTTAAGTTGATGAGTTGATTTATCCACATTTTAATATGCCTCAGAGAGCTTTTTAGATGGATGTTGAGGCTTGAGGTCATGTAAAATCTGTGATCTCTGACCCCGTTCATTTGCTGGCTTCCGTGTCTGCAATACGCTGTGTTTGCCGCCAACTGGCAACCCCGGGGGTCAAAATACTATTGGGTAAATTGGCAGTGGGCGGGATCAAACAGACCAAAAACAAAAACTGACTTTCCGACACGGAACACAGATTTCAAAGTAGAATAAATGGCTGTAGCGTTGTTTTTCAGAGAAACAAGTATGTGAATTTCCTAAATATCTGCAAACATACTATGGTATTTTTATCTTTTAGTACAGTCAAAAAATACATACAGCACCGTTAATTTGACATAAAAAAATGCACTTTTTAAAAGTGTACTTAGCCATAAAAAAAGTGTACTCTCTTTAAGTACACTTAAGTGGCCTTTTATTTCACTAATATTATCTGCAAGTGCAGTTTCTAAAAATATATACTTTTAAGACTTTTAAGTACACTACAAGTGCACATTCAATACAATTAAGAGCACTTCTTCACTATTTAAAAATTTAAAATTTCATACATTCGACTTCTGTTTCTTTCCAACCCTCAGATTTGGAAAGCATTCACATGATGAAATGTCCATCCTGGTCCCTTTGACTCAGTGCTGCAGGTAAGATAGTTTTTTCTCCTCTTTGAGACAATTCTTGAATTGAGGAAATAGCCTCCCAACTGAGAGAGTGACTGCAGTGCAGTAATTCAGTATAGCACTGACACAAACACATCCTGCTGTCTGCTGTGCTCTGTTATTGCAGCTATATCCTTTATTGCACATTTACATTTATTTCCTGTGGCTGATGTTTTCTTGCTAGAACAATCTATATGAATGGTTGCAAAAAACACTGGCACACAAATTTGCATATTTCTACTCTGTTTGCTGGTCAAGGTACAGGCCCCTTTGTTGCTAAAATTCTGTCATGGTTAGCATGTAGCTAAATGTATTATTCTAAGAGGCCATTTAAACAAGTTTTTGCATTAGACTGCTACGTTTCCATTGTTTTTTTCTATGCAAACATGCACTTGATGGACGTCTTTGACCTTTTAAAAAAGTGTTCTTATTAGTAGTAGTTTTAGAAGTACATTCTACTGTACCATAGTAATATATTTATATCGTAATTCCTTCAAGTGAAACCAAACTTTTAATTTGGCGGGTTGTACTGAAGACACTTGAGTTTCTGTGTGTATCTGATGAAATGTAATGTTGGAATGATAGTGAAGTGTCTCTCAGAGCAGCTCTGGAGATGAAGTTTATGTGTTTGTGTCTGCATATACTGAAAACCACGAGAGTTGCGTGTGCTTCGTTATTTGTAGAACAAGAAACTGCACCATTCATTCACACAGAGACACGCAGAACTTCATATTTAAATAGCAGTTTTTTTGTGCTTTAACTCTTTCCCTACCAGAATTTTGTTCAGAATCAAAGACTAAAGGTAGTGAGGCCTGAACCTTTTTGTTTTTGTCAAAGACTACATCTGGTTCAGATTCAGAGTGGCAATCAAAACATAGATGGAGTAGATCAAGTCCATCAATACCCCCAAAGCTTCACAGTCCTATAGTTCATACTGGGTCGACATTTCATTCAGTAGCTTTAGGCAGTTTTGATTAATATGCAGTCTAAAGCGTTATTTTACATATGCATATGGTTACATAAGCTATTGCTCATTTCTGCTTCTTCTTCGCCTGTGTTTTGATAAGGAGATTGTAATCTTTCAGAAGATGTGTAATAGCGCCCCTACCGTATACAGTTGTTAAGTCTGACATCACGCGGCCAACGGCCAAAGTCCAACGAATGATATAAAATGCTTCACCCTGCAGACTTTTCATGAAAACTATAGTTTGGATTTTGATGACAACATACTCAGTGCATTATGGGTGTTGAAGTTTTCCTACCTATTTGGCAATTGGGAAGACAACAGCCCTTTTTCTTTGTTTTCTCTCAGGTAGCACTGATTAAAATTTTTCCCGCCTTTCTACCGCATATGCAGCCAAGTTTTATTGAAAGCCCATATACCAGCTGTGAATTACCCCTTTAAAGGATTAGTCCACTTTCAAATAAAAATTTCCTGATAATTTACTCACCCCCATGTCATCCAAGATGTCCATGTCCTTCTTTCTTCGTCGAAAAGAAATTAAGGTTTTTGATGAAAACATTCCAGGATTATTCTCCTTATAGTGGACTTCAATGGTCTCCCCAAATGGTTGAAGGTCAAAATTACAGTTTCATTGCAGCTTCAAAGGGCTTTAAACGATACCAGACAAGAAATAAGAGTCTTATCTAGAGAAACGAAAACTGTAATTTTGACCTTCAACCATTTGGAGGCCACTGAAGTCCACTATAAGGAGTCGGCGGTCACGCGTTTTTTTCTAACCAGTGTGAAAGAGACTCAAAATACTCCGTCAATGTTGCACATACAATTAAGAGCTGTACACCATTTTAATCTGTGGAATATCTTCTTTTATTTGTGTACACTCAGAGTAAAAACAAAATGTTGTGCTTTTCGCAAAATAAAGAAAACTAACATGATGCATGATCTCTCGTCTCCCTCTGAACGAAGTCCAATCTGATAGTTCTCAGAAAATGAACTGTAACTTAGTGAATACTAATCACAAAAAAATGAGACTTCTGACTAAAAAAAACGTTGAAATGTCAGGTTTTAAATCGTGTAAGTCAAATCGAAAACAAAATTCTGTGTTTATGTAATCTGTATGAAAAGAGAGCCATGTCAAAGTCCGTGATTCAGCTCATTATCCGCTAATGCGGCCACGCCCACTGAGCCAGCGCTATTTAGAGGCAAATTCTGAGGCAATGCATGCATTCATCGTCTCAATCGTGTATTGTCTTGAAAAGTGTTTATCTGGATGTTAAAGCCATGGTTAGCGAGCTCTAGAAGACATTCAGTTAGTTCCTGGTTCTTCTTCTTCTTTATATGGATTTGTGGACTAAAGGTGTACAGAGCGCCCTCCGGCTACAAGTATGAATTGAAAACACAGTATCCAGCGTTCATAGTGAACACAATAAATATTGAATAAATATTACTCCTCTGTATAGAAAATTGACAAACATATGAGAATCCATCAATATTTCTCCAAATGTGCATGCTTTTAAGCTAAAAGCCTATATGAAATGCCATAGATGTAACATAATTGTTCAGACACTTTGCATCACAGAAATGCATTACATTTTAAAGAATATAATAGAATACCATTATTTTAAATTGTAAGTATTGCAGTATTGCAGTTTTTTCCGTATGTTTGATTTACACCATGATGAGCTGAGACATGATTTTTTCACAGCCTACCTGACTGAAAGAGCTCATTATTTATGCAGGTCATTAGAGCTCTTTATGCAATTCTTTTGTCTTCTCAGGTGAGAATCATCCATTATTCATGATGATTCACGCCTCCACGCATACTGTGTTTCTTGACCAAAGATGTTTTAGAAAATTTAAATATCTTTATTGTTTTATATGAACAAGCAGGCAGCATAATGTTTACCTCATTTTGAAGCAAAAACTCTAGTCTACAACCTCCAATACCCAGAAGTCTTGTGAACACAAATTTAATATATATTTTTTGGCTTTATTTCAGTGACTTAAGTTTTTTGTTTTTTCAATAACCACGCATAAACGTTATTCCTTCAAAAATACAAACATGTACATACATGTTCCTCACATATTATTGTAGCCTAGTTTGTGCTGAATACAGTGTAATGACACTTTTTCCATTAATATGTTTATGAACAACTGAAAAAAGCACAAATGTCAGGGCATGTCAAACCTTCTCCAGGGCCCCAAAAAACCTCAGACCCCTGAGGGTTAATCAAAAATTTGCCAAATTTCATGACATTCCGCATTAGAATGTCCCCATTTACACTAGTGCGTTTTTGTTTTAAAACGCTTAAGTGTTTCTACGGTTACACCTGTCGTTTACACTACACCGCGTTTTCGAACCTCGAAAACACTGCAGACCCCGTTTTAGTTTGAAAATGCCGGGGTTGCATTTCAGTATAAACGGACCAAAGTCCACAGAGACTTTTGAAAACGATGATGTGGCTGTCCACTTTCGCTCTGCAGCCATCGTGCAGTTAAACTCTACATTTCTTTTAATACTGCAGCTATATGTTTACACTTGTACTTGCATGCCCAGTGTACATGAACGGTCATATGACACCAGTTTTCGGCCGTGTAGACGAAGATCGTTTCTGAAACGCTGTGGAAACGTCAGTGTAGATGAGAATCATTTTCATTTTAAAATGCCGTTTTAAAACAAAAACGCACTAGTGTAAACGGGGCCTAAAGCTCTACATACTAAACAAATTAGAATGCTGCAGCCTCACTATAGTTGTAACTATTAGCGTTCTCTCTCTCTCACAGAGTGAAGAGGTCGACATACCTGCGGCTACAGCTTTTGGCTAAAGAGGAGTTCCAGCTGAGTTCTCTGATGGAGGAATCACTACTGCAGGACCAGCTGGCGCCCATCCTCATCCAGCCCCACCTGGAGGCCATGGACCGCCGATTGCGCCTGGTGCTCAAGGTGCTGGCCGACTGCGTGGAGAAAGAAGGCTTCCCATCAGTGGTGGAGAACGACCTAGATGGACAGCCCTCCTCGCACCACCACCAGGCGCATGGAGGGAGGTAGTGAGGCCTGAACCTCGGTCCCTGCAAGTCAGCCCCCCACCATGAGCCCCACCGAGGCTTGTGCTCGAGTCACACTCTGAATTCAGTGAATTCCATGACTAGCCACCAATGCCTCTGAGGAGCCAACCTATCCTGTGTGTAGATGCGTGATATGGATGTACAGAGACTAGTTATCAGAGGAACGCTGGGATGAAAAAGTTATATGGTTTCTGGATGGCCGAGGCTTTTGTTTGAGCTGTGCTCGCAGCTGAAGAACAAACTTTTCTGTTGCATCCTGATTTGTTTGACAAGTCTGCTTCTATAATTTTATACATTTGCATATTGCCGAGTGTACAGAAGACTTTACAGAAAGGGACCAAAGCTGGAACAGAGATCTATATATTCAAGTACACAACTGTTATTTACTTTGCTCATTTAGGTCTTTGACATAAGGGCACGTAAACGAGCTTTAATGACAGTGCTGCAGTGCAGTACTACTGTGCAAGGACACTTAAACACATCCTCCTCTGTACATTCACAATTCAGCATCATTTCCTGCCATCTGAACTAAGCCATCGTTTTAAATCTCACATCGTGCCATCAAGCCTTCAGTCATTCGGCACATTTGTTGTTTCATTTAGGGAAATTCAGAGGTGAAGTGCACACTTCATTTAAGGTTATTCAGTGGTGAACCACGTGTTTAAACATCTCCCTGGAGAATGAGAGAATGACGCTGATTGGTTGTTCAGGTGTCCTGTGCCCGCAGTCAGTGTTTTCCATCTCAGGTCCCATGCTGAATACACCTGCTTTCTTTTAATCAGAACCTTAAGGACAAGCTGATGCTATGCTAGTGGAAGTTCATAATGTTGTTAGTCGTACTTCACGCTGAACCTATCTCGTGTCTCATCTGGCTGAGTGATTTCAGCGGTTGATTATAGAGTAGGGCACAGGCTTGAGGGAATTAAACAAACCAATTGAACATGTTGGGAACTGACACTTTGTCCTAACTAGGGCCCTCTTTACACCTGGTATCAAGATGCGTCTTGGTGGATCGGATCACAAGTAGGCGAGAAAGACATTCCCATTTACACCTGGTGTTTTAATCTGTCTCCTTTGAGAGGAGGGTCTATGTATGGGCTTTTTCTGATCTTGCAATCTAATATTGTGAAATAAGCTCGCACAATTTAAATATGAATGTAAAAGGAGATGACGGAAAATGATGCGGAGAGCAGCAGCTATTGTTTCTGCTCTGATAGACCACAGCGAACTCTGTGAGTGGGTGTTAGAAATCAGGAATGGTGAAGAACGTTGTGCTTGGTACTTTTTTTGTCTTTAATCCAACCGACCGGGTCTTCAGCCGACAAAGTTTAAATCCCGTCTGGCGAGCACGCTTCCCATAATGTTTATGCGTTGGGTCTGTAGGTGGAGAGTAGATTCTTTTGTGGCTGTTCAAACACATTCGACCGCATGAGCGTCTACACTACGAAAGCAATCTGGTCGAATGCATTTTCGACTACATCTGGAAGTGGTCGAAAGTGGACAAGGTTTCAGACCCTGTTTACACCTTTATTTAGTGTCATCCACTTCAGATTGACAAAAACATCTTAATACCGGGTGTAAACAGGCCCTAGAAAACAAAGTGTCAGGTCCATAATATGTTTTTGTTTTGTTTCGTTTTTTATCCCAACCGGTTGAGAACACGACAAGTGACAAGACATTTTGTTTTTTCTGGTCCTAAATCCTGCTCCACATATGTATTATGCTGCGTTCCATTCACAGTCAAACATGGGATATTCATACTTGATATCTCTGATCTCTAATTCTCCCCTTAGTTTTGCAGGTGTTGCATGATCTATGAAGATTTGTCCTAGAGATCAAATTGGGGAGGTTACATGATGGTACGCAGTGCAAGCATTTGCTGTTCTGCGATTGTAGACAGAGATGATCACTCATAGTGTTTTACACACCTGTTTCCTCTGAACTCATTAATGCATTTTAGTAACTTATAATTGAATGTTTAGCAGTAACTGTGTACATCTCCCTGTGTGCCACAATGCTTGTGTGATTATACACCCATATCTATGTGCACAAAATCTTCTTAAGTTAGAAGTTGGAAGTGGTGCTCTATTGCGGTGTTTCCCAACCCTGTTCCTGGAGGCACACCAACAGTACACATTTTGAATGTCTCCCTTATCTGAACCATATATTTCTGGTCTTGGAGTTTCTACTAACGAACTGATGAGTTGAATCAGGTGTGTTTGATTAGGAAGATTTGGAAAATGTGTACTGTTAGTGTGCCTCCAGGAACAGGGTTGGGAAACACTGCTCTATTGCACTTTTCCAAGTAAGACATTGGAATTTTCGACTTTTTGGCAAGTTGAAGGGAATTCATCTATGCTCTGGGGCCGGATTCTCAAAAATGTTTTTAAGAAAGAAGGAATTTTTTAACTCTTTCCCTTTCAGCATTTACTAAAAAGCGTGCCAGACAGCACATTGCGAACAAAAAGCTGAGAAAATTACATTTTTGTGAAAGATTCAGAACGATGATCAAAACATAGATGGAGTAGATTGAGTCCATCAACATGCCCAAAGATTGCAAGTTTTCTCTTTAGAACAATCTTAAGAAAAACAAAAAACATTATTAAACGGGCTATATGTAGAATTCAGAAACCCTTGTTATTAGCGACACCGGTGGCCATTAAGTGAACTGCAGCATTACGTATTGAACTTATTGCTCGTGCACACATAATGCAAAAGAGACTGAACATGATTCAAGGCCATGATAAACTCAAGGCAAAGTTATTTTTCGTTCTTCGATTAGAAGTAAAATGTAGTTGGAAATACCTTTGTAGCGATATACTGTTAACGTACATCCTGATGCCATCTATGCTGCTGAGAGCGACGTTTAGATGAATATGTGCTACTTTCCTCTCAATAACAATGTAAACACACAACAAAAATGACAGCGGTGAGAAAACAGCAGTTAAGAAAGCATCTGATCATAACATCTGGATATGTTTGCACAAGCTCTGCAATTCACCGGCATCGTGTCGACAGATTAAAATTACATTGTTATGATAGTTTGATTATAAAGTAGCCTATATTTGAGACTATAGACTATACAGAATTGACTATGTGAGACTATAGTTTTATTAATCCCTTTTCTTTGCAAGACACATTGACATTACAGTACAGAATTGCTCTTTCGGCATTATCTTGAACATTGTATAAGCATTCATTTCACATGTCATTGAACGGAGGAGAGGTTCTCAGGAGCGCGAGTAACCGTAACATCCTTTGGATTTTCCTTCACATAAAAATCAGTCTACAGGCTTAGACAACCTAGAAAGTCTGGGAGGGTCTTGTTTTTTAACGTTTCGTTATAAGCTGTTCACACGTTGGCAATAAAAAAAGTGATTAAAACATGATAATTCTTACATATAGCCCCTTTAAGAAGTTTTTTAACTTTTATTTTTAAATTTTATTCTTAAGAATGTGTCGTGAATCTGGCCCCTGAATAGCAAATTACTTGGTACTGGAAAGTGGTTGGTGTAATGGTGATAGATCATTTTATTTTTCAGCATTAATCACATATACTGACTTTTCACAATTGCGTTTCTCTGTATAAAACGTGTTTTCAGTGCTCACTTATTTTGTATTGTGTAATCTACAGCCAAAAAGGCAATAGAGTGCCTTTAATCTTTATAGCAGTGGTAAGTGCCACTTCCAGTGTCATTCATTCACTCATATTCCTGCCAAAACATTGTAAAGAAATTTTAGTTGGTCTCTAAATGAAACCTTTCTGAAATAGTCAGTCATGTGTGTTGTATGTTAAAAGCTCACATTGCTATTTATTAAGAGAGAGTACATTTTTGAGGAAATCTTGTGGGGTTTTAGGTCATATTTTGCATTTGAGATTATTTTTGCGCTTTAAATAAAGTCCCTGTTCCTCGCAGACATTGTAAAGATGATTTGATAGTCTGACAGCTCTGTGTAAAGTGACATTATGGCTGAATCTTTTAAGAAGGGCCACATGTGTTTTGTGTTTAACCCCAGTGCCTGTGCAATGCTCAAGAAACTTGAATGTTTTGGGATTATTCACAAACTGACCTTTTAGTAGCCCATGGCCTGGTCTCAAAACAGTTTTGTTTTTTTTTCAGTGGGAAGTGAGGAATCATAGGATGGTCAAGGCTTCTGTTAGCCAAACAGAATCAAAAACGTTCCCAATACTCTCAGTGTTTCTGTAAATATCTGTAAATATGGTACGTTGATCCAAAAGGCTGTTTTTGGAGCAAAAATGCTTCAGTTTTCTTTTCATCTCTTAAGCATTGTTACTGTGAAGATCTGTTTGCAAATTGATAAAAGTGTGCAATAAATGAAGCTATGTTGTTGAACTCTTTTATGTGTAAAATGCAAAGCAAATACTAATTGTGAAAGATCAAAAACTTAAATGAATGTTCCAGGTTCAACAAAAGTTAAGCCACGGTCACACTGTGCATGCTGTGACTTATCAATCTTCTATTGGTCACACATCTTCTTGTGATACGAATTCAAGTTCACCAAATTAGAACATTTTAATTGCTCCATAGACTTCCATTGTAAATGCATTATGGTAAATACATTTTTGTGTGATTTTACAAACTAAGGGATTAATTGAGAGTGGAATTTGCTGTCTTTGGTACTAGAGCTTAACTTGTATGAGCCTGTACGATTTCATAAAATACATATAATACATAAAATGAAGAAAATATCGTGGCTGCATTTGAATAACTCACAACTGCTGGACTATCTGTAAAAAGAGCCCTGAAAGCAGGCAGATGTATCAGCTCTATGCTTCTTCAGATGTGCGGCTGCTCTCTTACTCTGACACTCTGCCAGGTCATACACAGACATACATTTAGAGCCGATACATAATACCCCTCTAATCCGTAAACCCTCTATCTCTCACACCCATATCCTGCTATTTTCACTTCTATTACGTTATAATCATTCACATGCTGAGGCAGAAACAGGACACTCAGGAATGTTAATGTGACCTTAAAGTAAAAACCTTCCTGACGGCACCAGAGATGAAGTTCAAGTCTGCAATTGACCCTTCGCTGGGAGTTTGATTGACAAGCGATCTAACCAATCAGAACGCCGGACCTGCCATTTTGTCCGACAAAGCAGTCAGGAGTTAAAAGATTAACCTCGGTGGACTTGAACTTGAAAAATGGTGTGTACTGACGTCTTTCTGCATTTGAAACAACATTCCTTCTGATGTTCATTCATGTTTATTTGATGCTATAAATGAACTAGTATGAAGAGATGATCGATTCACGAGCCGCTTGAGCTGAGGAGCTACAGCGATCTGTCACAACACATTAAAGAGCCACAAAGCGTTTTTTATTGTTCAAATTTCTTACAAAATAACATAATTTGAAAGATGGGACTTTGTTTAATATCATAAGTAACCTGCTCTGTCTTGTCTGTCGGTGTGTTGTCAGTGTCCTCTTTGCTCCACGATGTATTTTCCACTCTGTGTGGCGTGACAGCGCCATGGCTTGTCGGACAAAGCAACAGTAACTAAGGGGGGCGGGTCTTTGCGAAGGGTCAATTACATCAATTGGTGTCTGTCACCATTTCATAAAGAGAAAAAATTGACTTTTTAAAAATGTTAAAAAAAAAACCTGAAATATCTCCAGTACACTACATAAAGCAGATCAGCAACTGTATGGATACCGACATTCTTCATAATATCTTCTTTTGTGTTCAACAGAAGAAAGAAATTCATATAGGTTTGGAACTACTTGAGGGTGAATAAATGACAACAGAATTTAAATTTTTGGTGTACTAGCTTTTACGTGACGATGCAAATATTAGTTTTTCGTGTACAGACGACAACATTGACAAAATGATCCCTGTTCACGGATCCGTGAAAGCGACTAAAAACACTGCATTATTCATGCCAGGCCAGTATTTGGCAATGTCAAGAAACATACGCATGCCTCCGTTTTCACAAATTCAAGTTTTTTTTTAGTTTACATGGAGACGATAATGGTATCCTTTTCAAAATCCTGCACTCTCAACCCATTTTCAAAAGTTTGTGTTTTCAGCCTTTGTTGTGTAAATGAATGAGAGTAATGTGTTATGTTACTTTTGCATTACTTTTTCTCACATGGGATAGACTTGCTTGTTTGTTTGTTTTTTAATTAAAAAATATATATATATTTTTGACAAATATTTTCATTAAAGAAAAGTTCTGTTTTTGGCAATTGTAAAGGCCCTTTCACACCAAAAGTGAAGGCCAAAGGAAATGCATATTCACGTCTGTACAGTAGAGGGCGCAGCTCAAACTTTCAGCTGTGCTGCCATAGAGTACCTCAGGGATGACGTGCTTTTGTAGGCAAAACCCGGAAGCAAGTTAGCATTTTAGGACTTCCGGTTCCATCGCCCTAAAGTCTATGGGTTTTTTGAATGGGTTTTTGCTAATCGCCTGAAATAAAGTATGTGGTTAATTAAGCCTCTAAATATTTTCACGTTTTGATCTATGACATAAAACACACCAGTTATAACCCACTTGTGATTTTTACCTTTATTGTGTCTTAAAAACGGCGGTTGCTAACTAGTTGCTAAAAGGGACTACTTCCTTTGGCGGGGACTTTAGGCTTCATCATTAAAAACGGGACATTTGGACAGCATTTCTCATGAAAAAGTGCAGCTCATATCATAATCAGCAAGCATGTTTTTAAATAAAGTTGTTTTCTAAATAAAGTTTGAGGAAGCTTGGCTGTGGTGATGTTGATCCGCGACCATGGTGTGCTGTAGTCCGTTTATAGCCTACTGTTAGCTTTTTATATCTGACCACTTTATTCAGGCTTCAAAATGTGTAAATGTTGTGTTAACTTGTAAAGATTATCTTGATAGACAAAACGTGTAAGTGTCATAACCCTTTGTTAAACACAGAGCTTATTTTTTGCGATTTTCCAAAAGTCTATGGGAAAAATGCATAGGCTTTCGATCGAGGGAACCCGTGCGCCGCTAACTTCCGGGTTGGCCTACAAAAACACGTCATCTCTGAGGTACTGGATCACAGAAGAATAGGACGCAGGAGAAGAAAGTTTAACACTGGATCACCAAAGGTCAGCAGCAAAGACATTGGTTAATAAAGTGAGATTAAATACATAAAGTATATTTGAAGACTTACGATGCAAAAGCCACTAAACGCCACCTCCGTCAAAAGTGAAATAATGATATTGAGCGAATGCTCTCCTCACATAGTAATGTTCATCAAATACTTTCGCTTCAAATCCGCTCTGACAGAAAGGACATCAGCTCTAGTGGTCTTTGCAAAAAATAATTATAATAATAAAGCACACATGGACTTAATTAGCAATAGACATTTAAATTTCTTAAATACCAATGAATTGACATAAAGTGACATTTTTGAAAATAAGGCACTTCAGTAACTGACTAATAACCTTTTCATTGCAATTAAAGTGAAATTACTGAACCTAAACATAGGACCCTGAGAAAAAAGAAAAAAAAAAGTAAATTTAAAGGAAAAATGTCAGATGGACTTGAAGGTTTTTATATCTGAAGTCTTCATTTGTGTTATTTAAAGGGTTAGTTCACCCAAAAATGAAAATTCTGTCATTAATTACTCACCCTCATGCCGTTCCACACCTGTAAGACCTTCATTCATCTTCAGAACACAAATTAAGATATTTTTGATGAAATCCGATGGCTTAGTGAGGCCTGCATTGACAGCAAGACAATTAACACTTTCATTGCCCAGAAAGCTACTAAAGACATATTTAAAATGGTTCATGTGACTACAGTGGTTCAACCTTAATGTTATAAAGTGACAAAAATACTTTTTGTGCGCCAAAAAAACAAAATAATGACTTTTCACAATATCTAGTGATGGGCGATTTCAAAACACTGCTTCATGAAGCTTTACGAATCTTTTAGGAATCTTTTGTTTCGAATCAGCGATTCGGATCGCGTGTCAAACTACCAAAGTTACGTGAACTGTTGAAATTTCGAAACACTTATGACGTATCAAAGCCCCGTTTACTGAAATCACGTGACTTTGGCGATCCAAACCTCATTTTCTCAGCAGCAGCAGCGTAGCAAATCTCGTCAAAATCAAGCCTACGTACATTCCATGCTCTATGCCAATAAAATGCTGGTTGAAATCTATTTACTCAGAGAGTTGTCATGATTGAAATTATGAATACTGAGGAACAAGCTAAATGTATGAGATTAAAAGATATTGTATTGATTGATGATATATATATATGCACCTGGTTATTGTCTATTTAAAGGTGCCCTAGATTCACAAATTGAATTTACCTCGGCATAGTTGAATAACAAAAGTTCAGTACATGGAAATGACATACAGTGAGTCTCAAACTATATTGTTTCCTCCTTCTTATATAAATCTCATTTGTTTAAAAGACCTCCGAAGAACAGGCAAATCTCAACATAACACCAACTGTTACGTAACAGTCGGGCTCATTAATATGTACGCCCCCAACATTTGCATATGCCAGCCCATGATCGAGGCATTACACAAGGGCAGAACGTCTGGAACTGTGCACAGCTGAATCATCAGACTAGGTAAGCAAGCAAGAACAATAGCGAAAAATGGCAGATGGAGCAATAATAACTGACATGATCCATGATAACATGATATTTTTAGTGATATTTGTAAATTGTCTTTCTAAATGTTTCGTTAGCATGTTGCTAATGTACTGTTAAATGTGGTTAAAGTTACCATCGTTTCTTACTGTATTCACAGAGACAAGAGAGTCGTCGCTATTTTCATTATTAAACACTTGCAGTCTGTATAATTCATAAACACAACTTCATTCTTTATAAATCTCTCCAACAGTGTAGCATTAGCCGTTAGCCACGGAGCATAGCCTCAAACTCATTCAGAATCAATGTAAACATCAAAATAAACACTGTACTTACGCGATTAGACATGCTGCATGATGAACACTTTGTAAAGATCCATTTTGAGGGTTATATTAGCTGTTTGAACTTTTTTTATGTTGTTTAAGGCAAGCGCGAGCTCTTGGGGCGTGGAGCACGAGAATTAAAGGGCCACACACCCTGAATCGGCTCATTTCTAATTATGCCCCAAAATAGGCAGTTAAAAAAATGAATTTAAAAAAAATCTATGGGGTATTTTGAGCTGAAACTTCACAGACACATTCAGGGGACACCTTAGACTTATATTACATCTTTTAAAAAAAAGTTCTAGGGCACCTTTAAAACACACTCAGTTTATCAGTACTATTACAGAAATCTTACCCGCTTCATTTCTGAATGACTGACTAATATCCCATTCAAATACATAAACCTTGCATTTCAACCTCTAAATATGAGTGTATCAGAAGCAGGAGGATGTGCAATTTGTTATTTGACCACTGGATGGCAGTCCACTGCAAAGCAATGTTTTACCAGAAAAAGGCCCTGAAATGTGCTGTTTTACCATAGCACACCATTATCCACAATGCTATAGGATGCCATATGGAAAATGATAGGCTTTTTCTGTGCTTTAAATTTTCAAAGCACCCGCAGATGCTGTTGTTTCGGCTTAGTTGTTTCTTCACAAAGCCAAATCATCCTCTGCCTTTCATGTGAGGAGTACAGAAGGAGGCGTTTCATGTCCTGAAATGGACCCCTCTAAACCTGCGTCCCGCCGAACGGATTAGATGACGGAAGGGCCAACTGCTGTCTCCAGGCAACAGCTTGTGGCTCACGGTGAGGCAATATCTCACATGTAAACAAAACTGAGATGTCGATGTCGTTTTCATCCCCTATTGCTAAACAGCAGGTTGCATTTCAAAGGGGAAAAAGCCTTTTTCACCTTTCCTCTGAAATTAAAAAGCTCTACCTGCAATATCCAGATTCTCAAAGCTGATATTTCACACAGAAGGGTGTACTGAAAGAGACTTGCATTAGATCTCGCCGTGCTTTCGACTTAGCCATTTAAGATTGAAATTGAAATGTCTCTATCTGCATGTCATTCATAAAGGTCATTAGCAATATGAGGCCCTGCTCCCCCTATAATTGCATTTTCCAATATAAGATCTAAATTACTTTTGCAGGGCAGTGAATTTCCCTGTCTAGTACAGATTAACTTTCTCACAGAGTGTTATTTTTTTTTTAAGAGTTTAGTGAATTTAGTTTGAATGAGTTTTCAAGGGTCTGATTTGGAGCGCACATGCTGTGACAGTGACAAATTAATATACAAATCATGTAAACAGGTCATGCATATTCATCAGACAGACAGGTGGCTTGATTGTGTAGTTTTTGATTAATATTACTTATGAGCTACATTTACATGTGTCATCAGCCCTGAGGGTGAAATTGCAACCAATTGAAAAATTATAGTTCTATTTATTCAAATCCAAGAACTGCATATTTTTCTTTCTTTGGTAGAAGTCACACTTTTGATTAGGATTTATAATGCCCAAATGAGTAATTCATAAGTATTTATAGTACGGAAGAGGATTAGGGCCAAGCAATAATAAAAAAATAAAACCATCTCGAGATTAAAGTTGTTAAATTTAGAGTAAAAACTCGTTAAATTTCAAGAAAAAAGTCGAGATAAAATGTTGAGAATAAACTCGTTAAATTTCGAGAAAAAAAGTCGAGGTAAAATGTTGAGAATAAAGTCATTAAATTACGAGAAAAAATTCGTTAAATTACGAGAACAAATTTGTTAAATTATGAGAAAAAAAGACGTTAAATTTCGAGAAAAAAGTCGAGATAAAATGTTGAGAATAAACTCATTAAATTATGAGAAAAAAGTCGTTAAATTACGAGAAAAAGGTTGAGATAAAATGTTGACAATAAACTCATTAAATTATGAGAAAAAAATCGGTAAATTACAAGAAAAAAGTTGTTAAATTATGAGAACAAATTCGTAATTTAACGAATTTGTTCTCGTAATTTAATGACTTTTTTCTCAAAATTTAACGACATTTTTCTCATAATTTAACGAATTTGTTCTCGTAATTTAACGACTTTTTTCTCGTAATTTAATTACTTTATTCTCAACATTGTATCTTGACTTTTTTCTTAAAATTTAATGAGTTTTTTTTTCTCGTAATTTAACAAGTTTATTCTCAACATTTTATCTCGAACTTTTTCTCGAAATTTAACAACATTTTTCTCATAATTTAACGAATTTGTTCTCGTAATTTAACAACTTTTTTCTCGTAATTTAATTACTTTATTCTCAACATTTTATCTTGACTTTTTTCTTGAAATTTTACGAGTTTTTTCTCGAAATTTAACAACTCGAGATGGTTTTATTTTTTTATTATTGCTTGGCCCTAATCCTCTTCAGTTTTATAGTCACTATGAAATCAAAATTGAAAATTTTATTATTTTATTATAAATTATTTATCAGCGCACATCATTATTGTTATCTTTTCATTCATGTGCCTCATAATCTTTAATCAAAATAACCTCTTTCCCTCTTCTCTGATGACATGAGGGCGGGGCAACCTGTCACTAACATCATGAGATCCACCAATAGCAACCTATATTTGTTCTTGTTCGAGAAGCCTTTTCAATTGGATATACATCACAATAGTTGAAAAAACACTATCTATTCTTAATTACTTACTTTTACCTTGTCATGCTGACTTTAAGAACACATGCGTTTGCCCAATTTAGCCAGTTATTATATACAATACTGGCTACATTATTAATTTAAGGTTACTACTTGAATTCCAGACTAAAAGAAACAAATTTAGCTGTGCCTAATTATTCAAAATCCTTTATGGCTAATAACTGACATGTTTGAGATTCTCAAAACCATAATTAATTATGACTAATTAGTCAATTGCTTAATGCTTAAATGCATTTTACAGTACACTAATTAAAAGTTCAGTAGCCTGAGGTTGCCTTGATCGAGGACGCAAAGAAACCCTTTTGGGGTTTGAACTTGCAGCTCAGATCTTTAAATATAAGGCTACTGTTGCTTATGATTGCTAGCTTGTGTTGTGTGATTAGCTTGACTGTTTGACACATACACGAGTTAAAGAAGTGAACGTTAATGTATAAACCTTTTATGATCAAAAAAGTGTTTAATAGCCAAATTCTCTGTGAAGAACTACAGTACCCATAATCCTAAAGTGACACCCACCAATCAGAATTGTCACAGTTAACTTGGAAACTCCTTTAGACCTTATGCACCAGAGAAACAAGCGCTCCTCCATCTTTACAATTTTGGTTTTGAACTTCCATTTTTTTGCGAATGCTAACAATGAGTGCTGCGCTGAAAAGGGTCTATAAAGCATTGTGAATGACGTCTTCCTACACTCTCAGGAATAAAGGTACTGCACTGTCACGGGGCAGTACCCTAAGGTACAAAAGTGAAAAGGTACATCTTTGTACCTGTACCTTACTTACCCCTAAATGGTACATATTAGTAATTTTAAAAGTGCATGTTAGTACCTTTTCACTTTTGTACCTTAGGTTACTGCTTCAATGACAAACTACTTATATAATTGTACATCTACATATTTTACATTAAACTCAAAAACATTGCTTTTATACTTAATCAAAGACTTTGCCATGTATGATCCAACATCTTGATTCTCAATGTCTCGTGGGATTAGTTTATTCCCTCATAAAAGACATTAAGCATGCAGTCTTTTACCTTTTGTCATTTTTTTTTTCCTTGATTTGTTTTTGTTTCAAATCAGTTTGTATGTTGAGCTGGATGGTTTGGTTCAAAGCTTAGATCTTTTTGAGAATAAATTCAATCTCCATGGAGGAATTGCATGAAGAAAAAAATAGAACTACAAAATAAGGGGCTTTCGCACCAGAGGAACCTTTCCATAGTTCCCAGAACTATTGGCTGAAATACCCGGATTTTGTCGTGTTTGCACCGCAGGAATTAGGAACGATTTTAGTTCTAGGAACTCCTTTTGGGGGGACTAAATTAACTCCTACTTCAGAGTAGCATCTAAACCAGCACTATAGGAACTATCAGTGACGTAAGTAGATGATTGGTCAAATGCATGTCAAACACCGGCACCCAGCAGTTTTAAAAAGCCGTGTAAACATATTTACTTCACAAACAAGGAAAACTGCTGTAGGATAGTGTTGTTTTCTCCGCCTCGATGATATGTAATATTGAAAGTTGTCATAGGAGATTTCGTCTCTTAGCCCCACTTTTTGCTCTTTCAGTGGCATAAATTATGCGTTTACATTCCATCTCCGTTATCATGAAACTCACAAAACCGATCACGGCATCCTCCATTCACTGGTTTTTCTGCCTAGCGTTTGTAAAATACACCGCTGTCGGGCACTTCAGAGTTCCTATTTCCGGTGCAAATGCAACCAGGAACAGGGACCGGGGAGAAATTAGTTCCCAGAGAACTATCCTAGTAGCTAGTTCCTAGAACTATTCGGTGCAAAAGCCCTGATACTTACAGTGTGTTTGCTGTTGTGTATTATATTGGCATCTGTAATCAAAAGTCATGCAATATCCTATCAGGGTTTTTATATATTTTTTTCGTCAATTTGCATGATATTTCTTTGCATTTGAGTAAAAATCTCACAACATTTTGTATGATCTGCAAGAAGTCAGATCAGTGACAGCAGGTCTGGTCTGATTTGAGGTGTGATTTTCAGAGGATGAGCATCTGACCTCCTAGAGAGATAATGATGAGGCTCAAGATGACTCTCACAGATTACCAGATCTTCGAAAAATGAATTATATTCAATAACACTGTATATTATTATTATGTTATATATCCATATACCTATCTTTTCACCTCAC